>VXAA01004036.1:7913-22111 GCA_013399115.1 Anseranas semipalmata | reverse complement strand
TTTTTTGGGGGGGTGGGGCGTGGAACACAACACACATATTGTTTTTAGGTATGTATACCCAAACTAATATAGGTTACAACCCAAGCACGGCTTTCAGGAAGTATGACTATAATAGATTGTTTTACACACCAGGAGAATTAGGACAGCCTGTCAAGTTATAGAAAATACAAGAGATCCTGATGTTCTCTTTGTTCCTGAGAAAACTTATCCTGTGAGGTATTTGCATTTTCTGTCAAAGCTGTTGGGTGACACCTTACGAAAACAGCACTTGCAGAATCAATTTCTCTGCACCCACTCAGTAAATTTCTAACACTTGCACTACAATAGGAAGAGACTAGGAAAAATACAGAGATATCAGCTGAAATAAAACCCAGTCATTCTGGACTTAATACAAGTCAAATGCCTTATTATGATCTTATGCGAAGCACTTTTATCCACATTGCTAACACAGTTCTTAATCTTCTATCATACTTTAATATATTACAATCTTTTTTAGATGATTCTTAACTAATTTCTGTAAAGATAAGATGAATCCTTCTGGATAGATCAGAGGTTCATTTCCCCAGTATCCTGACTCCATGGGTGGTCAGGAGGGGCAGAAGACCTGAAGCTTCCCACTTCTGCCTGCCTCTGGATGTATTGGCTAGTAACAGCACACTAGTTATCACCACCTTTACCCCCTGCTGCCAAACCTCTGTCATCATTACTGCTGCGTTGGCTTAGATACTGCTGCACATTACCCCACCATCTGCACTACGTGGCTATTACCACTGACATCTGCACTACCAACAGCAATTTGTAATGGATGGACCTTGCTCCACAAGAAAGGCCTCGTGTTCTCCCCACCAAGCTAGAGGACACATTTGGAGAGCTAGTCCCTAACCATAGCGGAGTCTTTTCACATCTGGTGTGAAATCTGGTTCCCGTTTCACCCAGGTACATCACCGTGGTTGCTCAGGTCAGACAACCCAGTCTATCTACCAGGTAAGCAGCTGCTTCACAGCTCATAATGATGGCAAAAGCCCTTGCTTGCTGGAAGAGAGACTTTGGTGTGCACACAGTGACCCAAGCTGCAGAACTTCTTTCAGAACATTGCTGAGGTTCTAATTACTTTCTCTTTTCTTT
Source organism: Anseranas semipalmata (assembly GCA_013399115.1). NCBI lineage: Eukaryota > Metazoa > Chordata > Aves > Anseriformes > Anseranatidae > Anseranas > Anseranas semipalmata. The sequence continues at coordinate 20,986 of VXAA01004036.1, read as the reverse complement.
TCTTTTTTCTTTTTTTTTTAATCGTTTTTTGTTTTTCGTGTCTCTAGACAATCATAAGGCATCAGCATAAGCAAGATCTTCTCATCAGCCTGCTACCAGCCCTGACCAGGCAGCTATCCTTCTCATCTGCGGAAGGAAGCTTGACAGGGAGATCTTAGTAACATGGAGCCTATTTCCTTTCCCTTTTCCTGACCGCTTTAAGGTAATGATGTAAGTCAAACTAAAACTTTGGACTATATGTTAAATGTAACATAATGATTTCATATTTGAACATTTAGCCCATGAGTGTAAGAAATGACCTTCTCTTGAAATGCATCAGATACAACTCTGTAGAAAGCAATCTCTTTGTTTCCATTTTTAGTTTGCAACACCATCTTGAAACTGTGAGACAGAAACTAAAATACCTCTATTTGTCATTTTAATTTTAAAGTGACAAATGTACACTTAAAAAGGCATCTCTGTGTCAAATTTGTGTTGCTGGGACATCAGTACATCCACATGGAGGAAATCTAGTTACAGAGGGAAGATGCAAAGTATCAGATTAGCAATTTCTAGCTGGAATTTTGTACCAGTTTTATCGGTTCTTAATGTATTGGCATTAAGCTCTTTAAAGTAACCTGAAGTTCTGCCAGTCTTCACAGTCTCTTGAAAATCAGAATCTATCAGTTTGAGTGTACTCTTCAATGGGAGAAACTACATCACTGAAAATTTGTTATTGATCTTTTTAGCTTTTATGTTTTTTAGGCCAGAGGGAAGTGATCCAGGGAATAAAAGTAGATTTATTTTAGAGCTCAGGTGATATCCATTTTATTCTGGCATATCAACAAACATTTTCAGTCTGCCCAGCTGCTTCTTTAATCCACTGGATGCTTAAATCAGGAAACATGTTAACCATGACCTTTTCTGCTAAGATTTATAGTAGATTTTAGATGCCTCTCAGTAATGAAAAATGTTGAGCTGCTTCTTAGATCGAATGATAGTCCAAAATCTGCATAGTTAGAACAACCTAACAGAAAAAAATTCAGTGAGTCTAGGCTGGAATAAGCTGCATCAGAATCCGACCTCCATTTGGAAAAGTATGTTGCACATTATACATGGAAAACAATGGAATAATTTCTTTTCTAAGTCAGTGCAGTTGCACATCTGCAATTACACCTGGGGCTCAAAAGGAAGACAGTGGGACAGTCAATAATGTTTAGCTAGATTGAACTGATATTTTAGAGAGATTATTTCAATTCTTTTTATATATATATATATATATATATATATGTATATATAGGTATATTTTTTAAATGACAGGTAAGGCATTTATTTTGCAGAAAAGCCATTCACAAGACTGTGAATGGAAAAGAGACATTACAAGATGGTGCAATGAAAGACAAAAAAAAAAATCAACAAACAAACAAAGAAAACAAACCAACCCCAAAACAAAACAACAACAACAAAAAACAGGAAAACCGTAGAGTGTGGAAAGTGGCAAACCACTCTGTGAAATGCACTTTATTGGTTTGGTCGTTCACCCACCAAAGTCCATGAAATTTCACAGCTACCCTTCATTTAGAAAGCATGTATAGTGTTGGCTCAGGGAATAGTTCAAGTCATGGTTTGTAAAGGTTCTGGATTCTAGATATTCTCTGCTATCATATACTACTTCTGCGTCTCTAAGTGGACAGATGCACATTGGAATTGCCCAAAAGCACACCTTTCTTCACTTGCTTCTTGGTTTAAACACCCAGTAGATTATAGTAGCAACTGGGCAGATGATAAAACAAGTATACAACCTGGCAGGTTCTATATCAGTTGTTGTGCAGATGGACACCAATAGAATGTGAGAAACATAAGTGCATCAAAAAATTTAGTTTCAAGTGCTGCAACCTAAAGAATCTCAAGAATTGGTGCAGTATTTCTGTGATTCCTGAAGAAATCTGGTACAAGGCTAACCTTCCACTTTCAAACTCAGTTGATGACAATGTATCACTTCTCAAACTGTGCATGCCTGATAACTGAATGAATCTACAATCAAAACTGGACTAGCAGCTATGATTATGATAGGGAGACTGTTAGGTTTCAGGTTCTTCATCTTGACACTATCGATCCCAGGAGAATAACAGTAAATCCTTTATCCACTGAAAAGTAAAGAAAAAAAAAAAAAAAAAAAAAAAAAAACATGGTACTATAGTGTTCAGACAGGATTTCTAATAAGAAAATGTATTTTGGGCGAATTTCACTGATGGCTTGAAGGTTACCTGTTCCATAAAAAGCTGTCATCGTATATTAGATTTTTTTTCTGACAATCACTGTGTACTTAGAGGATCTCATCTCTCTAAAATACATTCCTAGTAGGCAATCTTTACACTGCTGTGAGCTGACTAATCCCAATTGATAGATTGACAGGAAATTGCAACTCAGAGTGTAGTCAACTCTGCTTTTCATTCCAGACAAGTTATGGTGCCTGTACGATTAAAGTACATTCTTGGATGCTCCTTAGAGTTTCAGGCATCGTATGATTTTGTACAGAGATGATAATTTGTCATCTGGGAAGGAAGGCTTTGATAAATCCTTATATAGTTAGATTTAAGGAATCAAACATAATACAAATTAAATTATTCATAGTAGAGTGTGCTCACTCATTAGTGATTCAGATGTTATTCCTTGATCCAAAGTCTCAAATGCAGGGCCCTGTAAAGAAATACACGTGCAGAAATAAATATAAAACAAAATTCAAATAGATCCCCTAAGGAGTACATATTGGTCCTGCCTGGCATGCATATGACTAAATTAGATACAAACAGATATCCTCACAGATGGAAAGATGATGAGCAGAAAAGACAAGACAAGAAAAAAAAAAAAAAAAACAGGACAGTGAAGAATATTAGGATAAGAGTTACAAGAATTCTGCTTTGCTCAGTCAAGAACATCAGGGTAAGAGTTACAAGAGCTCTGTTTTGTCCTCTGTCGGTGCCACAAGGTGAGTCCTCTGAGTCCTTGGCACTGGTATTTGGCATTTGACAAAGTATCTGCTGTCTTAATCATGATCAAACAAAAATTTCAAGGACAGTTTGAAAAAAGTATCATGGAGCTCAGCAAAGACAAGTACAAAATCTTGCGCATAAGACACAATATTCCAGTGCGACCAGGCAGGCTGGTCACCAGCTGGATAGAAAGCAGCTTTGCCATGCATGACAAAGGGTCTGTGTGGACAAAAAGCTGAATGCTGTGCCGTGTATGCAGTATGTTTTAGAGAGGTCTGCAGATCAAGGGAAATGATTATTTTTCTCTCTGCAGCATTTGAGGAGTCAAATCAGATCGTACTGTAGATGCAAAGGAATCACAGTGGGAGTGATCAAAAGCAGAGTATCAGAAAGATAAAGAAAGCATAGTCATACGTCACTGTGGTTAGGCTAAGATTGCATGCAATCAATAATTTACTCATAGAAAACGCAGGTAACAGTTCACTGTTTTTTCTAATGTTATTCTTAAAAAGTAAAGTTAGGCAGTATAGAATATATAACCTTAAATCACATTTAATATTCATTTCATTTTAACCCTAAATTTCATTTCATATTAAAGATCATCACGTCTGCTTTCCAGAAAACTTTGGGTAAACTTAAAGACTTTTGAAACTTGCATGAAATATATTTATTCAATTTTAACTAAATCTTTGAGAAATATTATGTCTTCATCTCTTAATTTCAGATTGTTAGCAATAGAAATGTAATCTCTTTAAGTAAAATTATGCTATGAAATCATCTATTTTGAAAGATCAACATAAAAACTCTGAAAGTCCATAAATACTTTCCAAATATCAGAGACACTTTTTGAAGAAACATCTAACTAAATTTTTAAAATCTCCATGAACAAAAATTGTGCTGTTCACCCTTCCCTTATGGTAAGTAGCAGTCTCTGGAACACCTGAAATGTTTCTCTCCCACCTCTTGGTTTTGTTTTTAGATCAATCAAGAGCACGCCATTCAACACTTCCCCCATCCCCTACCCCTTCATCATGCCTGTTGCTGTTGTATGGATTTCCTCCAATTTGTATAACTCTTTCTTATAACAGAATGTGCAAAGCGAACACTCCATCTCTGATTAACCCAGAACTGATCAGACGGCAATAATCTTGTGTTTCATATGCAATGTTACTTTTAAATATTCCAGCATAACATTTAATTTTTCAGTCACTGTGTCACACTGATGACTTTTTAAAATGTGATTTAATATCCACTTTAAACTTCAAAGTTTTTTTTCTGCAAAACTGTTGCCATTTGTTTTTGATTTCTCCTACCTATGTGTAGTATTTACTGTTTACTTGTATTTAGGGACCTATATTGCTGACAAGAAAAAAGAAACTGAAGAATATGAATTTTCTAGTTCAGCTTGGGAAATAATCTTGAAAGGTCCCTTCCTACTCATACCTTTCTATGATTCTGTAACCTTTGATTCACTCTTTTCTCTTGTAACTTTGAAAACTTAAATGCAAAATACTCTGAGTAGCATAAAAAGGTCATCATTTCTTTCTCAACATCTAGTTATTGAAACTTCATGTATTGCAATTAAAATGTGAGGTCTCAGGTGATCACAATAAAAGACTTAATGCGAGAGATTGATATCTGGTGTAATTTTATTGTCCTATAAAGAATTATAGCAAGGCTGAATCTGGACAACTGGTTTGTAATAAGCTAGTGATGCTACTGACACAGTTTTCATTTTACAGGAATGCTCTCTTGTCTTAATTTTACAAGAAGTTTCTTTGCTTTTTTATTCCTTTTATTTATTTTAGATTGTTAAATTGTCTTTATTTTCTTTTTTTTTAAGATTGTTACTCTTGTGAAGGAACTGTTGAGTTCCTCACACTGATTACATAGCCTATTTGCAGCATGCTAACTTTTATTATTCAACAAAAATAATGATTTATTCATGATAATGCATATTCATGACTCTTTATGCACCTACCAACACTGAATGAGTGAAAAGTGAGTGACAGAATAAGAGAAAATTATAACGTGACATCTATGCAGACTTTAACAACTCAAAGACAGAGCAATAGCTACTTCCCTATAAGGGTCATCAAGATATTCATTATACTTCCTGTTGAAGAAATGTTGCTAAAATAAGGTGTTTTTTGGAGCTGTGGTTGCAACTGAAATGGAATTGAGTGTGATTTTTAGAAAATAGTCTCTCTATAATGAAGCAACCTCCTGAGCTCACCATTTCTCACAGTATGAGAGGTGTCAAAAACTGCGTGATGGTGATGTGAACTGGCATGTTTGTCAGGAGGTGTGAACAAATGTCCTAGGAAGAGAATATTTTTGTCACCCCGTGTTTCTGTCATTATGTCTCTATATGTGGCCTTTTGAGTAGGTTCTGCTTACTCAGTACTGGTCAGCGGTTCTTGTCATTGCAGTTTCCCACACACCATTTTATAAGGATAAGGAAGAGTTAACATCTTTTCAGTGATAAGCAGCTTTTATGTATGTTTTCTAGCTGCAAACTAATTCTTGTATGTAGATCAATACTTTTTTTATGGTTTTCCTTCTGTTTTCTAGACCGTGCAGACACATGACATCATGACATAGTATATATACTACACCTCTGCACGTATAAATGACTGCAGCAGTAACACACCAGTGAAAAGTCAGGCCTCATTGCCTATTCCCAGAGATAGATAAGAACAGAGTTGATCTTGATTTCCTTTCCTATGCTTACAGAATAGAATAATCAATACTCCATAATAATGTATGTCCAATTAAGGGGTCTCCCCAGGAACAACTCTGACATAAGTGGTAAAGGTGTGGTTTCATATCACTATGATACAACCTCAGTCAGTGTATTAGTTCATGACGGAATTATTGGTATTAACTTTTCTAGTGCAGCTTTGGGCCATGATAGACCTGGTTTAATTTTAACACTTTATATCTTTGATGCAACTAAATGGAAGAAGGGGTTAAAGGTTGCACACACTTTGAAGTTGGTTTTTTTTTTCCTTATTATAAACATTGCCTGAAATTAATAATGTCTATAGCTCTGCTCTCATTTCTTCTTCTTCTTCTTTTTTTTTTTTAATTTAAATGTCATAAATTTCACCTCTTTTGGTTAAGCTACCTCTCTCAAGTAACTTGGTCTAATTCCCATAAGAATCAATACAGACTCCTATAGACTCAGTGGCTCCATGAACGAACAAGAATGAGAATTGTGGCTGCCAAATTTTACAGTTTCCTTCCTTCCTTCCTTCCTTCCTTCCTTCCTTCCTTCCTTCCTTCTTTTTCTATTTCTTTCTTTCTCCTTCTTTCTTACTTTCTTTCTTCCGATATTTTCTAAGAAATTGTGTTGTTTTTTTTTTTTAATTTAGCATAGATTTTTTTCTACCAATGCCTACATCTTTATATTTCAATTACTAGTTATCGTTTCATGTCCTGTTCTCTATTACATTACTTTTTTAAAAGAATATAATCTTACAAAACTCTTATCCATTCTAATTAAATTATATTTCTCAATTTCTGTTTCTACATTTATACCACAAAGCGTTGCTAGATTTTTCATGAGAAGTTACTAACATGATTAGAAGTCTTAAGTCCAAAAAATGATATTTTAATAAGACTTCAGCTGAACAAAGTCTCTTACCTCTCATCATAATGTTCAACAATTATGAAATAGAAAACATTAGATTTTCAATATACTGAGGTTCACAGAGTCCTTTAGAATATGCTCTGACACATTCTTTTGAGGGTCTAAATAACCAGTAATATTTTTAAGAAATCAGGATAACTGCACTCAGTACATTTGATTGACAATTTATTATTTCAAAGAGAAAAAAAATAACAATTTAAATGGATATCTTTCATTTCCTTTCTCAGCTAAACTTTATTCCTCATCTTTCATAACTCCTCAAATTAAAATTAGAGCATTAAAATAAAGCAATGCATAAACTGAGGAACTCTGTGTATTCTTATTCTAATAATGCATGAGGGAAGCTAATGCAACTTAGATATTGTGTAGCTAGAAGTTGCAAGATTAAGATATAGAAGGGAGTATCTTTGTTTAAAATACATTTTCATGTTCTTCTGTCAAGTGACTTTCTTCCTATGTCTTGCTATGTCTTTCCTAGGCACTCCTCTTCTTACACTTGCATCTCACACTCCTTTATTTTCAAACTGTGTGCACCAAAACCCACAGACCACAAGTAACATGTATGTCTGGGTGAAAATTACATCTTGTTAAGTAGATGTGACAGTAAGATAATTGTAAGTCAGTATAGGCAGTCTTTTCAATTCAATTGCTAATTATTTATCTTTATTAACTTCATGACATTATCTATTTCTCAGCAATCTTTTTTTTTTAACTTCGAACTAGATTTAAAATCACAGCTCATCTCAAAATTATCACTTTGGAGATTCCTGATTCGATCTGCACCACTGCAGAATTTTTTTTTTTTTTTTTAATAGATTATGACTTTGATAAAGGTCAACAAGTCAAACATATAATTTGAGCAAAATATATATACATCCCAGTGGACAATTACAAAATTATGAAAAAAATATATATTTGCAGCTTCTGGTGTCTTTTTCTTCTTCAGCTAATACAGAGCACAGCAACAGAATCCAGAGGACACAGAAAGGTAGCTTCATCCTCCTCCTTCTGGAAAACTGCTCCCACCACAGGCATAGATAGTGATGCTCTCTATTGACTTCTCTTCTAGAAATGCTCATGACTTTTGCTTAAACAGTGCTTCATTTTGAACAAAGAAAATCCTTTTCTTTCTCAGCTTATCCTGCTACTTAAAAGATTTGTGTTCAGAAGTTAACACACCAAGGCAAATACCTGAATGGAAGGTGCAAAGAGGACAAAGCGAGGTTCTTTTCAGTGGTTTTCAGTGCCAGGACAAGAGGCAATGGGCACAAACTAGAACACAGTGAGTTGCCTCTGAAGATCAGGAAGCACTTCTTTACTGTGCAGGTAACTGAGCAGTAGAATAGGTTGCCCAAACAGGTTGTGCAGCTTTCCCTCTTGGAGATCTTCAAAAACTGTCTGGACATGGTCCTGGAATACCTTCGTAAGGTGTCCCTGCTTGAACAGGGAAGTTGGGTCAGATGAGCTACAGAGGTCCCTTCCAGCCTTAACTATTCTGTGATTCTGTGATTAAGATAATTTCCTCATATCTGGGGAAAAACAAACAAACAAATAAACAAACAAACAAAAAAAACCACATTATTCTGTGGTATTAACATTACTATGGACGTTGTTAATAATTTCTTAGTACAATACAAGTATGTATGATCCATTTGTTTTGGACTGTGATGTGTCACAATGATTAGAAGCAGGCTGAAGCAGTACTTGCATACTAACTTTGGACTCCAAGCTTTTCTCATCTCTGGTTCTTAGACAATCAAGAAACAGTCATAATATGTTGGTCAGACTAAATAAAAATACACTTTACACTTTTCTGTGAATGAACTGCTATATCTTCCTCTTTTGCACTGGTTTATATTTTGTCATATGTTCAGTTAGACAAGTTACATAATTTTTGTACTTCTCGACAGATCTATGATAGCTTATTGAGAGGCTTCTTTATGCTGTGTTGTTGAAACTGTAAAACTGTTTTTTCTTATTCTTCTTCTGTGCATTATAGTGCTTATGTGTCTATTTCTTCCCTGTGTATTACTGCCATGAAAAGGATTCTCACCAGAGAAAATCCTGTGCTTACTATGTCAATAATTGAGATAGAATATATATATATGTATATATATGTATTTATGTATAAAAGTGTTTAAAGTAAATGGGTGAGATTTGCAATCCCAGTGAAAATGTATGAGAACACAAAAATGGTGTATAATGGGAAGTTCTTTCTCTCATTATACCAATATGAATTGAGGTATAGATTAGACAGGAAGTGGGATTCTTTTAAAGTTTGAGGATCAATACCCATGAATTAAAACAGTTATTTTTCTCTTTTATTCTTTACAGTGAACTATAAAAAAGGTTTGCTCTGGTTTACATTTTTTTTTTTTTCATCAACAAGTTCCACTTATCAGACTGGAGATCCCCTGTTTTCATCCCCCCATAATCTGCCTTGTTTTCCAAAGAAAGATGTCCTGACACAGGGACTACAAAAGACCTGTGCCAGTCTAGAAGAGTAGAGAATATTATTCCCACAAACTGGAAAACTCCAACTGACCTCATTTTCTCTGCTGGATGTTATAGAAGCAAACCCAAGGTACTTGATTTTCTGTTATGCTGAGAAATCACTGAGTCCTATGAAGTTCATTCTGTTTTATATAAAAAGGCTGAAATCAGAGCTCAAATTATGCATTAACATAACTGAGGATAGTCTCAAGTGTAGTGTTTATTCTAAGGTACAACCATCACAGACCCAGTCTTATGAATTCCATATGAATATGTACACATATTCTATTACAGTTTAGATCATAAAATATAAGATAGTATTTAGCAGTACTCAGTTTGTATTTGAAATTAGATGACATATAATACGAATTTTTAGTTATAATTTTATCTACTCTTGTTGACATTAAGAAGATATAAATTAATTCCCATATTTACCGGATTATTTTAACTAGAACTCTGAAGTTGTAATTTTTGGAAAAAGTGCTATATTTTTTGACACTTCAAGGGCATAATACACAACAATTACAGAATTTTTTGCAGAATATCATCCTTAAATATAATTCCAGCTTTTCTTGACAATGCAGCATCTACTCTGGTGTTTTTGTTGGTTCCTAAAGAAGAGACTTTGAAAGAATCTTTTGGATTTATCATATTAAATTATATGTACCTGTATATCCTTTAAAAGAGCTTTCACCCTCTCATCCAACCAGTGACTGATTACATGATATGTTTGCTCAATATTAATATCCCTCCTAAAGAAAGGTAATAATATAAAAATACAGGAGTATGCTGAGTATGCTGAGTCAAGAAAAAAACTTACTGTAATAGGAAAGAAATCCAGTGTCCATTCTTACTTGATATTGTTCTGAAAGGAAGACATGATATTCTTACAGTGAGTGGTCAGAATGTGGCATTTCATTCTTATTGCTCTACTCTACCTTTCATTTTTTATAGAGAATTTTCATTATCTGCAATAAAAATGAATTCTTTGACTTCTGACAAGACAAATAAAAAATTCTGGTAAATGAAGTCACATCTTCTTCATAACTTTTTGTAAGTGAGATTTGAAATGAGGGAAAAGTTCTGGTTAGAGAGTGATAGTTTATATAATAGTCTTTTTCTTTGAGGTCACTTATTAGACTTTAATTTATAACTGACCTACTAAAGGTTCTACTGATTATGGAGTAGCATGTTTTAAGACCTTTTTTATAGTCATGACTTTAGGAATAGTCAGATAAAATTGTCAGATCTCCGAAAAAGCCAAAATATTGGAAAATTTCCTTGCACATGCAAGCATCTTTCTGAGCATTTGTTTCTAATCAGTACTACATTTCTCTTTCCCAGATTATGACTCTTTTTATTTGTGGACATTTATCAGAGTTAACTTCTGGCAGAACAAGTGCTGAGCAGGCACTATACATTTATAGTGCAATGTTCTGAAAGGAGAACTTGATCCTAAAGGAATATGTTCGTGTACAGCATATATTCTTATTTCTCTGAGAAATACATTATTCATTCGATACTTCAGTTCTACCGAGTAAAATGTCTTCATTCAAACCCCTTTGAAGTGAAACAAATTCACATATTCTTCATTTATTTTGGACTTCTGAATGCAGAAAACCTAAAATATTTTTGAAACAATCTGAAAAGGAAACCGTAAGCCAACATTAGGTCCATATTATCCTGCATGGCAGTTAATTCTTTCTTTAAATCAGATATTATTTACAGTGTTGATACCACTTCCTGTTATAGTTTCATATTTTCCTTAGAAGTTACTATTTAGTTTCTTCAGAACCTTGACAAACTTTGATTCTTTGAGGAGGACTTTTTTTTTCATGTTACTAATTTTCTCAGTTCTTGTACTCTCTAGTCTTTCACAGGTATATTTCCGTATTTCCTAACTGTTCCATGTTGATCATGGTTTGTGTGGATGCAGTCAGACAGTGTTGATGATTTTGAGGCAGGTCTGACGATCATCATCCTACTTCTGTTGCTTTATCTCCAATTTTCTTAATTCCTAGTAACAACATTTGATATGCTGTTTTTTATTGTAACAACAAACTATTGATTTGATATCTAGGAAAAGAAGTTTTTGCTACAAAAATTAAACTGGATATATGTATTTTATCTTGCATATTTAGGCTTTACCAATTCTTCCACAACATTTGCACACAGTAAGTCATAGAGACTGTAAATAATGAATCACAATCTGATTTATAGAAAACTAATATTGAAAATGTGAAAAGATATCACAATAAAAAGGTTTTGAGTGTTTCTGATGATGTCTCTGTATTTGTATCCATCAGGTTCTGTATAATTATGTAGCACACAATGACACCACACACTTTTAATATGTTCATATTCATATTAGTGAAATGAACTGATCTAAAATTATATCTGTACCTTTATGTGTCAGGTGCCGTCAAGTGTTTTTATGTGTTTCTGTCCTTTAATACAGAACCATGTATGTCTACAGTAACAATATAGGCCCTGGTCCCAAACGGCTTACAAGTACAGTGGAACTATCAGAACTTCTCTGTGACTGAGTAGTTGGACAGGAATTTCGAGAAATATTTATGCTGTTCTTGAAAATTATTAAGTGACAGAGACTAAAAACATGAACATTAACGTGATCCACTAAAAGATTTAATTTTTTATATGGAAAATATATAAACATTCTGATATAGAGTCTCAAATTTCCTATTATGCCATCTAATAGAACTTTGATATTCATTAAAAGAAGAATCAAGTACAGTTTTCTTTTAATTTTTGTTTATTTTAATTTATTACAATGACAATTACAAGAAATGAAAATAGTCACTAATCATATGTAAGATTATTTGTTTTTTCCTATCTAAATGCATGAATTAATATGTGGAGTTTGTTTCTGTCCATTCCATGTTTTCCTCTGATTCAGGAATTCTGTTTTATGAGCAGCAGACTTCCCTGCACTGGCCATTGTGTTATAGCTGTCCTCTGCTCTGGTGAGTGGAGTATGGAATTCCCTCTTCTATCAAGCACCAGAACAGTTATGTTAGAGCAGATTAACAGTTCCAGGGTGAAAATAAATATGTCTCACAGGACCATGTGTCAGTTAGTAAGTGACCATTTTCCATTTCATCATCATGTTATTCCTCTAAATATACTAGCTCGGCACATTTATAAGCTGTTTTTCTGAGACATAGCTGCTTTTTAACTCCCTTAAGAAATGTGCAGTGTTCCATTTACAACATTATAAGTGATGTTTGGAGTACATTTTCCCTATATATTTATATTGTCTATTAAAGAAAAAAATTATTTCCCATCACTTACCTACTTATGACAATGTTAACATAGGTTTAAGTCATCTCTGAAAGATACACAGTGTTGCATCTGAGCACAACCCTTTGAATGTGACTGTTCTTAGCTTTCCTTGTCAATAGAGACTATGTCTTCAACAGTTTTTTGATATTTCTCATTATTTATTTGTGCTTTCTGTTTCCATATCCTGTGTTTTTAGAAAATGCCAAAGTCAATAAATACCAACAAAAAGCTTTGTTGAGACTCAGGCTGAACACATCAAAAGATTTGCAATATTAAACATATTATTTGACTTTGGGAATAATTGTATCAAACTAAGCTTCTATTGAACGAGAACAAAACTTTCTTAACTTTTTATTTGTTGTGTTTGCTGGAAGATTAGCAGATCTCAGACGCTACAGATTTTTTTAAAGAACTGCATGAATTAAAATTAATATGGTCTTAATCTAAATTTCTCTAGCACAATTTCTTATTACTCCATCATCAGAATAGGTCTCTGCAAAATAGGTATGTAAGTTCACATCCAACCGGTGTTCCTTTCTTCATCAAAAGTCCTCAGCTGGACATTTTCTGTTTTGTTTTACTTAGTTGTTTTTTATTTTTATTTTTTAAGTGCTTCTCTATGTACAGAATCAAAGATGTTCTGAATGTAA
>VXAA01004035.1:0-22352 GCA_013399115.1 Anseranas semipalmata | reverse complement strand
TTTTTTTTTTTTTTTTCTGTCTGTGCCTGCAGGATGCAGAGAAAGGAGAACAGGCATAGAAGGAAAAGCAGTGTTTGAGAAAAGAAGAAAAAAGGCTGGAGAAGTCTGACCAGCAACCAGCACCCCTCATACTCTTTTCATAGCATTTCTGTTTGTATGAGTTAACTTGATCATCCAGAATTTCATTTCTTACGCATGTGTAGCAATAGCATGTCAGCAGACATGCCTACACCATCTCTTCTGTTAAAAGACAATTAAAGCACTCCTGTGGAAGTGGGAAGATTTCTGGGGTAAAAATCTCCTGTCTGAAGTTGCTAAAATGTGAACTGCCAATCTGAACATAAGCCGAATGGCAACCTGGCTTGCAAACCAGCACTGGTGTTACGTAAATCTTAATTTTGATAGAGATACCATCCAAACATGCCTGGGCTATTAGTGTAAAAGTCAAAATGGACTTTGAAATAGCCAGGGCTTTTAAAACAATTTCTAGCACACACCTAAGAAACTGCAGACTAGACTAGGAAAAAGAATTTTTAAACCTTCCTTTAGACAAATTCTTAAAGCAATGTAGTATTCACCATTGTGTTACTAATAATGAGGATTGCTAAAATGAATTCTCGTGAAGTCTTTTTTTTTTCATTTTTATATGCTCCTCCATGACCGCTCCAGTACATACAAGATCCATCACCCTGATACAATGTTCAAAAAATCTCACAAAACTGTCTCTGGCTCTGCAGAAAGTTTACACTGACTGTTTGAAAGTGTCTTAGTTATGTACGGTTTTGTGAATTTTGCAGCTGGATCCACCTGAAGGAGTTTTTGGCAAGGCCAGGTTCTCCAGCTGTTTTTAATGTTAACCAGCACACTTAAGTATTGTGCCTATGGATTGATCTAGGCCAAGCAGGAAATGTTATAGGGGATCTTCAGGACTGTTTGAAATTCCTTCCTGGGAAGTGCTGGTGACAATGGTTGAAATGCTTCATTGTGCCAGCGGCCAAGTGTTCAGTCACGGTCCTGGTCTCCACTCAGTCCACTGTCTGCAGCCATCCCACTGTCTCAACAGTGCAGGGACCAGCTAGGGTACTGCTGGGCCACCTCAGGAATCAGTGACTTCAGTGCACTGGGTACCTAGTATATATCCAGCCACATTGCAACAATCTCTATAGGACAAACTTGACTTTCATGCTTATACCTCAATTAAAACAGATTCTGTAGCTCTTGGCACAGTACTAGGCTACCAATCTTTTCTGACAGTAATCCAGAGTGGTTCCCTGTGCCTGGGAGACAGCATCCCTCTTGGATGAGGCCATACCACAGGTCTATGCTCACGCAGCAGGTCCTGCAGGATTCCTCTGTAGTGGCTGGGTACTGGTGCCATCACTGGGGGGCTGCCAAGGAGGAGCTTGATGGGTGTGGCAGCACTGGGGCATGGGAAAATGTCCTTGAGGGAATTTTCCCCCAAGAAGCCATCTCTCTGCTGCAGTGTTGTTGTAAACAATCCTTCGGGAGGGGTCGACGGAAGGAAGACACAGTCGCTCAATATGAGTGATCAGTAGACTTCAACTTTATTGCCTGCATAGCTTCCTTATATAAGCTAGCAGATAATTAGCTCATACATATTGCAAAAGCTGAGCTCACTATTGGTTAGAGACAGACCCTGTTTGCTCAAGACATTTTCGCACACTGATAACCACAAGTTCCTTATCTGTGTTAACTGAACCGGTTGCCAGGTGCCGCGTACGTGCCTTGGCTCACACAAGTTGTGTACGATACATTCCTAACTGTCTCCTTGAGCTGCTCAATCTTCATGCGACCTCTCTCGTCGAGCCAGTCCTCCACACAGTGTCACTTCAGGTGTTGCAAGGACTTTCCCTGACCACTCCAGAACAGTGCAAGCTGGACATGGACACTGTACTGCACCTGCTTGCTCGGCCTCAGTGTCTCAAAAAGGCCACAAACTCTCAAATGACACTGAATGTTTTATCTGTAGGTAACTGAATGCCCTCTGTACAGAGTAATTCAAGGGCTTAAAGTTACATGTCCGGTGATCTTTTAGATATCCTAGGGTATCCTGCCTCATCCCAAAATGCCAGTTCTTAGAGCTCCTTCAATCCTCTGTCATAACTCAAGTATTCTAGGGCATTTAAAATGGCTTTTCATATATATGTTTAAGTACTTTAATTCTTTTCCTACATTTAGACATTTCAATTTAGTTGTATACAATCTGGTACTGAAAGATATCATAAGGGATCAAATTATGTGCTCTACTGGTTACAGTTCATCTGAACTATTTTAGAACTCTGTGCCAGGATGGGATGAACCCAGTCTGAGAAACACTGGTTTTGTTTCTTACTTTAACACTAGAGATGACCCTTTATTTTGACAAATAGGGAATTTTATCTCACAAGTTATAAGTATATGAGTGAATGCTGAACTGCTTATTGCAGTATACATATCTGTTAGGAACTACTAAAAACATAATGCCTGCCCAATTGCCCTCTCAGAAATGATGTTACAACACTGTAGCAAGAACGTACTTCAAAGCACTACATAATAGTAAAGAAATATTAATTTATTTTAAAACATGGCTGATTTGTCTCTCCCGCTAATAGTCATATTCACAGGACCAAGATGCATGCAGGTACTCTGCCAAACATTCAGGCACTAAGACTCCTTGCTTTGAGCAACCTGGTCTAGTGGAAAGTGTCCCTGCCCATGGCAGGGAGGTTGGAACTAGATCCCTTCCAACCCAAACCATTCTATGATTCTATGATCCTGCACCCAGGGAGTACCCAAGAATGCTTGCAATGATATGGAGGATGAGGAACATCCATTTTTGAGCCTCTCCCCACATTTCCTGGGTTCTTCTTTGGGGTACGCTGGTTTTGGATGTCTCATCACACCCTTCAGGAGATAACAGTGATTAATCTTTCTATCCTGTTCCACATCTGAGAGATATCAGGATTCTGTGCTGGTGTTTTCTAATACATTGTAGGCAATTTGGTACTTGCTAGCAAAACAAAAACAAAAACAAAAACAAAAGAGCTACCTTTTATGATTTATAAGTTTTCCTTCCAGAAGTCTCCCAAGCTTCTAGCTTGTCCTGCAGTATTTCAGCATTATATTATGGTAAACTTTCCATTTTCCTGGCCCAATATTACAAACAAAGATTACAATTCACTTCTTCCTATGCAATCTTTTTATCTGTAAATTCTAATCTGATCCATTCTTCATATTCGATCACTCTTTTTTATTGGATTCTGGTGAGCTTCATGGTGTATCTTCCCACTTTCTCATCCTCCATCATTCACCTTACATAATCCCTTTTAAACTGAGACAAATTGGAAAAGACATTTGATAGGAAGGGAAAGAGATACCTGCTATTGATAGGACAGATAGAAAAAAATGTTGAGTAATGGAAAAAAAATATTTATTTCACTTTTAAATAACATCAAAAATACTCTTTCTGTGAGTTGTCATAACACGCTTTCATTGACTGTCCTGCTACATATTTATCAGGGGTTACTTTGTAGGCTAATCATAACTTTATAGTGTATAATAGAGATTTCAGTTGACATGAGATAAAGATCTTGATCCAGGTTGTCTATTCTGCATTTATAGTTGGGAGCAGCAGCTGACTCTCTGCTGAGATTAACAGCATAATGATCAGTGCTAGATAAAATTCAGTTCCACAAATCCCTGTTATGAGAAAGTCAGCATGTTCAAAAGACAACTGAGCTGTGCAAGAATCGGGCAGCCATTTTTAATGAGCTTACATTAATAGGAAGAACCTTGTTTTCTGCACATGATTACATCGCATGTAAAACATAGAAAGGTAACAAAAAATAAAAAAAGCAGACAATGTTTGTATCTTCAGTCTTGCATTGTTAGTAGAAGCAGGGGGAAAAAAATCATAATTGGAGGAAAACAAGCTATTCAAATACTTTATCATCAGATGATTACAATAACTTTGCAAGTTGTTTCAGAACCATTAGAATAATCGTGGAAATCTGCTGATAAAAATGTAAAAATGTAACCCTTCAAATGCATACTCAATCACTACAGAGCAACCTCTTCTCGCTTTTGTAATGATTAGGATTGCTGTCTTCCACAGCAGCTCTTGCATGATATCTGGTTTCAGATACTGTAGTTTACATTAAGGTAAAATAAATAAATAATTAAATTGTGTGTTCCATATGATTCTGCATTTCTCTACTACATCTCTTGTATTTTTACCTATTAAGACTACTAAGAAAGCTCAAGAACAGAGATATCTTCTTGACCAATAAGAAAACTTCATTTTGCAGAACTGCTGCATCTTAATAGAATCTTATGAATCAGGTAAATATGTAAAGGGAAATACTGTCCCAAGACAGACACACCAGCGTGACAAAATGAATATGTCTTATTTCCATTGTGTCTTTAGCCCCGTCTTCTGTCAGACACAAATTGCTTGTTCACTAAGGATGGAATTAGAACACAAAATTCTAATAAGGAAAAAAGATCAACAATAAGCTACACAAAAATTGAAATATCATGTAGGCAGTTCAAACTGCTGAGCCGTCTAAATTTATTTATATATGGTGTACATCTCCTGAAGTCAACAGTATAACAATAAAGAATAACCTATACTTGTTTAAAGAAAACACAAAAAACTTGTTTGAGATCCTGGTTTAATGATAAATGTTCCAGGCCAAAATCACTTTAAATCTTACTTTTCCATCTTATTACAAGATAAAAATACTCGCTGATAATCTCTAACCATATGAATACTGACATTTTTATGTAACCATCAGAATGTGAAAAAAAAAAAAAGAAAAAGAAAAAGAAAAAGAAAGAAATAGGAGAATTCCTATTACTTAAAAAAACTGTTTCAATAATCATAAATATATGGAAAAAATATATATATTTACCAAGATGAAGAATGCAGTCTTTTATGCTAGTTGTTGTCTCTTTTAAAGCCTTTTTTGCCACTTTTTGTAAGCTTTGATTGTCCTACCTTTCAAGCCAAGTTTCCATTTGGTTTCTGTTGAGACCACCAATTTGCTTTTTAGTGGCTTCAAGAAAGGCATTTATACCTCCAAGGCTTCCCACATCCCCAGGAGCATAGCCATTGAGTTTTAACAGAATTGATGGCATAGATATGTCTACTGACATGCTGCTAACCACACACACGTAAGAAATGAAACACTGAGCAACCAATTTAACTTCTGCATAGAGAAACTTTATTAACAGTGTATGAGGGGCACTGGTCAATGGGCAGGATTCCACAGCATTTTTTTCCTCAAATGCTGTCATATCTCCTCTGTCCCTGCTCTTTCCTTTCATTGTTCAAGTACGTGAACAGAACATGGCACACATCCTTCTTCTAACTCCTTGATCATATACAGCCAGAGCTTTTTAAGCTTTCCATAAAGTCATCAACTTGAGGATATGTAAAAACATTTTGAACAAACCTCCTCCTACACCAGTCCTCTCTGTGTGGAACTTACCCAGAAATATAGTTTCCAATTTGCAGTCCCATTGACCAGTTCTTCTGGTTCACATCCCTTTGGAAATTTCCTTATCGTTCCCTATGCACATATTCTTCTGAAGTTAGAATTTAGTTTTGTGTTTCTGTTCTCATAGACAGTGTTGTGTTTGTCTTGCAGCACTGTGCGCAGATCACTGCCTGTGCTAGTAAGACTGCATGGTCATCCAGGTGGCCTGTGGCCACATGTGAGGCCTCCTAGTGTGGTTTCTGCTTTGCACATAGCAGGAGGTGCACAAGAGGACCTTGGTGGCCTCCTAGAATGGGCCTGTGGCCCTCAGGCATGTTTTATCATGCTCATTCCCCTCTACCCTTCTGGTGTTTCCCCATCCATATAAACATCCCCTCACCCCAAACATGTTAATGCTTGTGTAGCAGCCTTATAAAGTCGAGGAGCCCTGAACCCGTGTTTTACTTTTGTTTAGTTACTTTCTATTGGCCACTAAATTTTAATTATTGATTTCACTAGTACTCAATAAATATTTTATACAGTGTATACCTACAAATATATATCATATATCTTTATACTGTATATATCTTCTACATAAATGTAAATATGTGTATATATAAAGTGTACATATATATAGTTTGTACACCCCTGCATATCTGTGCACTGATATGTAATTTGTACACTCCTGTCTCTATATATTTATACATAAAATGAGAAATATAACAGATGTATATACATACACATACCTATATATTCTTTTTCATTTTCATATATGTGTGCACTTCCTAGCCTAAAGGAAATGGACCACAAATCAGAAGGTGTTCTGAGATCAAGAATGTGTAATTGTTTCAAGAAATGACAACCAATCAATTACATAGCACTATGAAAATACATGGGGCTATGATGTTGTTGAAGATAGTGGTCTCCATGGTGTGTGACAGGCAGGAGCATCGCGTTGTGACATACTTCTGGGAAAGCCAGTGTTTTGGTTTAATGCCAGTAGGCAGCTAAGCACCACACAGCTGCTTGCTTACCCATCTCAGTGAGGTTTGGGAGAGAATCAGTACAGAAAAATGTGAGAACTTGTGGGTTGAGATAAAGACAGTTTAATAGGTACAGAAAAAACTGCCCACACAAGCCAAGCAAAATACAGAATTCATTCACTACTTCCCATCGGTGGACAGATGTTCAGCCATTTCCAGGAAAGCAGGGCTCATCATGCATAATGGTTGCTTGGGAAGAAAAATGCCATAACTCTGAACATCCTTTCCTTCCACCTACTTTCCCCGAGATTTACTGCTGAGCATGATGTCATATGGTATGAATATCCCTTTGGTCAGAAGTAAAAAGTCATTGCAATGTGTGTCCGTTCCCAGGTGCTGGCAGGGGACTGCAGGGGCCTCTGTGGGCAAAGGCTGGGGCTGCCCCATGCCAGACACAGCCGGTTCCAGCCAGTTCCAGCCGGCTCCAACGGCCCCACTGCAGGGCACAGCTGAGCCCAGCAGCCAAGCTGGCGGCACCTCGGGGAAAACAGATTTCAGAAAGGGCAAAGCGGGCACAGGCCGAGGAGGAGGCACAGGGCCAGGGAGAAGCAGCAGAGGGCCCAGGCCCGAGGAGGAGGAGGGCAGCAGGGGCTCCAGGCCCGCAGCAGGGATTCCCCGGCAGCCCTGCAGAGCCCCCGCTGGAGCAGATCTCCCCCCTGCAGCCCGGGGAGGGCCCACGCCGCAGCAGGGGGACATTTCCTGAGGGAGCTGCGGCCGTGGGGAGCCCCCGCGGGAGCAGGGTGTTCCTGAAGGGCTGCAGCCCGGGGCAGGGCCCCGCTGGAGCAGGGCCAGGTGTGAGGAGGAAGGAGCGGCCGAGAGGGGCTGTGGTGGGCTGAGCGCAACCCCCATCCCATCCCCTGTGCTTCTGGGGGAGAGGGGTTGGGAGTGAAGTGGTCAAGCTGGAAGTGGGAAAAGGGGTAAAGGTGGGTGAAGGTGTTTTAGTTCTTTGTTTTTCACCATCCAAATCTCTTTGTAGAATTGGGAATAAATTAGGTTATTTTTTTTCCGATTCAAGTGTGTTTTTTCTGACAGTAACTGATAAGTGATCTCCCTTTGTTCATCTTGACCTGTAAGGTTTTTCACCCAATTTTCTTTCCCTGTCCTATTGAGGAGGGGGAATGAGAGGAATGGCTGGGGAGGGAGGGGTGTTGGCTTTTAGCCAAAGTTAACCCACGACACAGGGTTAGTTACCAGCAGATCCATCATCTGTCTTACTGTGTAGAGTGGCTAAAACACACCACTAAAAGCTCCTACCACAGAGGCAGGAGAGGACACCACTTTTTAGCCACTTCACTGACACTTTTAAATTAACAGAAGCTTCAAGGGAATCTGTACCCTCAGGCTGAGCTGTGACAGTACAAATAACAGAAAAAGTGATTTAGTGCCTCCCAGCTATACTGCTTTTCCCTTTCCCCTTTGTGGCCCACTGCATCCATTGGTTGTTTCCTTTGTGAAAACACTCATCAGTGTGACCCCTGTGGGCATAAGCCCTCAGATGACCCATGCAGTAAGTAAAATAGGAAAATGTACAGGTTTCTCTGAACTGCTTCTCTGAGAGGTCAAACAAGCCCTAGTGTTGGTGTGAAGAACAGGATGAAAATGGAAGTTATTCAGAGGACTAAAGAGACCATCATGTCGCAGACGCAAGCTGTGAGGTCAGTTTAACTGACACGAAACTGCAACTTAACTGTTCATACAGAAAACACCCAAACTGGTAAATAAAGCAGAATAAAATACATTCTATGGCACTGAGATCATTTACCACAGCAGGGTTCACGTCCACACTATAAAACTCTCATTTTACTCAAAACTATCCTAAGTGTCTAGTTACAGTAGTCAATAATCTTTATTAACTCATGAGCGTCCTCAGGCATTACTTGATAAAATGCTAGCTGACCCAAGCCATTGCCCTGACCATTTTTAATTTATTAGTATGGACACACTCATATCCATTCACTGCAATGATTTTTTTAGTGTCTCCTTCACGACAGACTCTTTGATTAACAGTCACAGAGAGTAAAATTCAGCTCCAGACACCTATTACACAAGCATACAAATATAGGCAGTTGCCAAAATATAGCTATGTAGAGCCATGTGAAATGTCATATATACAACAGATCTTCGTGAGGCAGGGAGGCATGTGACAGGATCCGTGCTCTTCTGCAGTGGCATCTGAGTCAAGGGGAAATATGCCAGAGAAATTCCGACGATGAGCTTTGTATGTTTAAGCTGTAAGTCAAACTGTACATTATAATTCATGAAGATCAGAGATGAAATTCAGTTTTCTAAACAAAGGGGTCTAGCACCACCTGAGATGCCTAGGGATGTTAGAAACTTTCACATGGGACTGGCAAATATAATACAGAACGTATGTTTTTCTGGAAAGTGGAAACCACACTTGGTACTCTAAAGCATCTCAGATAACACTAGATATCTTGGACCATTGAATCAGGTCAATACTCTCTTAAGGTCTGGTGACAAGTGCCAGTGTTAATAGCTTGTGGCAAACTGGGCCAGCAAGCCATCAGACTATGATTTTGTATAAATTTGACCAGAATTTTCCTCTGGCACTAAGCTTGAATGGAACAAGACAGCTTCTGTTCATCCTTTTAAATGCTCTTAGCCTCGAAATCTGAGAAGTCACATCCAAACTGCCTATTGGGAATGGCCCCAAGCTTGTAGTAAGGTCTAAAATATACAGGATGGCCCAGATAAAAAACATGCCAGGTTTCATCACAATTTCACTGCAGGTGGAATGAAGCTTCATAACCCATAAAGGTTCCTTCAAACTATTCAATTAACTAATATAGACACAGCTGAAGGGTTTTATAATAAAGTCAAGTCAATGGCTTGCTGTACTTGAAAGGGATCGCTTTCCTCTTCAAGTCTCAATTTGTGCCATTGGTAGCACAACTAGCCTGGAATTTTCTTGGTTATGAAGAAGATGGAAAAGGGGGTGATTTCAGAAAATTCTCCTAGGCACCTACCTGCACCTTTAAGATCTTTAATAAAATTGGAAATTGAGCCTAAGTGCATACTTTGGGGAGTTAGGCTCCCATGTACTTGAAACATTTCTTCAACCCCTTTCTTCTCATTGACAGCAACATGGGTTATTTCCCACTTCAGCTGTCATCCTAACAAAAGCATTGCAGTGGATATGTGCTTCTTCTCCTTGCTACAAAAAGCCCCTGCTCAGACATAAGCCCTATTTAATCTAAGGCCAGAGCAGTAAAACAAGAGTTTTACTCCCCTCAAGCAGAGGTTGCAAACCATTTTGTTTAATAGATGCCTATCAGAAAAGCCTGCAATTCCTCATGTGTGAATGGAGCTATTAAGCCCCAAACCTCATTACACAAATAATGTCAATTTTGATATTTCAAAGTATTTTTAGCAAGGTGCTCACAAGAGTGTTGTAAATGATCCGTAAACAGTGGAACACTATAGGGACAAATTGTAGATTGAGCAATTTATTTTCACAAAAGTTTACTTCCAAAGGAGAAAACAATCACCAGGGTTACTTGAGGGCCCAATCCTACAAAAGTGCCTTCTCCTGTGTCTTCCCTGCTCATTCTGTGACACTGCAAGAATCAGGAAGATTAGTACTGTGAGTAAGGTATTCTAAGGTGAGTAACGGGGTTGAGAAACTATATTTTTGCTATTTAATCACACACAAAATGTACTGATTTTGTATGCTTCCAGGTAATTCCCCCATCTTTCTAAATAATTTCATTTATTCTTTGTGGCAGGTATGTCCATCATCATAAGTGCAAGCAACTAAGACATATAAAAAGGAACTAACCATCAATTTCACATAGAATCATAGAATCATAGAACATCCCAAGTTGGAAGGGACCCATAAGGATCATCGAGTCCAACTCCTGGCACTGCACAGGTCTACCCAAAATTTTAGACCATGTGACTAAGTGCACAGTCCAAACGCCTCTTAAATTCAGACAGGCTTGGTGCAGTGACTACTTCACTGGGGAGCCTGTTCCAGTGTGCAACCACCCTCTCAGTGAAGAACCTCTTCCTAATGTCCAACCTAAACCTCCCCTGCCTCAGCTTGACACCATTGCCATGATACTTGAACAGGGACTTGTCCTTGTAAATGTAAAAACAAAACAAAACAACAACAACAACAAAACAAACAAACAAACAAAAAAGTAATTTCTTGAAATTGTAGATGTCTTCAGTATTCCTGAGTTCCAGGAAAGTGAAAAGTCTGAGGAAAAGAGTCTGTATTCTTTCAACTGTACCATCTGCAGTGCTTTCCATTTATCCCCAAACAAAATAAGATAGTTTGAGGTTCAGTGGTGGTTTTTATATTAACTTCTTCTACTGTGTATCAACATGAGTTAAAACCATACA
Organism: Anseranas semipalmata; assembly: GCA_013399115.1. Taxonomy (NCBI): domain Eukaryota; kingdom Metazoa; phylum Chordata; class Aves; order Anseriformes; family Anseranatidae; genus Anseranas; species Anseranas semipalmata. The sequence continues at coordinate 11,461 of VXAA01004035.1, read as the reverse complement.
CATAGCCATTTGGTTTATCTGAATTGTGGAGGTAGTATCCAACAGCTATGGATGATAGCCTTTAAAACCACACTACCTGGCACCAGCTGAAGTGGCTGGTGATGACTTTAAAGGGACTGTGTTTTCACAACTGTGGTCCTCTCCATGGGCTGCAGGGGAACTTCTGCACCAGCACCTGGAGCACCTCCTACCCCCCTTCTTCACTGACCTTGGTGTCTGCAGGGTTGCTTCTCTCTACGTTTTCTCACTCCTTTCCCCCAGCTGCTCTTGCCCAGCAATTTTTCATTTTTAAATATGCTTTCACAGAGGCACAACCAGCATTGTTCATTGGCTCAGCTTTGGCCAGTGGCAGGTCCCTTTTGGAGCCATCTGGAACTGGCTCTTTTCTAACATTAGGGAGCTCATGATATCCTGTCACAGAGGCCACCCCTGCAGCCTCCCCAGTACCAAGTCCAACTGCCTGACCACTTCAGGGCTAACCAGAAGTTAAAGCATATTATTGAGGGTATTATCCAAACGCCTCTTGAACACTGAGAGGCATGGGGCATCAATCACCTCTCCAGGAGGCTTGTTGCAGTGTCTGACCATCCTAGAGTGTGCTGTGTACCTTCTCTGGTGAAATTCTATCTCTACCAGGCAGAGAGGAGGAAGGAGAGTTGGCTGTCTAAGTTTTATGTGAGTCCTGTGTGCACGTGCTGTTGAAGGCAGCCTGTGGCTGGGGCAGCCTGTGTGACCGGTCGTGTCAGTGTCCTGTCTCTGTGTGTGTCTGTCTCTGGGATATATGCTCAGCTTTGCTACTGGTTGAACCTGCAAAAGGGAGAGTGGCAGCCATGTCTTACAGCCTGGGAAGAGACCCTGGGACCCTGGATACTGGGTCGGGCCCCAGTTGCTGGACAGGAGCAGTCCTGGACCAGAGCAACTGGAGGAGGCAGCCGTGCTCTGCACTTCACTTAATAGGTTTCACCTTGGCTGGCTGCCAGATGCCCACACAGCTGCTCTGTCACTTCCCCTCTTATCAGGAAAGTAGGAGAATATAAAATGGAAAAGCTTTTGAGTTGAGATAAAGAAAGGGGGATCACTTACCAACTGTTACTGTCAAATGCAAAACAGATTCAGCTTAGAGAAGATTATTTTCATATATTGCCAATTAAAAATAGAATACAATGGTAAGAACCAAGGACAAAATGAAAAATACCTTTCCCCACCCCTCCTTCTTCCCAGGTTCAATTTCATTCCTTCACTCCCAACTCTACTTCCTCCCCACCCCAAGCAGAGCAGGGAGGATAAGGAACAGGGGTTGCACTCAGATCATAACACTTCATCTCTGCCTCTCCTTCCTCCTCAGACGTTTCCCATGCACTAGCATGGGTCCTTCCATGGGCTGCCGTCCTTCAGGAACAACTGGCTCCAGTGTGGGGTCCCTCCCACGTGGTATAGTCCTTCACAAACTGATCCAATGTGGCTTCCTCCTATGGGCTGCAGTTCTTTAAGAACTGCTCCAGAATAGAATCATAGAATGGTTTGGGTTGGAAGGGACATTAAAGATCATCTAGTTCCAACCCCCCTGCCATTGGCAGGGACACCTTCCACTAGATCAGGTTGCTCAAAGCTCCATCCAGCCTGGCCTTGAACATTTCCAGAGATGGGGCATCCACAGATTCTTTGGGCAACCTGTTCCAGTGCTTTACCACCCTCACAGTAAAGTATTTTTTCCTAATACCTAATCTGAATCTACCCTCTTTAATGGTTTAAAACCATTACTCCTTGTCCTATCACTGAACTCCCTGTTAAGCAGTGTTTCCCCATCTTTCCTGTAGGCCCCCTTTAAGAACTGGAAGACTGCTATAAGGTCTCCCTGGAGCCTTCTCTTCTGTAGGTTGAACAGCCCCAACTCTTTCAGCTTGTCTTCATAGGAGAGGTGCTCCAGCCCTTTGATCATCCTCATAGTCCTCCTCTGGACCCGCTCTAATAGGTCGATGTCCTTCTTATGCTGTGGGCCCCAGAGCTGAACGCAGTGCTCCAGGTGGGGTCTCATGAGAGCAGAGTTGAGGCAGAGAATCACCTCCCTCAACCTTCTGGCCATGCTTCTTTTGATACAGCCCAGGATACGATTGGCTTTCTGGACTGCAAGCACACGTTGCTGGTACATGTTCAGTTTTTCATCCACCAACACCCCCAAATCCTTCTCCACAGGGCTGCTCTCAATCCTCTCATCGTGCAGCCTGTATTCTTGCTTTGCATTGCCCCAGCCTAGGTGCAGAACCTTGCACTTGGCCTTGTTGAACTGCACCACACTGCTTGATGGGCTCAGATTTGGCCAGTGGTGGGTCCGTTTTGAAGCTGTCTGGAACTGGCAGTATCTGGCACAGGGACTGGTCTCTTCTCATAGAGGCCACCCCTACAGTCCCCACTACCAAAACCTTGCCATGTAAACCCAGTATACCCTCATACCTCATTACTCTGATGTTAGCAGCTGCAGACTTCTCTACCACAATCTCACCTGCATTTTGGAAACAACTGCTCTGCACCAGGGCCTACAAAGGAGAAGGTGGTGTTCTGGTCTTGTATTAGCTCAAAACATTCACAGAGTGCTTGTGTACTGTATTTGTTGCCATGTGCACCTGTAGCACAGTGTGTGTGTTCCTTGGAAACTGGATAGAAGGATAACACAAGCAGCTGATGTCATGCAGTCAGTCTCCAATGATTCTCAGGCTGCCTAGATGTGCATTTCTCATTAGGGTTGTGAATAACAAAAATCCTTTTTGCTCAGAGGCACCTGAGGCATCATTATCTCATCCTTAAGCTTTGCTTGCTAAGAATATCAAAGCCAAATTCAATAGATCAAGGTTCCCTCAGGACTCCAACCAGTATCATTCTGGATTTCATGCTTTTACTCACAAGCTGTGGTTTCAGACTGCTGATACAAGACTTTCCTTGTGCTGAGTACCAATCAGAAATACATTCCAGAAACAAATCTGGAAACTCAAAGTCACTGGGAGACTAAGCCAGAGGTATATGTTGTTCCAGACCTTGTAGCAGCAGTGATCCCTATAATCAGTTCACATGCTTTAGAGAAGGTTGGCTGAATACCAACCCCAAAAGAATTTTATCCAAATAAGTCTTAAAATTGGAATCCAACCTAATGAAAGTTGCAGGTCTTTGACAGATGCTCAGAACCCCTCAGGCTCTGATATTTGGACTGATTCAGGTTTATCATGTCTGTGGATCTAACTTTGAAACTGGATTGGCTTTGAGATTCCGGTTGAACCAGATGACCCCCAGAGATCCCTTTAAGCCAAAGTTATTCTGTGTCTCATTGACATTGTGTTCATCTAATCCCTGATAAACTGTTAAAAATTACTTTTTAACTAAAACAATAGCTATGGGAACAAAATCAGAGTTATCTGCCAGCAAAGGGGACAGCTAATTCATCTGTTGCTGAACACTATTTTCAGATGTAATCACAATGTTTCCTGCCTAGAATTATTGGCATTGAGCTTGTAAATGTATCCCCTAAGGGAGGAAAAACACTGTAAATAACTTGCCTTAAAAGAAGGAGGTTTATTGGATTTTTACACCAGACAACATGAGCTGTGGTTAAATACTGAGTGATATTTATGTCTGTGTACAGACAGCCATAGCTCAGCTTCATTTTTTTTTTCATCATTAATGAATATAACAGTAATTGGTATACAGTTCCTGAGTCTTTCCAATTTTCAAAATATAGACATTCTAAAGGAGGGTGAAGATGGCAGATGAAAAATTTATGTCTTCCAATTTCTTTTACTACCTCATAAATTAAGGAGAAGGAGAAAAAAAAAAAAAAAGAGAGGAAAGCAGAGATTAAAATATTCTAGTATACCTATCCAATAAGATTCTATGGCATAAAGGAAATGTGACCATGTTTTTTTAACATGCTCAGCAGACTTCTTTCCATGTTATCAGGCAATGAAATCTACACAGACCTCAAGGGATATCGAGTATGGATCAGTACAAGTGTCATATCAGCAGGAATATAGCTTAAATCTGCCACACTATGTGGCACAACGTGCTGAAGTCTTTGAGCTAAGGGCTTGACCCCTCTACTTGCCAGACATGATACGCAACTTCAGATCCTTGGATCAGCCCATCTCAGAGCTCCCTATGATATATAATTACTTAGCAATATTTTCAGCCTGTTTATGCAATGGGCATAGGCACTATCACAGACTCACAGAATGGTTGATGTTAGCCTGCAGGAGGTAATGCTGGCCTCAATTTTTAAAGAAGGCTGCATACATGTGATGAAGTCCTTAAAAATGATTTAGCTTTATCCCAAGGATGAAAAATTCCCCCTGGAGAAGTTGGAACAAAATTTGTCATTTCTTTGAGAGTGCCTGACCTCAGATTTTCAAATGGCCAGTTTGTTTGTTTGTATATAACTACACAGTGTAACTTCTCCAAATGTATGTCTCAAGTGTCATCTCTTTCACCACACTGCAGAGAAAATAAATTAGAGGAAAGTTCTCTTTGATTGTCTTTAAGCAGTGAAAAAGAGAGCAGTCATTTAGTGATCTGCTCAGTCTTACCAGGATATGTTATGCACATTTTCAGAACATTTGTAATACTGAGTTTTTCAGGAAGCATCCCATACAATAGGATTCAGCTGACTAATGTGGGTGCTAACGATTTGCATTTTAGCAAATCACATTTGGTTCCTTTTACTGCCAAGGAAGACCTTGTAATATAGACAATGGAATTTAGGGTGCGATTCCTCTGAAAATGTAGTCATCTGTTTAGAACAAGAGGAATCGCACCCTAAATTCCCTTAACTGAGTTGATTGGATCTCCACTAATGATAATGGGAGCACAGATAACCAGTTCAAGTGTCTGCACTGAAAGTCAGGTGAGATTCATGAATCCTACCCTTCATTTCTGCAACCTAATCAGACTGAGGTGTATGCCATGCACAAAGCTGCTCCTTCCTATTGAAACTGAGGTCTTTTTGTGGAGGATCTCTGTCTTCTGGATCATTGAAATCCCAGCAGCCTGGGGTAGCAATGAACTTGTGCTTTCAGGTTTTGGAGTTGATCCAAAATGCCCTTGTGCCATCTCCTTTACCAATGATCTGGTTTTGTTAACATAAGAATGGACAGTATTTGAGTTAGAGCAAAGGTTCATTTAGTCCAGTATCCAGTCTCCTGCAAAAGCTGTGGTATGTGAGTGGTTAATTAGCAGTAATAACAAGGCAAGCATATGTAATATTTCCACAAGTTTTCTCCCAGACCTCAGAAGCAAGTCTGGTAGATGACAAAACTTCTTCTGTTTGTTTTTGTATGCTTGTTGTTTAATTGCCTTTTCCTACTTTGTCCACTTCCTTATAAAGTGAAACCATTTTAATTAATATGACCTTTGAGTAGAATTATGATTATCTATATCACTCTTAGTGGATTAAAGGTTTTGTAATAGCTATTATTATTATTATTATTTACATGTTTACAGATTACTGGCATACACTTCATCTCATCTGATGATGAAAGAGTTCCCAGTCTCATTCAGAAGAAATTACTTTACATATTCATATGATGTACCTGGTGACTACTTTCTTTCCATACAAGGGATTATTCAGTCTCCAGATAACTCCGTTCTAGAATACTGTACAGGAAGCAAAGGTCAGTAGTAATTGCTGATTAATTGTGTTTTCTTGACTTGCATTCAGTTTAAAGAGTGGAATGAATACCATGGTAATTAAACTTCTACCTTCACTGAAGAAAGAGGAAATTGCTAAGACCAGGACATTGCACGTATATGAAAACAAGGCTGGTAGCCTTGGATCTATTTTGCAATCACTATAAATTACATTTATATCCAGGTAATGTCCCATCATTCTGACAACACAGTGCAAAGGGACCCTATATAAGTGAAATGCACATCTGTTTTAATTACCTGCACGTTGGTAGAACAACATTCCCTAATTTTTAAAAGTGGAGTGTCAATTAGGAATAGAAGATCAAACACTTCTTTCTCAAGCTTGGCTCATTTTAAATATCTCACCTATTTGCTTTGACAAGGTGCGGCACCCTGAACAGCCTTTCTTCCTCTACTGATATATACTACTTTTACACATTTTAATCTCCTCTGCCTATAAGAATGAGTCTTGTATAGTTCTATATATAGTTGGTATTGAAATGCAATGCTTGGACACTTAAACTAAGGGACAAGTTAAACTCTTCTGCATTTTTTAGCCTAATTTTAAGAAGTTTTAAACAGGCCTTTTTTGGTATTTGTTTGTTTTCTCTGTTGCAGCACTAGGATATGTGTGTTTTGCACTTTGATGCTTCCTTTTTCAAGAATGCCATACGGATGCCAGTAAAAATGGTTTGTATGTCTGGTACTCTGCTATTTCTGTTCTTCTGTTTCTGAGATAAGCAGATGGAGATTAGGTAATTCTGTAGTGCTCTAAGTTGTAAACAAGTTGGTATAAATATCAGTGCCTCAAATATCATGCTGAGCTTGCTCCATTTGAATTTCTTCCTCACTAGAGCTTTTCTTAGGATTGGTAGCATATGCTGTGTATATTTTGGTTACTTATTGTCTCTGTCCTAATCAATGTATGAACTGGTGTGTCTGGTGAATTGGTCTTCTAAATTTCACTCATCTTCAGACTAGGAGTGGCTTCCATCTTCGAAGTATATGCCAAGAGTCACAGTGGAGCTTACCTTTTTCCTTCCTTACTTACTTTGATGAGCAAGTTAATGGGAAATATCATTACCCCACACACCTGATTATTGCCCATGAAAACAACAAGGGTAGTTCATATTTCCAGATTATAGTTTCTGAGTCTTTGCAGCATTAGGAAAACGTTTTGCATTATTTGCATGCAGACATATTCTGCTTTCAGCCACAGGAGGCATACACTTACCCCTAGATTTTGAGAGATATTCATATAAAGAACAACAGCAAAAACAAACAAGCAAACAAAAACAGATGCAAATACTTTGAGGGACTTTTCAAAGACTGTGCAGAAATCTCAGTCAGGAGCTACCTCAGTGTGTGTGATGGTTTATTCCCCTCCTCCTGCCCCCCACCTTCCCAGCTTTATTTCGTGTAACCCTGCCCAAGGGATAACCACCAGTGGCGGTGGTGATGGATGCCATCTGGTTGTGATGGCTGCATCTGGCTCACAGTGGATTCAGAGGAGATAGATAATGACTCAAGCCAAATTTGGAAGAAACTAACATCTGCATTCAGTATGCAAATATGACTATAAGAACCATCTTACCCCATAAATAGTGAGCAGGCCAAGAGCCCTTTGAACTCCCTTGTACAGCAGTGGGCTGCATGACAGGATCTCCCCTTGAGGAAGGATGCTTATCAAGGTTACATCTGCTGCAGATATCCCTTACGCCTTGACATCAAGAGATTCCTTGCTGCTACAGATCCTCAGTAAGTGATTAATAGCTTGTTAAACTTTATAAGCTTCACTAAGATTATCTTAGATTAATTGTGCACATATAAAACTTGGAAATAAACCGTTGACCAAGTCTGGGACTAGGAGTGGATTCAGCCTCATCTAGGCTCCTCACCTCTTTGGTTCAAGGAGTTTAGAATGCAAGGGGGTCCACTCTGAACCTCATGACTCAATGGGAGGGTCTCCTGGGTGAGTGTGTTTAACCCGAGTGTGTTTAACCCTATGTGATAAATAACCGAGTGTACCTTGCTATCAAATCGTTAAGTCACAGTCTTACTTACAATCAAACTTTGCTAAATCACTATATTATATCAATAAAACGTATTGCTGCTTCTCTCTTATGAGTAAAGTGCATTACTCTGTCCGTGACAGTGTGTCAGTTAGAGACTTTTAACAACCTTCTGCTCAGCCTTTAATGCAAGTGACAGCTGAGGTCCTGCAGAACTAATCCTCTCTCCTTACTTATTGAACAATGAGAACATTTTGGAAAATCTGCATAAATATCTAGCACCTTCTGTCAAGACCAGAGTCTACTGTAGCTCAGAGGCCACAGTCTCTTAGTGCACCAGTTTTCAATAACCCTTAGGAGGTCCTTGTCCTTGAACATGACCTCTGTCCGTGAAGCAGACAAGTCCTGTTTAACTAATTTAATTTCCTTTTATGACAAGGTAACCCACCTAGTTGACCAAGGGAAGCCAGTTGATGTAATCTTTTTGGATTTCAGCAAAGCTTTTGATACTGTTTATCACAGTATCCTTCTGGACAAAATGTCCAGCATACAGCTAGGCAAGTACACAATACAATGGGTGAACAATTGGCTGACAGGTCAGGCTCAAAGGGTTACAGTAAATGGGGTTACACCAGGCTAGCAGCCAGTCACTAGTGGGGTTCCCCAGGAATCCATTTTAGGTCTAGTTCTCTTCAGTTTTCATAAAAGACCTGGACACAGGACTCAAATTCATACTAAGTAAGTTTGCAGATGATACTAAATTAGGAGGAGCTGCTGACTCCCTCGAAGGTAGAGAGGCCTTGCAGAGAGATCTTGATGAATTGGAGGGCTGGGCAATCACCAACTGCATTAAATTTAACAAGAGCAAGTGCCAGATCATGCACCTGGAACAGGGCAATCCTGGATATTTGTACAGATGGGGGGACGAGAGGCTGGAGAGCAGCTCCATGGAAAGTGATCTGAGGGTTCTGGTTGATGGCAAATTTAATATGAGTCAAAGGTGTGCCCTGGCAGACAAAAGGGCCAACTGTATCCTGGGGTGCATCAGGCACAGCATTGCTAGCTGGTCAAGGGAGGTGATTGTCTTGCTCCATGCTGCACTGGTGCGGCCTCACCTCGAGTACTGTGTGCAGTTTTGGGTGCCACAATTTAAGAAGGATGTAAAACTATTAGAGAGTGTCCAAAGAAGGGCTATGAAGATGGTGAAGGGTCTAGACGGGAAGACATATAAGGAGCAGCTGAAGTCACTTGGATTGTTCAACCTTGAGAAGAGGAGGCTGAGGGGAGGCCTCATGGCAGCCTGCAGCTTCCTCGTGAGGGGGAGCAGAGGGGCAGGCGCCGATCCGTTCTCTCTGGTGACAGTGACAGGGCCTGAGGGAACGGCTTGAAGCTGCGATGGAGAGGTTCAGGCTGGATGTTAGGAAAGGGTTCTTCACCGAGAGGGTGGTCAGGCACTGGAACGGGTTCCCCAGGGAAGTGGTCACGGCACCGAGACTGACAGAGTTCAAGGAGCATTTGGACAACGCTCTCAGACATAAGGTTGATTTTTGTGTGGTCATGTGTGAAGCCAGAAGTTGGACAGAATGATCCTTGTGGGTTCCTTCCAACTCAGTATATTCTATGATTCTAAGTGTCCCTTGGCTCATTACTCATTCCCACTTGATCCTCTCCCTCCCTTGATTCACTGCCTCCCTACTGCTGCCACTGGGCTTCTTTGTGGGCTGTTCTGTTATCCCTCCTTTCCCCTCATGGCACTCATGTTTACCCAGCTTAACCAGTAGATACACTTCACATTGGAGCCCAGCAAGTGGTTGTAGCAGCAGAACTTAGGGGGACATCAGTCAAACAGAAAGCATAATAGGCAGCAAGGAGAAGAGAAAAAGAACTTCATAGCTCATCTTTGTTACTGGTATGGCATTATGAAAAAATTATGGGTTTAGTCACAACCAATTCCTTCTATTCTAATAGAATTACAGTACACTTCCAAGGCACCGCATCATATCCCACTTCAAAGAGAATTTAGAGGAAAACAATATGTCAATACTTGCTATAAACAGAGTTACTTTCTATCTGACCATTTTGTTGTAGGTTAGCATATTTGGTGTTAATGGAGTTTCCTTTTGTTTAAGTGAGGTGGAACTGAGCACTTTAAAACACCAGAAAATAACAAGTTCTATCTGAAATACTCACAGACTCAGAGAGTATGTAAAGGAGCAGGGAATATGGGACATATGAAAGGAATGGGAATATGGACAGTTTGGATTGGACAGGAAATTGAGTGTAAGAGGGTATCAACTGAAGAAAAAAAAAACACAAACAAGAAAATAAAAATTTTACTATTACCTTTTTCAAGGAATGGAGAAAAACAACAAACCACAATACTAGAAATAAAACTTTCTAGTCACAGATGGAGATAAGACAGTGATGTGTATGTATAGGCCAGACTGCAATAATGTAAGCTGTTAAGTTAAAAATTTCAACATAAGAAAACTGTTATGCCAATAAACCTTTGATTACTCAATTAACAGGAAACCCGATAGCATAATTATTTTCCTTTCTTTAAGAAAACACTTAAAAATTAAAAGAAAGTGCTAAACCTTGATGAAGGAAACAATAATTAAAATTTAATGCACATAGCAATATCTTCTTCTAAAGCAAAAGAATATTTAGATATCTTTGTATGCCATCGTTTTATTCTATGCTTAATGTAATTCATTATTGATTACATATGAATAGAGCAATAAATAACTGTGCCACAATAATGGGGGGGGAGGGAGGAACAAGCATCAATTTTCATGCAAGAAAGATTTTATTAGAAAATATGCTTTTTCAAAGCTGTTTTTTAGTGAATAATAGTGGCAATGATTTTCCCTTTTTCACAATATTTTCTGCTGCAATTTTGATGATGTTTTACAATTACAGAATTAGATCAGTTATGAAAGCTGTATCAAATATTTTGTGTTTTCAAAAAATATTGTTGGATTTCTTTGAAGAATGTGGTATTTGAAAATATCTATATTGACAAAACGAAAATCTAGTAAATTTTCAGCTTGGATACAGCAGGAATGTGACAAACTATGGAAAACAGTACCATTTAAAACTAGGTGAAGCAGAAAGGTTTTCAGAATATCCCCATTATTAATGAAATTGGTTTCTCATGGCCCAGTCAACTGCAGTGATTTGTCTTGTGCTATTGTCATTTGTACTGAATGACATTAGGAAGCAATAACACACTGCATGCAGGACTATGGAGTTTTGTGTCACTCACACTCTGAGAAGACAGCTGGATGGAAAGAGCTCTCCCATAGTCTGTACACCTGTATAATGTAAAGACGCAATCCAACCTTCATATACGAAGAAAAAATGGAGGATTTCTTTATCTTCCAAACAACCTTTCCTGTTCTGTTTTGCCTCTACTAGTAGTTTACAAGCAGAATTATACCCAGCTTTCAGCTGAGCTGTGCTGTGCTAAGGCACTGTTGCTTGAGTGATGTAGGTGTTTGTTCACTACTATTCATATTTTCACCTCATTCCCCTAGATAAAAATAAATGAACAAAGAGACCAGTTCAGTGAAGGTAAGGTTGCAGCTGGGAATTCTGACATACTTGTGTGAAAATCATGGTTATGAAGAAGTTCCTTTCCTAATTTATAACTCTGTTTCTGTCTATAGTCTGATCTGTGTCAATGTAGGGTAGAGGGAGTATGTTTTTCAGCCAAATAATTATTGTAATATATAGTTACCAAAAAAATGTTGTCATAAAAGTATCACAGAATCACAGAA
>VXAA01004034.1:1232-48921 GCA_013399115.1 Anseranas semipalmata | reverse complement strand
GTGGCGGCGGCGGGGACAAAAGTTGGTGGTGCCCTGAGGAGCGGCGGCGAGTCCGGCTCCCGGCAGCGCCGCATCGGGCTGGCCGCCGCCTGCGGGTCGTGCTGCGGCCGCTAGGGGTCAGCCTTGCCCGCCCGCTGCCGCCGAGGGAGGCGGCGGCCGTTGGCGCCCCGCTGAGGAGAGCGCCGGGGGCGGGGGCTGTTGAACGTACTCGGGGGGACACAGCGGTCGCTATACACAAACTTAGTGTCCGTGCTCGCTCCCTTCTCCGCCACGCGGTTAAAATCCGTTGATGATGCGAGGAGGTGGCCCGGGATGTGTGCCCCGATCGGCCGGGTCCTCTGGAGACCAGCCCGAGCCCGTGGTAGCGCCAGGCTGGGGAGGGAGGCAGCAGGAATTCGGGAGGGTGTCGGGCTTTGACTGTGAAAGCGGAGAAATCTAGACGGTACGGGAAAGAGGAGATTTTCAGTAGTATCCCCACAGTTTGGGCTTTCTTATTGTGGCGAAACAGCCGCAGAGTTTTGCTGAGACCTTCTCTGGAGCAAACAGGTTAATATTTACAGTAGCAAGATGTAACTGTGGTACAAAAGGAGTATGGCTGTTCACTTCTCTACAACAAAGGCAGGAAGATGGAGAGTGGAGCTGTGGGCTTGTCTCATCCCTGTTCCCCTGCAATGAGTGGTCTGAGGGACACATCTTCAGACCTTTGCAGACAGCCCTGTGACTACATTATCTTCATTTAGAAAAAAAAAGGGGGGGGGGGGGGGGAAAATAAAAATGAAGTCAGTGCCACTTTAATGCCTTTTTCTTTAGCTGAACCTGCCCAACAGAGGGTAGAAGTAAGTAGTTCAGCATAGCCCTGGTCTGTGGTGTGTTCTGCATGCTCCTGAGAAAAGTCTGCCTTGCTCTGGCAAATATATTCTCTCTTCCCAATCCCTTTCCTCCATCCACTCTCCCTACATCCCTCACCCCCTAAGTCCTGCTTGTGAGATTGCCTTTGTGAGCCATCTGGACATGGTCCTGGGCAACCTGCTCTAGGTGGCCCTGGTTGAGCAGGGGGGTGGATGAGATGACCTCCAGAGGTCCCTTCCAACCTATAGCATTCTGTAGTTTTGTGATTCTTTGTGGCACTGTGAGATTAAGGTTAAAGTAATGTAAAGACAACACCAATATATGCAGTGTTCCTCTTCTGGGAGCCCTTCTTGGTGCCTGGATTTTGGATCACAAGTTCTTCAAATCAAGGACTGTCCCACTGGTCTCTTTGCTGCTGTGCTTTTTTTTTTTTTTTGTGCCATGCTGCAGAGAGCTTGTGCTTATATAAAACTGACAACAGTAGCGTAACCCTACAGACAAGATTAGCTGTGCTCATTTAAGGTGAGCCAGCATATGAATTCATCCACAGCCAGTTACTTCAGTAGTCACTTTTAATCCATAATAATATATTCCTTTTATGCTGTGTGGCAATGTTACCAGCTTGCATGAGATGGCCACATTTTCCCATTGTGACACGCTAAAAGATCTGGTAAAAGAGGTGAATATTTATGGCAGGTCTTGCACGGTGCTGTGGTACTGAAAAACACAGCCTGATTGGATTCCATGGCTAGTACCTAATTTTGGAGTTGCTTAAAATCCTTCATCATCACCCTGCTGGCTTCTAAAGAAGGAACCTGATGTTGCGCCTATGGGTATCCCCAGTCTGAGCAGCTGTCTTATGCCTCCTTTCTGTGCCCCATCTGGACCCAGAAATGCAGTGTCCCTAGGACTTGGGAAGGTCACAGTCTGGTAGACACATTCTGCTTACTACTGCCATGATCATAGTCTTTATAATGCAAAAAGGTGGTTTGTAAGGGAACATATACCTAAGAGAACTTCTCTTTCACTGTATAACTTAACTTGCTATTATAATAGTCCTCAAGTTGAAATAGAACAGCCTTTGTCTTTCGGGAGTGATCAGAAATACTCTGATTCCAGTTACCTTTTTGGTGCAACCAGCACTGGCTCCTCTGTTCTGTCTGTTTGCTATTTTAGGTACGTGGACTGGATTATGAAGAGTTGGAAGTGAATATGTTTGACTCTGATGGGAAAGAAAAATCCTCTGGAGATTATGATCTAATTTAATCTATTTTGTAAGCAATTTACTCTGAAGTTTTTTTGTTGTTATTGTTTGAAAACTAACCAGCAAACACCTCGTTGTGACTGCATCTAAAAGGGAAAAGATGTAATGTTGAAGCTAAACTTTCTAATACAACTGAAATGCAGAAGCAGTAATCACCTAAACCACTGAAGCATAACAAGCATAACAAAATGAAATAGAAATCTGATGCCCCCTCAAGTCCTCCTAAACAGACAAGCAATCTGATAAGGAGGGCCCTTTAAAAAAGTTTGTTAAGCCTCAGGAAGATTAAATGAATGGAATTTGAAGTTAGTAAAGTTCAAACAGGAAGTAATTTGCACATTTTTAACATGACAGCTGAATAACCACTGAAGCAAATTCCTAATATTTGTGGTCAGTTCTTCATATTTGAAAGCTTCATAATAGCGTTTATGAACTTAGAGGACAAGGTGCAGGAATTTAAAGTCTAACCTTTAATGTGACTGACATTAGGCAGGAGGCTAGAATGTTTATCAAACTGGTTCCATCTGGGCTTAAAATATGGTAAATATGAACTGCAAAATCACAAAAACATTTGGGATTCAAGAACTGTCAGAAAAGGGGTTTATAAACCCCATGATACTCAATTCCACTAGGGTAATTAGGAAGTCAGACTGAGCTATATATTCTACAGAGTTTTATGAGCAAGTATGTCTTGAAGTTGTATGAGCTGGAACTTGAAATAAACTTTCAGCTAATAACTTGGGGCTTTAGATTAAAAGAGCTTTTCAATAGAGATTTATCTTTGCTCAGAATATTACAGAAGTTTCATAACAAAAGGAATGAGACAAGTGAATGCCTGAGCAATTATTTGGCATTTCTAATGTGGAGATGCCAATTGTAAAAGATATGGGAAAATTAAAAATAAATTGGGAGCAATAATATCCATGTTGTGTTGTGATTTCTTTAGCACCAGAGTTGTACTATAACACTGAAATAATTCAGTCACTAGTGTGTGCTGACAGAGTGAGCCCTAGGCACACATGTATCATTTCAGCATAACTCCACTGAAGCCAGTGAAAGTAACATTTGGATTTTCATATATGTAAATGAGAGTCAGTTTGGGTCCTCTGTGCCTAAATAGCAGTATATCACCATACAGAGAGGAATTAAAAATGTGCATAGATAAGAGAAATCTGACCTCATGAAAATCTGCTCAGTCTACTGAGAGACAAAGGTAGGAGCATGGTGAACAACAGTAGATAAATCAAATGTAGTCGTGCTTTTGGAAATCAGTGATTTGATATAAAGCACAAAGGGTAAGGTTTATAGAAACCTGGCAAGATAGGTAGGCACCTTGCTACTCTTTATCCTTTAAAAAGCCTGCCCTTACACTAATTGAAATGCATCTCTCCTCATAGTATTTTGTTTATTCTCAAAACTGGCTTCCCAATACTTACCAGCTCCTAACTATTGGCCTTCATTGGATTAGCTTCATTGGAGCTCACGCTCCGTAGGTGTTAACAGGCTCCCATAAAAACAACAACAACAACAACAAAACAACGGGGTTTAGAGACTGGATGAGGCTCCTCTAGGCAGTTGACTGGACCTGGCTTAAGTTGATCCAAGCCCAATCTTCCTGAAGTAATCCAGTAGATATTGTGCCATACTCATCCATCCACTGTACAGTGTGCTGCTTTGGTTCCTTCATTCAGCATCCCGCTACAAACCTCCCATCACAGAAGGCTGAGAAGATCCCCACAAAAGCAAAACTATTTCTTGTAGCTTGCTGTCTCTAATTCTTGTTCTTTTTTTTTACTTGGATTCTCCAGTTGGACTGACCTTCAATTCAGTTTGACCAACAAGAAGTCAGTATTGGCCAAAGAGACCCACCACCTGCACCAGGGTTTAAGTCTTGGGAAATCCAAAATCTGTCATTGGATAACTTTCTATGGCCAGTGGTGACCCTTAAGAACTCAAGTCCAAATTCAAGGGTGGTTATCAAACTGATATCAACCCAACCACTGAAGTCAATGGAAATATTCCTACTGACACCCACACCTTTAGGCTTCTATTAGCTATTTGGTTTGAATATAATGTCAGCTGTCACAAGTGCACACTGTGCTTCCATGCACATAGAATTAGGAGATAAAGCTTTTCCAGCGGGAGATAAAGCTCTTCCAAACATGGTTTTGTCATGTTTGTTTAAGATCTCAAGAGAGACTTGTGTGCTTGAAAGCTAGTCTGTTTTTTCCTCTCACCTGTGTCAGCTGAGTTAGTGGCAAATACTACCTCCTCCTACAAATCTACCTCTTTATATACCTTTAAGTCATCATGATTGCAACCATGCAATTAAAGAAATGCTCTTCAGTGCATTTTTCTGTTTAAAAAACAACACCAACAACAAACTAATCCCTCCCTCTTCAAAAGAACAAAGTTATCATTTATAGGGTAAATGCCTGCTCTCTTAATAAATGGGGTGATATTTGATTTTCAGTGAGAACTTTGTTCCTTACTTCCACCTTGTGACTTTGAAAATGCGTATTAGATAAACAAAAAGGTTTATAGGACAGCCTTATTTACTGAACATCTGGAAGTGCTCTTTAATCTCTCAAACTAAGCTTTACATCAATCAGGAAAATTATGCATTCTTATCAACTGTACAAGAAACTGCCTGCTGACAAAACGTCTATATACTTTTTGAGACACATTTGCATTATAACTCTGCTCAGGATGTAATGATCAAATAGAATGAGTTAGCTGGAATCTCTGTAAATAGTTAAAGAGAGAAGCTGCAATACAAACCATGTGACAGCAAAATGGGATAAGAGGTGAAGAGTAGCCTGTCCTGAATTTTGAAAGAAAGAAACTAAATGTAAGAAAATAGGCAGTTATTTTGGAAGGGAGTTCAGGCCCTTCAAAACTTGAATATCACTGTCAAAGGAAAGATTATGAAATTATGTAGCATAAAATGGACAGTAAGTTGTAAATTCCTAAAAGAATTCTGGGTAAACATTTAAGATCCACAAATGGAGACATTTTCGAATGACCTGCTTCAATTGTGATGCTCATGACAGCATCTGTTCATTTTCCCATTGACATATGAAAATTGAACTCCTTTGTAAATCTAGGCATCAGCTGATCTTTTTTTCTAAAATATGGCTTGGAACAATTAAGTTCATTGTTTCTTAATTGTCCCCACCAAAAGTATTTGCAAGGTCAATTTAAATCCTAAAGATTTATTTAAAACCTGTCATAAAATGGCAATGAACGTTTGGGGAAAGAATACTTACAGGAATTTTTATTTATTCCAACTATTTCTTCAGAAATATGAGAATCAAAACAGTTTTCAGAACCCATCTTTTTTAAAAAAATATATAACGTTTGGATTTGAACCTCTTTTTCATTTTTTTTTTTATCACAACGTCCAGAGAAGGAGAAAATTTTGATTAAATTAATGTTTGAAACCAATTCTTCTGTATGAAAGAATATTTCGTTGACAATTTAGGTGTCAAGACCAAATCAAAACCGATTTACTTGTTATTTTTTTCCCTTGATATGGAACTAAATCGTCACATTGAAGTCAGTATTATGTGTGAGCTAAAAGTGACAGAGAAATGTATTGGTTCAGCTCCATAATTCAGTTTTTCCTCTGTCATTCTGTCATATATTTGTGACCCTTTTCATGCTCTTATTAAATAGTATCATTGCTGTTGATGGTGAGAACATAAAACAGAAGTCAAATAATGTTAGTCAGCCATATCCTGGCTGGCTCGTTTCCATAGGTGTTTTTTTTTTTGTTTTTACAACAAGATTGCTTCTGCCACAGCTGTGTTGCAGAGAGTGCCATTGCTTCAACCCTTTGGAACCAAACCTGGGGCTACCACTGAAATATTTGTTAGATTCTCTCTATTACTGGAGAATCATGAAAAATAGATCTATGTCCCCTATTCCTTTTTACTATTTGTATTCTTTCTGTTGTCTGTACTCATTGTAAGGCTTCTTCATTTCTTATTTATTTAGTCAGTACTTTAAATAGCCTTCTCAGACACCTGTACTGATAGCTGTGCCATTTGCGCAGGATGAGTGTATTATTTTTCTAGGACTCTGCACTGTATTTGAGGACTCTTCCACTTGATTTCAATGTTTGTTTAATCATGCAAGACTTTTGCACAGTAATATCTATGAGAAGGACTTAATTTATTGTTCTGAACTTATATAAAGAATGCATTTATTTGCATTTTGAATAAGGTTATGCAAATTTGTAAGCGTTTCAGTTTTTCAACAGAGAAAATTATGTGTAGATAACTTATCAGTGACACTGCCTAGCTCTATTAATTGTATGGCCTGTTTGTTTGGCATCGGTGTAAGACAGCCATTTTCATCACATACTTTCAACTGATTTAGTTATGAGGCAGATTTTGACTACAAGACCTTACATCCAGTCAATTCATTTATATTTAAAGACCTATTTCCACAGTAATGATCATGTAGAAGAATCCATTCCAATGGATTTTAGTGAAGGTGAGGGAGAAGATGCAGTCTTTGTCACCAAGGTTCATCACCTCCCAGCTGCATCCAATCCACAGCATACTTCTTAATGTCTTGGATTGCCACATGAGAGATTTCCAAGGTTGGTACTACCTGCCATGACAATCCATTATCAAATCAAACCCCATCCAATTCAGGACAAGAGCCATCTACCATCTTACATTGTTGTATGATGCTGTTCAAGAGAAAGCTCTTGTATATACGAGATGAATTAGAGCAAATATTACTGTGTTTCCTGAGCCTGCAATGAATGGCAACTCTGAAGCTACTGCTTTTAGCAGTGTAGTTGACTTACTTCAGTGTAGTTGACTACAGTGAAGACTTTCCATGGGAACAGGAGTACATTCTATATTCCTGCTTTTGCATTAAACCTTAGGGACGTATTGTGTTGTCCTTTTCATTTCTTTATATCTATTCTATAGTAATTTGAATTGTATTTGATAATTTATCTTTCTTTTGTCTTTAGGAGGCTACTTTAAGTTCATGCATATTTGACTTCTTCAAGATAGACATCAAGTTCTGCCATCCCTCACTAGCAAAATAAGGCATTTTCTTGCAGTGTTTTGGAGATGTTCCGCCTTTCTGTTCTTCTGTTGACCTAAAATAAGTTGGTTTTTTGTTTGTTTGTTTGTTTTTCCCCCAGTCTTACTCCTTATTGGAATTTCCTTGTTGTGGTTTAAAATCTCCAGTAAGTCTTTAAACAGTTTGATAAATGTTCTCATGTCTCCCTTCAGTGCTGCTGTTTCTGCTTTCAGTGTCTGTCTATCAGCACAGCCCCTTTTATCCTGTTTTGGCCAATCTTTTTACTGCTTTATCTTTATCCCTATATTCCTTTTTTCTTTGTTTACTTTTCTGTAAATATTGAGTAGATGTAATGTATTGAGTAGATTTAATTTATCCTGCCTTTTTTCTGTAATAGCATCCCATATGGCATTACTAATCCACTCTTTTTTTCCTAGTTTTAATAAAGAACAATCTCTGCTGAATTAATATAAAATTTACAAATAGCTTCCCATTCTTTTTGTATAAAGTGAAATGCAGTTTCTGCCATATCTGAAAGCTTATTTGAATGTGACAACTGAAAATCATTCCTTATGTATTCATTCTTCATTTTAGAGCTATAGTCTTTCTTGCAATCTTTGTTTTTCTGTTTTTTTTTTTTTTTTCATTTTCATGTTGTGTATTTATAATTGATGTTCATATGCCCCTAGTGTCTGAATTTCATGATAGACTGAAAAAAACTACCTCATTTCTAGTAACGCTATCAGAAGAGATCCAGCATTTCTTCACGTATTTCATTATGGGGGAATAACACCCCTCTGCCAGAAAGGACAATTCAATCAGCAAGCCACTTTTTACTATTGTCAAGTGAGCCTTGACTATGTGAACACTGTATCTGTCAAGTCAACACATCATTGATGTCAACCTGGACTTTGCTAGTAAGGACCAGTAAAAGCCCTAGAAAGAATATTACTCTTTTATTTACCACACTAATTTGTTCCAGCTTGGATTTAGATGGTAGTCATTTTCACACTTGCACTTAAAATATTGCCAAAAGTTCTTGTATTCACTTTGTGTAATAATATTTCACTTCTTTGATGACTTGAGACTATTTTGAGCCTATATTACAAGTTATATAATTGAGAAAGGAGCCCAAAGTTGGGAATGATTTTGGAGTAGTGACTTGTAGCAGGCCTTACCTGCCTGCTACAGCAGTATCTCTTGGTACATTCTATGCAGTCCAGTGGAGAATCACCCACAGGCCAAAGATATGTGTTTGACATTTTACTGTCTATTTTGGATTTGGTCTCAAGCATGTAACTCAAATTATGCATGTCCTTCTGTGTTTTGATGAATGGCGCCTTGTATTTAGAAATGGCAAATCAGTAAATATCAGTAAATAACTCCTTGTCAGAAAAGTTTTTAAGTGCAAATGTCTCATTGGAAGCAACTTACAAAGCAGAAAAGATGTCATAAAATTAATTCTCAGTTCACGTTACTCATTCTTACTTGTGTTTGCCAGTAAGGAAGGTAAGGCAAGGAAAAGAAGGAGAAAGAGAGCAAGTGAGGGAGAAGGGGAAGGAGGGAGGGAAGAACCCACTAATTTTATCTCTGCTTCACAGAGCATCTGAAAAGTATTGACTCAAGTGCTGTGTTTTTTTTCTGATCTTTTTTTTTTAACATCTGCAATATGCAGTAAATTATACTTTACATTTGTAGCTAGGCTAATGGCAATCATTAAGAATATCAGGTAAAACATATCAAAAATTGCACTGTACCTTTAGGAATAAATTATCCACTAAATGTGGTGAACATAGACTTTTCCAAATAAGAATAGTTTAACTTACAAGAGATGCACAGCAGGAGTAGCGGCAAGTACTGTAGCCTGCTATTGTCTGTCATGCAAAGGAACTGTTCATTTCAAGTTCACAGAAACTTCAGAAGATCAAAAAGAGATAACCCAATGAAATCGTTGATTAGGAATAGGAAGACTGTAATAAATCAAAAACCTATGGTATCTGTTACCAGTCCTTGATTATTTAAGTTACTGCAGCTATTGGAAATGGGAGCCAGTTTAGCACAATACTTAATATTCTCTTCTTTGTATTCTACTTGCTTGTCATAGCTGTATAAGATTCAGCTAACTGTAGCAATCTTTCAATCTTGAAAATGAAAACGCAGAAGCCATACAAATTAACTTTAGCTTGTACAAGGAAAAAATCATAGTGAAGAAGTTCTATTAATATTATGCAGAATCAAAACTTTAACTCAAACTCTTGATTTGACGTCAGTGCTTAAGAGTCATGAATGTCTGATTGAGACCCCAGCACAGAAAAGGACCCTACCTAGATGTGAATGTTTATGTAACCATAATGTACCACCATAAACATTAAATACCAATGCACCTGCACTGTTATTATAAACAGACTAAATACCTGTAACATCTATCAACTGTTCCTCTTAAACAGATTCACAGAGAGTTCCTGTTCAAATGCATTTTGGTGTCCATTGCAGAGGGACACGAGACATATCTGTCTCTTAATGTTGCCCTTCTTGAGTTAGCCTCCCTGTAGGAGCACTCATAAGCTCTCAGGGAAATACACAGCAATGAGTAATGATGCAGTGTACCAGGGTCAAGTGTAAGGATTCAGAGTGTTGGTGTGGATCAGATGGATACACCTTCTTATCACACCTATTTAAGATCAATTACTGTTCAATAGTTAAATTATTTAAGTGAGTGAATAGCTTGCATAGCAAAGTAGGCAGGCATGCTTAACAGTGCTGGGAGTATCCTGCAAGGAAATACCAGTGCATCATAGCTCTTTCTCTCTTGATCTTTAATCATGAGCATCCCAAGTCAGATGTTCTTGTTCATGCTATTAATAGTTGAGCAATTCCAGCAGGTGCAAATCTTGGCTCATATCCACCTCAATTAGAGCTAGGTTACAAGGAAAGAGTTTACAAGTAAAGCCTTTCTGAAACACCTGTGAAAATGCATTTAATCATTTATAAAGCATTTGTTGCTTACCATTACAAATTTAGCTATTTGCATGTATTATCATTCTCTATCAAAAAGCTATTGACAAGTTAGCAATCTTGTTCCTTCTGGTACTTTGATCACTTTGTATTAAAGACTTAGGCTGGGCAGAGGCACTGGCTTTTAAAAATGGAGTGGCACATTTAGCAGCTATTTTATTGATGTTAATTTTCAGTGTTCCATTAGAATGTGTGTTAAAAGGATGGGTAAAAGGTTCAGAGCTTCCCCTGCCAGTGAAGATCCCATAATGTGGCATCAAAGAAACATGTGGTGAATGACAAGTTGGGACAGGCAGTGTTCCCTCCTTATCAGTAACAGTAACTTGTCCTTAAGGGTGTCCTCAGCATTAGCCAATCAAGCTTAATGAGTAAAAATACTAAGAAATAACGTTAAGAATATAGAATCACAGAATCATAGAATGATTTGTGTTGGAAGGGACCTTAAAGATCACTAACCTCCCTGCCAAGGGCAGGGACACCTTGCACTAGATCAGGTTGCCCAAAGCCCCATCCAACCTGGCCTAACAAAGGGCTGAGTTTCTAAAAGAGTAAAGGGGGTAGTTTCTTATGTATGGAGTCATCTCTGTAGATCTGTAATAAAGATAGCTTCTTCTTTGTTTAACTCATTTAAATTTTAAAATAGTCCAGTGGCTACTTTATGCTTTCAAAAAGTTTACACAGGTCCTGTTGTACGATGCTACTGTCAGCATCTCTCAAGAAGGCATTTGCAGCAAATTCAGGAGTCTGACAGAACAGCCTCCAGGTAAACAGTCACTCACATCAACTAATAGCTTGGCTTTCATTTAAATCAAATGGTTTTGGGCAGAAGGCCTGAGCAGTCTGCCCTCCCTCCTGCAGAGCATGCTCTGCTGTTCACTCCAGAGATGGCTTCAATAACAGGACCACACTGATGCGCTCTGCTAAACTCATAGCTTATGCAGCTCCACACAGAAAACAAGCCTGCAATTAAATTGTTCAAAATTTGAAGATCAGTGTGTTTTGCCATCCCTTCAGACCTAATTACTTGCCAAAACACACTGTGCGCAGGGTGGGAATTAATATTAATTAGGAATCGTCTTGAACTGCAGATTACAGCCATCATAGGCAGAGGAAATGATTATGAGACTTATGCAACTCACATCTTTAAAAAAATATAATTACAACAACAAAGCCCTGTCTCTCAGTATACATAAAGAGGCTAGATAAAGACATTTGTTCCAGGTTAATGTCAGCCTAAATTGACTACATTCCACAGGATTCATCCTGGTTTATACCACAGCAAGTGACAGGAGAGGGAAGCCCTTTGTGTGCTTCCATGTAGTAACGGACTGGCTGGCAATGTTGCCCGTGGTGATTTTCAGCAGCCAGAGGTTTTCTGAAAACAACCTGGGCCGTTCTGTATGCTGTCAGATGTCCCTTTGGTATCACCCAGCTCCTCCTTCTCAAGGCGAGAGTAGATGTTCCACCTGTCTCTTCCAAGACAGGAGGCAGAGCTGGGCCATGACACCCTGCTTTGTGTCAGCTGAAGAGTATGTTTAGGGCAGTTTCCTGGTCCCTACGCGTCAGCAGAGTCCCTGGTATATCGCTGTGTGCTGTGGAGCTCCACCTGGGGGTTGGTGGCCAGGAGAAGGTAGTGCCTCTTTTTCTTGTTTGGAGGGTGCATGTCCAAGCTTTTGCTCCATAGGCAGAAAGCATTCCTAAACAACAGAACAGCATGTGACATTCCTCTTTAGTGTAATGCTAGAGGTCAATAATCTAGGCTGTATTCAGAAGAACTAAATACCTCCCAAATTACCATTGACTAAATAAGAAGGAGGCCTTCAGAGACATCTAATCATGAGGAAACACCACGTACAGGAAATACAATTGAATTTTGGTAGAATGTGAGACACAAGGAAAACACCGAAAAGTGGAAGATAGCAGTGGGAGTGTCAGTTGGCTATACTTTGTTTTATAACTCCCAGGAGAGAACAGGATGATGAGGTGTGCAATGACTTGTCCAGTATTGGAGGCTGTCCCTTAACAATTGCTGCTATCAACAGAAGATATTTTTAATTCAGGCTTTCCAATAAACATATCAGTGACTGCCAAGAATATTTAATGGGTCATATGTATATGAAAAAGAAATGGCCTCTTTTGTGGTTTCTTGATTAGAAAGACTTGTAAACAGTCAGTGACTGACAAAATATACTGGGTTGTTATCTTCTTTTTTACCTTCGAGACTTAAAGGAACAGAATTTCAAGAGCAGACTAAAAGATCTGATGGGTGATTGGGAGTATGGAAAGTCCTTTGCAGGACAGTATTAATAGTATTGCACTCCTAATTTGCTTTGGAAGCAAATAGAGCAGAAATATCAAAAATATATTGAAATGAAGTATGAAAATCTCCTTTTATTTCTAAAATAACAGTCTTATTACAGGTAGTGCTGCTTTATTCTTGGCATGCTGTCTTAAAGCAGTGTATCTCAAGTGCTTCTTATTGGTGACCAATGCAAAGATCTATATCCAATGTTAAGAGGAATAAGAAAAAATATTTCTACAATGGCCATGGTAAGCCAGTTAAGCATATAGGTGTGCGTGTTTCGAGAAACTGACAGTGAATTTTATTTAAATGTGTCCCCCTGTCTTATTTTGAAAGTCACAAGGAGGGCACTGAATGAACAAAACAATGAAAAAGTCAGCAGGCTGTTCTTTACTTGATGATTTCAATACCTTCAAATTCAATACCTTCAATATTCAAATATCTTCAGTATTTGGTCCTGATAAAAGGTGAGGCAAACATTTGTTTTGCGAGTTTGCAGTAGTCCTAGATTCAAAAATTCTATGATGTTTGTAGAATTCATCAAATAATAAAATCTGAAGATTCAGGATAATGAATATTGACCAGCGAAGAAAGTAACGTATTTCTAACCTGAATAAATTTAATCAAAGTTGTAGAGGAATCCTATAATCAACCTCCTTTACGTGAAGCTCTGTGTTATCACAAAATAAAGCATCTCGAAATTGGCAAGAGATACAAATAAGCACGAATAAGCTGTTCCAGGAACTTTGGTGTTTCCTGGGGTAAAAGATAAATCCTTTTTATGGATATCCTGCATTCATTTTAAAAATAAAAGATAAAAAAACAAAAACAAACAAACAAAAAAAAACTATGTGAATTTATTGGGAAATCATTTTAAAACATTTTAAAGATAGAAACCAGCAAATCTTTTGAGCCATTTTCATTCAAAATTTATATTCCTGCAGTGTTTAATTATTGGCTTTTTAATATCCCCTGCAAACTGCAGTGCACCCCTTTATGGCTGCATTTGCTGGAAAAGATGTTTTAATCTTGGAGTCATTAGAAGAAAGGTGTCTTAAAAATAATCTGGACAGTTTACTTCTTCAGGAGAAAGAAAAAAAACATCATAGCTGAGACGAGTAGGTCCAGTCACAATCATGCAAAGTAAAATGTTTAATAATAAGAGATGTTTTCCTGCTGTGAACATACATATTTAATCTGGTCCTTACCATCCAAGAATCTTACTCAAAGAATATGATTTTTATTAATCTGTATTGTATACCATATTTTGAGTCTCAGTGGACTTTGGTAAAACAAACAAACAAACAAACAAAAAAACAGTTACCTTACTAATGGCAAGTGCTTATTTTCTACAGTTGAGGTAAAATTTTGAATGATTTCATAGGACATTTTGAGATTTCTCAGTTGTTGGTTTCATCCTTAAATGGGACAAGACAAAAGGCTTGGTTCAGTTGTCTGAACCTAGATGTCTAGTATCCATGGAGATGCTGTAGCACGTCCTGCTTAACCTCCAGATACTGCTCCAGCACTACCTTTAGGCCTATGTTGCCAAAATTTAGGCAAATGAATCAACCTTCAAGTACAGATTTTATGTATCTTCAATGAAATTTTCAGATGTTTTTGTTTCAATCATATGAAAATGTTTTATTTTAATGCTTTCCCCCAGAAAATGCTATGGAAATCAATATTTTCCTGCAGAACACTCTGATATTGTTGATTTTCCATCAGAAATACTTTAACTCTTTGCCTATCTATAAATAATGGTGAAATAACACCACAAGTTGCAAATGATGATTGTTTGATTGTTCTATTAGTTTATTTCTAGCTTGTGCTTTTGTGCTTCAAGGTGAGGTATTTAGTTGACATTCTGGCAGAGGCTTTTTTTTTTTTTTTTTCTTCCTTAAGTCGATACTTTTATGTCAGACTCTTAACCATTGTGTTGCCTGTCATTTGGAGAATAAAATGCTATTTTGAGTTCTGTTCTCTGCCTCAAAGATGTCTATGTTTTTTTATGCAATGACCTTCAGTGGAAGAAGTGGCATCCAGAATTCTTCTTCCTCTATGATCTCCCCAAATATTACTTACTTACTTGTCGTTAGTCCCCTGGCCAAGCTACTTTTCACTCTCAAGCAGAAAACTTTCAGGGGACCTGAAAATCCCCTTCCTTCCCTTTGCTCCCCAATTTTGTCAGGTAGTGGTCTGTCCAGAGAGACAGGAGAGGTGGGCTGGAACTGTCCCCAGAGAGATGAGGAAATAGGCTTTACAGCAATAAATTCCCATCCTCCTTTCCTTTCCAAAGATGGGGGAAAAAAAAAAAATCAGTCTGTGTGCAATTGTATGTGAATGTGTGAATGTGCATGCACTCACAGGAAGAAGGAGGACTAGTATGATCAGAGAAGGAATATATAGAAATCAAATGCAGCAGTTTCCTAATTCTGACTGAAGCTGAAAGTGCCTGAAAAACAGAAGAGGGTTTTTCTTCTTTATTTAGTTTACCAAAATCTATCTAAAAAGGCTTTCTGAAACATTTTAGAAGTTGGCAGTTAAAATGAGACCACACATGTTCACCATCTCAGAAATGATAGCTATTTCAGCAGGTATTACACTGGAAGATAGCATGATTTTGTCTATGCACCTAAAATGGAGGATGTTCATTAAATCAAGATCTAAATTGTGATTAATTATTGGTAAAAATTTGATTTTTTTAATAATGATCCTCCAATAATGCATACCTAAGTCAACCTTTTTAAGCTACAGAAGCCATCACAAAAAATTTTGACTTCCTCAGTACATTATCCTCTTTAAGTTATGTATAAAAACTGCTTTTGCCGTACACTAGGTAAATTGAAAGATTTATTTTTGCACTAATTCTGTAGACCAGCAATTCAAAATGGAAACAGTGTTGACATAGGTGTCCTGTTTACCAATTCCCTGAATTAATGTCATCCAGATTCTCCCCTGAAAGTACTTTTATTTAATCAAGTGGAAGGCATAAAAACAAATAAATATATCAGGTGAAATGTATTTAATATTTTAATATGTCTCAGTTGATTTTCATTCCAACATTTCTCTGAACAGTGCACTAAAGTTATTTAGTGAGAAGTGAGA
The DNA here is from genome assembly GCA_013399115.1 of Anseranas semipalmata. Lineage (NCBI taxonomy): Eukaryota > Metazoa > Chordata > Aves > Anseriformes > Anseranatidae > Anseranas > Anseranas semipalmata. Next base: position 33,334 of record VXAA01004034.1, on the reverse strand, counting down.
TGTATTAAACTAAATTATTTATCCTCATATATGTTGGGTTTTTTTTCTGCATGAAAGAGGGCTAGAGCTTTCACTCTTCCTCAGTCTACAAAGATTTATTAGGTAATTATTAAGTAATTTTTTAAGACAGGAAAAATGTTCACCTGCTTCCTGAAGGAAGGTAGTGAGAGGCAGTGAACTTTTTTTTTTTTTATCCTTCTCAGTGGTCAAGCATTAAATATACAGTTAAAGAGAATAATTATAGCAAAGAGTTACAGTAAAGAAAAGATTGATAGGTTTGATCAATAGGTGTACCAAAAACAACAGCTGAAAACAAAATATATTGTATCTGGCTTGATGATGAAGGGAGCAACCAATCCCTCCCCCATTAAAGAACTGTTCTTTATTCTTGCACTCTTTCACCCTCCTTCTGAACCACTGCACATTTTTACCCCAATGATTTATTACCAATCGTTGCTGTAACTCCCACCAGAGATGAACCTCACCCATGCAGGCACCAGCTCTACCGTTGAATGATGCCAGCGGTGGCAGCCATGATGTAGGTGTAGGGTACACTTGTATTGTGGAACATGTGCATCCATGTCCCTCTCTCCATCCATGTCCCAACCACAGGGTTGCAGGGCTGACCTCTGCTCCCGGAAGATCTGACTAGCATTTCAATGTATAACTTGACAAGAGCCTTCAGTGGGCTTCCACTTGTCCATGTTGCCATAGTTATGACTATTGAAGTCAGTGAGAAACTTTTCCATTTCAGTACTTTTAGAACAGGCCTTTCCAATCTTACACTCCTGACAGAACCTAGAAACCTTACCTTTCTTTTGCTCTAAAACATTTTCAGATGAACTAGAAAGAAGTGAATATGAACTGACTCAGGCACATCCCTTGATTTCAGGAAGAGAGAATCCATAAATGGGATATGCTATCCCAGGTGAAAACCAGAGATATGTAACTCAAGCCACCATTCCTGACAAGGACAATTCTCCACTCTATTCCTCAGACACAGCCTTTTACACGTCTATAGAGGGAATATGAATTGTCAGGGCAGAGATGAACAGTTCAAAGGCTGAGAAAAAGGTCACTTTCCACTTCTAAGAAAAACTTATGTAAGGTGTTATAAATCAAAAAGAATGTCATCTTATGATGTTGCTAGTCTCATGAAAAAGGCAGTTAGAAATGTAAACAGGTTATTTGCTAGACTGTAGTCAATAGTACCTAATTTTTCCACTAATGAAGGGAATCCTGACATTTTACAGAAAGTTGCTTTAGCTACTTTGACATGGGAAAAAAAATTCAGATTTCATGAAAATGAACCAGATGATCAAACAGACCAAATGCAGTGGAAGAGCCTGCTGTAAGAGGGCATCACTGTCCATGGCTTCCATACTGACATGGTGCTGGCACTGGAGCACTGCTGCAGAGAAGGACAGGAAATGAGGATAGGCAGTGAGATTTTTTAAGAATTCATTGAAATCACAGTGTGTTTGATTGGGATGTCAAAATGGTTCTCTCTTTCTTTAGTTATAAAGGATTCTAAAATAACAGTATTTGTAAATAGTTTATTTGTCAATGGATTAGAAAAGAGAAATAAAAGTGGCAATGAAATAACTGCATAAAAGCCCAAAGATGATAAATATCCTCCTTTTCTTGTGGTATGGAAGTTGACTGGGGAAGATCAATAGCTGTTTTGCCAGCATTAAAGACCTTCCAGTCATCTGATGAGCATGAGAGATTTACTTGCTAATTATCGCTTTTCTCTGATATCAGCTGTGACTCTTAAAACTATGGGATTCAGCTTTTACACAGACATTTTAATTCCCTTTCAAACTGCCTCTTTTCAATTCTTTTTCTTATTTGTTTACTAAAATGATTTAGTTAAGATGCCAATTGAGAGTCAGATGGAATGTTTTCCGGATGGTGCATTTTTCAGTTCATTCAATTTGGCCATTTAAAATGTTATTTAATTTCAGCTTTAGATCTTAGATCTGTTAAAATTAAGATTAACATTTTCTGCAGCATCATAAAATGTCTTTTTGTTCTCTTAATCATTTTACCAGTCGGGCTCAGGAAGTTCTTACCAAATGTTAATCTCTGGCTTAGCATTTGGCTTTGATAAATGAGTTCAGATGCAACAAAAAAAGCAAGAAAACAAACCTTTCTGCAAGATCCAAGGAATGTGTGGTATGTTGTTGTATGTCCAGCACAGGCAGCCCACAAGGCAGGAATTGTAATGTGGTATGTAAACAACAGTACAGATCTTCCAAAAAGTTAAAATAACTTTTTCAGTTTATAGTATTCCCTTCAAATCTATCATGTACAGAGCAGAGGATTGAAAGTGGGAAAAGATGATGAGAAGGCAAAATGCAATGTTTGGGTTTTCAGAAGTGAACTAGAGGCAGTCTCGTTGATTGAGACACTGGAAGAACAAGCCATACTGAAAGAAGTTGAGGGAAGGAGAAATGAATGATGAAGGGAAAACAGGGGTGTGAAGTGAAGGAAATACATCTGAGAATGGATGTCTACAGCTCCCTCTATCACAAAGAAACCTACACATAAACACCAACACACCACGCACCTACACATCCAACTTTTTGGGAAGTTAAAATCAGATAACTTCAATTTAAAAGTGATGGGAGCAAATACAAATAAAATAAAATAAAATAAAATAAAATAAAATAAAATAAAATAAAATAAAATAAAATAAAATATAAACAGCAGCAGCCATTGCACAGTCACTGATAGAGCAGAATCCTGCTGGTCTTTTCCTTCCCTGTGCATTCCTCTGGGTTCGCTCTGAGGGCAAACACTTTAATTCTGCTCCAAATAGATGTGCTGAAAAATGCTAAAATGCGAGCAGGAATTGAGCACAGCAAGCAGCTGCATTGCTCGAACCACATGGCCTGGGCTACTGCAGCATCCTCACTCCCATCAGAGGGTAAATGAAGGGGAAGGTTCTTTACTTTACAGAAACACCTGTAGTTTTATGTCCATGAAGAAGGTCCTGTGTGCTTAGTTTGCAGTGATATTAACTCAAAGCCTTATAAAAAGCTCACAGAAATTAATGGAATCCTTTTTATTTCATTGAACTTCTGATTGTGTTCTAAGCACTGTTGTTCCTGACCCATTCACTGTTTCAAGTGAGTAATGTGTTTTTACAGGTGTGGCTTGGTGTGCTTGGACTTTTCTGAAAATACACATAATATTTTTGTCCTCTGACATTTTAGTATGTGTGCCTGCTATGGACTTTACCTTCTCTAATAAGCACACAATACTGTTTTGTGTGTCAGTAGTGTAATATTTGTTATTGGTCAGAATAATGTGTGTATAAATGAGAATAATATACTACTTTCAAAATAATACTGGTAAAGGTGCACAAGTGTATTCTAAAATAGCAAAGAGTTTAGCTCCCCAGTTATAACATATGATCGAGGCACCTCTCATGTTTTATCTAAACTCCAAAGATTTCTTAATGTGCTCTAATAATCTTAGCTTCCCTGTCGAGTATGGCTTATGAAAGTGTGCAGTTCCCAAATAAAAACAAATGCATGAAAGTTTTTGTGACTATGGCAAATGACGCATTAACCATACTGATGTAGTGTTAGTCTGGTCATTTAGCAAAAGCACTATGGCACTTATGCTTAGTGGTCCAGAATGAGGCCTGGGGAAACAAGTTTGCTCAGACATCATTAACTGTGCTGTGAATGAAAAGAATACATTGGGCAGGTCTTTTTCTGTTGTTTAAGAATGGAATCCATCATGTTTCCTGTTTAGTCTCTGAGCTTATAAATGTAATTTTAAAAGTTATAAGATGCATTTTTTAAGTCCTTTAATATAAACCTATCAGATAGAAGAGATTCTTCTCATCATCATGTTTGTACAGAAAAAAAGGGGAAGGAATTAGCATGTAAAACGCCAAACCTCCAGCACAGACTGTTAAGTCTAGGCAGTAGATGAGGACTTATAAGTCATATCTACATGGTCTGAGGCAGACAGCCACATACTGATTCTTCCAGGTGTCTTGAGGCCATCTCCTGTTCAAAGCCATTTAGATAACATTCTGATTGACTCAGCCAATAAGTCTCAGTAGACTAGCACTGGTTCATTCCTTCTAGCTCAGAGCTCGTACATCAACACCCCATGAGATTCAACATGTTCAATACAGGATACAGACTGCTTGAGGCACCCTAGCAAAAGGGTCATTACTGATGATCTCAAAATTCCTTATATCCTCACCAGATGGCATACCCCCCAGTAAATTCTACTGCAGTTTATGGACAAAATTGTGAGATTGATTCTCCTTAGCAGCTCATATTGTCTGATGTAAATGTTTTTGTAGCTTTTATGACCTGAACAGGGTGTCAGGAGACACATTTTATCCAATAAATTCTAGGCCAAATTGATTTGTGCTACAAAAAAATGTAAGCCAAAGTCTGTAAATATCTAACATTGGTTTTTTTACTTTTTTCTTTTTTTTCAGAAGGTATTGGAGTTTGAGCTGAGTGAATTTTTCTTGGCTTCACAAGATTTGGTTGGCAACATTGAAACAGCTCTTGAATTTCAGTCTGTTAATTTAACTTAAATCAAAGCCACAGGTACCAATTAATCTTGATTAACAAAAATTCATCTATCAATTCCCCCATCTTGTCTCCCATCTTTGATGGAGACATAAAGTTTGTTTTTCTTTCTGTGAACTAATTGTATCAACTCTTATTGATGTTGAGCAGGTTAAGATGTACAATAAGAACACTATGAATGCAGTAGAACATCCTGAGCACTAGAATATGTCTGTATATATCTTCATTTTAAAAACACTTCTTCCTCTAAGCATTTATATATGCTTGAATATTTCTGTGCAACTTAGTATAAAAACTGTTTTGCATAAAGTTAGTCTCACGTGTATTTGCAGGATCAAGGCCATAGAGAATAACCCAAATCAGTGCATCATTTTTAATTATACTCTACTATATAAATAAGCCCTCACTAGTCATCATTAATTTTTGATGAAGTAAAATATTATTAAAAGTATAAACCTCAACTACCCTTGTTGCTCTGGAGTTGTTTTTCAATTAAGGAAATATTTGAAACATTAAAGTGAATGTTATGTATGATATGGATATCATAAATGCACAGTATTACATTCCAAAATACTTGCAGAAAATGAAAGCTTCCTTTCAACTCCAATGGTGTAACTAATGCTGTATTACAATTTACTTGATATTGACTATAAATTTCCTTCCAATATTAGGTATGTTTGTTTTCTGTAGTGGAAATTCAAATATGAATTTCAATTGAAGATACTGTATGTGCTTTTCTGTAAAACTAAAGCCATGTTCCAACCCTCTGATAAAATTCTTTCTCTCCTTACATCCACTCCCCCAAACACATATGCATATAATACATCTGTGACAAATTACAACACTCTCTTTCATACCCAGACCTCTTTCTTTTGTGAAGGAGAGGCATTATTACACATCACCGAGATACTTCTTTAAGCTATGCTGCTGGATATCCCACTGTGTATACACATGCATTACATATACATACTTTTGACTAAAATTATCTACTACCCTGCACTTCTCTGTTGAACTGTTCTTTTCATTGAGGGCAAAATGGGCAGACCTGAAGAAAACCATTACCTGTTCTTACATGGGAAGCCCAAAGCAGTTAAAAGGAACCTCCCAGTATCCATTACAATTTAATTCACGTTTCTTCATAATTTCTCATAGCTTTCTGAAGATCTGCCTTTTTGGACAGATCAAGCTACTGTCAGAATTAAAATATTTGATCACATCCCTCATAACAACAACCTCAAAAGAACAGATTTGAGATCTACCTGGTTTAAGCCTTATAAAATCATAGACTGATATAAGTTGGAAGGAACTTCTGGATATCATGTAGTTTAAACTCCTGCTCAAAGCAAAGCCATCTTGAAAGATTGGGTTGCTCTGGGCCTTGTCCAGCTAAGTTTTAAAAGTCTCCAAGGATGGAGATTCCACCTGGCCATTAAAGTCTATCAATAAAAAGAACACAACTTTTTAGAGACTCATAATATCTTTTATAAGACCAGCAGATATAGGTGAAATAAACAGGAAAACTTTCAAACATGTAAACCTCTTCAAAACTTTGTGGATATATTGGCATTTAGAGTTGATCCAGCACTGATAATGACATCAAAGCCATCATTAGCAACAGCATCAACATTAAAGCCAACTGTTGTCTTGAAATGAAAATTAACATTTCAAGGATCAAAGTAAGATGCTGCAGGAAGCAATGTTGTGCATCATGCTCAGACCTCGAGGAGCTTGGCATGCCACCAAAAGGAGGTTCATGAAAGGCTTTGGAGACCGATGAGGACTAGAGTTTCAGTACTGAAGGACAGTTCACCAGCAGAGTCCCTCCAAGGGTAGTAAGTGTTCAGTACCCTGGGCACTGTCTTCTGTTAGTGAAGACTATCATCTTAGTTGCCATCACATGGAGGGTTGTAGTCCAAAGGACACCTCTTTGTAAAACTAACTTAATTATGGTCTATTAAATCTGAGCAACATGTGCACACTCAAACAAGATCTACATTCTCCGCAGTACTCTGAATAGGCTTGATCATTCGTATCCAAGTGGTTATTCCTTAATTTTACCATTTTAATACACTATTCTGCAGCATCACTGTAATACTATAATGAGGCATGTTAAGAACCTACAGAATTTAGACTGTAGTAAGTAGTACAGAGCCTGGCAGACTTTCTGAACTTCACTGAAGTCTGTTGTCAGGCTGTCTTACTAAATTATTTCTCACAGGGAGTGCTAAACTGCTAAATTTTAATCATAAATACCACTCAAATGCTGTGATTTCTAAATCTGGTGTTTTCTTTTCTAGAAAGGGAATTTGATGGTTTACAGAAGAGCGATTAGGAAAAATTAATCACTCAAAATTAAACCTACTTCCAAAGTATATATCAGGATATGTCCAAGGAAGTTTAATTAAGAATGAAACAATTAGAAGATGTTCTTTAATATAACATGAATGCTGGCAAAATGATTCAGTTAGGCAGTCAGACAAGATGGAGACTCTTATTCTGGTTTAAGTGTTCAGTTGTTTTGCAAAGACAGTGGGATGGCTGATGTGCAATGCTGTGACTACTCAATGTTGCAGAGGATGTTGTATTGAGAAACCTCAAGCTAAAAGACACGTGGTCGGGGCAGAGTATTAGTATATGATTAACACATTTAGGGGATTTAGTAATGATAATAATACTATCTTTTTCCCATGTTTTGTTTTAACTTTTTGATTTATCTATCAGATTGCTTGTGTACAGGGGCCAGCTGGATCAGGGCCCCAAGCTGTAAACTCTTTTGGGCTTGCTTTCATTATGTATTTCCATATGCCCAGATAAGGGCTTAGTCTCAGACATTGCCTTTAAAAGTTAGCTTAATCTGATTAAGTGTAGATGTCTGTGGACTTCCAAGCAGTCCTTGGTGCTTCTTTCAGTCAGTGTGCAGAATCAGTTGCTCTTAGGATATGATTCATCTCATCCTAAAATAGACACATACATTTGGTCAAATAAATTTCCCTCCATTGGCTGGAAGTTGGACTTTAGGATGACTCAGACACAGATGTCTATATCACATATGTCTTAAGTTAAGAGAACTGAATCCCCTAAAGTGTTTATGTTGTTATACACATATTAAAGCAAATGATAGCTGATTTGGGTCGTGACTGAACAGTCTAAGTCAGAACTAGAGGTCAGCAGTATTGTACCAGTGTCAAAACGTTATAAGATCAAATTCAGGCTGTTAGTGTCTAACCTGAGCTAAGACACTTAAGAAAGCAAGAAAAGAAGAAGAACCTAGCTTATAATAAAATTCAAAGTTAAAGCTGCTATCTGCAAAATAAAATAATAACAATAATAAAAGACAATCTGATATATACCTTTCAAAATATATTCTAGGCCATATCTCAGGAAGAAAAAAGATGACTTACTTTGATGCTAGTCTGACGGATGAAGCACTATTTCTTCAGTGGAGATCAAACAGAATGAATTGATTGTTCCACATTTAATAATTTTGATTCAAGCTATCAAGTTTTAAAAATGGTCAGTAACACTGTCTTCTGTGAGAAAAAAAGTAAAACTCCTCAGCAGGAATTCAGAATAGAGACCTGAATCTGGAACTTCCAGGTGAATCCCCTGATCTCAGGACTCTAGTTATTTTGTGACAAACCTTTTTCATTTGATCAGGAGAAGTTACAAAACATGTCATATTTCTTCCTTTCAGAAAACAATGAAAAAGTTTTGAAACCTGAATATTTCTGTTAAAACAATGTATTTTTCCCAGCTAGCTCCAGTTTAAATTTCTTATATCTATTATTGTTATCAATTATTCATAGCCCAACCTCAAAGACTGATGTCACTGAGAGCTGACATTCTGTCATGTTGACCCAATAATCAGACAGATCTATTTAGGTCAAGGTATTACTGCAAAACGGAGAAGTCTTCCACATAGTTACTTCTTTCAGTTCCTGCATGTAGATACAAATTTCTAATCCATTTAAATGATACTGGTCTGGTTTCAGGCAGGGTCTGTATGGCACTTGTGACAATAAGCACTGCTTTGATTGTTCCTTTCTGTTCCCTTTCCAATTCCATTTGTATGGCTTGATATTTGAAGATTTTTCACCAACCTTCTTTACCTGATATCTGTCCCATGGGCAAACAATAGCCAGGGTGATGATTATGAACCATCATATTGTGTACTTTCCTGGAGGTTTATAAGTTGAGAAGTGGTTTCCCAAGGAATTCCCCCAAAATAATTTACTTTTACTATTTCAATTTGCACTCTGATGACTGCCGCTGACCCCTGTAAAACTCTGTTGGCCACACAGATCTCAGGGGAGAGCAGTGGTTACCAGATTATTCTTCTCCCTATCTATGCTTTATGCCAGTGCCAAACATTAGCTCAGAGTGTGCACTGTAACTGCAGTGATGGTGATGATCAATACAGTAATTATAAATGTAATCATAACTGGAATTAATGTAGTCTGGTCCACTGCACTTGACACAGTACACTCACAGAACAAAAAGTACAGATCTTGCCCCAGAGGGCTGATAAGTTTAGGATAATTCAGGAGATTTCAAATGGTTGTAGACAGGTAGGAAAAATAATGGAAAAATCGTGCCCCATTTGCTAAGCAATGGCTTCAGAACATCAGCAGCCTAACTGTTGCCAAGTTACTGAACTCTGCTTTTGATTAACAAATTCATGTGAGCATAAAAATAATAGAAATCAAAGGTGAAATACCAGCCTACAGAGATCATCTAGTCTATCCCCTGCCAAAGGCAGAAACCCTCCTGTCTATACCATTCCTACTTATATTTAAGCATGTACACTATGTTGCATAATACTATAGTTAAGCAACCTATCCTAGAGTTTTACTAACTTTATTAATGGGCAGTTTTTCCTGAGATCCAATCTGAACTTTTCTTGCCAGAATTTCAGCCTGCTACGTCCTGTTCATCACAGAGATGAAGATCAAATTCTTCCATTAGTCTTGGCAGCAACTGTTTGCAAATCTGAAAATCATTGTCTTGTCTCCCTTCAACAAAAGTTGTATAAGGCTCTGAAATCTCATAAGTTGCATTTTTTCAGACTTCAGTTGTTCCTGCTGCTCTCCTGTGAACGCTCTTCAATATCTCAACATATGCATTGAATTACATAACCTAAAAGTGCATGCTCTGATCCTTATCAAAGAGCAAGGACTGCCTTCTTTATCTTGCAGGCTATGTTCTGAGTTAAATGCCCCAGTTCAGCCTCATGTGATGTGGTATCTCTTCCTTTTGTCCTGAACTGCTTGTTCACCAAGTGGATCCCATCCTGTAGTTCCACAGCTAATTAATTCCCAGTTGTAAAAGCCTAATCTAGATCAAGAACAACACATTACAAAATCCTACTCAGTATGTCCATTAGTTCTAAGAATGGGACGTTGATAATTATTCCTACGGAGTACATAACTAGTGTTACACGCACCCTACAGGAGGACAATCCAGCCCATGTCTTTCATGTATTCATGTGAGAATATCATGTGAGATAGTTCCAGAAATGAGTTAAGATGTATGTGATTCAGTACTACTACTATTGCCTCATGATGCCAAACATGCTATTACAAAAGGAAATTCTAGTATTTTGACATGATTTGCCCATTTTTTAGTTATCCTATAACTTCTAACAGATAAATCTACTTTTGTTCCAGAACTTTTTGAAAAGCCTGAGCTATATTTGTCTTATAGTATCTTACCCTCCCCTGTGAAAGTTCTCTGAGAAAATCCCAAATGGCATTGAGATTGCTTCAGTCATTTCTTTAACTAACTTGAATGAAATCCATCAGGGCCAGCAGTTATGAAAAGGCTCAACTTGTCAAAGAGCAGTGATATGTATTTGTTTTCTGTTCTGTGCTGGGGTTTTATTTCTCTTGGTGATACCGAATGTTCTAACTACTTGTCTGAATTTGATCTGTTTAGCGAAGACTGGTGCAGAAAAATATTAAATACCTCTGCCTTTCTGTGTCATTCATCAGTGAAGTTGCATTTCACATTCACAAAAGAAGCAATAAAAATGAGCACAACTTTAATGAAGATGCATCTTATGGACCATTAGTATCTCAACAAAGAAAATTGTTAGATTACAAGCACCTTGTATTTACAGTAGCTAGTGGCCTGGATGCAATAAGCTTATGTGAGCAAGGACAGCAGAATTTTGACCCAAATATTCAGTTGTAATAATAGAAATTACAACTGTAGTTTTAAAATTCTAAGCATGCTGTGCATTCTTTATTCAGAAATTCCTCATATAGTTTCCTTTTGAGTCAGTGAAAGTGTTTGTATGGGCTACTGATCAAGAGAAATAATTAAAGCAAGTTTTAAAACAGTTTGATGTAACCACTCTATACATCAAAAACATAAAAATATACTGCTATTTTGTGCATTTGCATTCATTAATACTTTTAAATGAACTAAAAATACATGCAAAAGATCGATTGTACTTAGCACACAGCTGGTAGTTCTAAGTTTATGAAGTTTATTTCTTTAACATGTTGATGATATTAATACTTTTGGAGGTATTACAGTTAAAATGTATTCATTTAACAGTAACCAAGAACTGCATATTTATTGGTTAGCTACCTCAATAAAATTAAAATATATTATTTCACTTATTTATTGTTTTTCCATACAACTATTCCAAAAATGCTGAAAGGACCAGAGTTTTATCCAGAAAGCACAGATTTCATTCTACAAGCAGACTATGAGTGCAGGAGTTTCCCCATCAATTCAAAGAAGGACAAGTTTTTAAGACAGAAACATTTAAGTGGGTTTTAGCAATCTAGAAATCTGTTGCATGAGATTATTTATCTAGAGTAATATGGAAATCTCCCTATAAAGGTTGTCTTGTTTTAAATGTCTCCATTTTATTTCAATTATTAAAAAACAAAAAACAAACAAACAAAAAACAACAACAACCAAAAAAAAAAAAACAACAACAACAACACAACAAAGAACTAGAAGAGAAAAAAATCACTTTACTTTTTGGCACAATAACTGACATAGCTGAAAAAAGTATCTCACAGACTAAATAACACTTTTTTTCTTTTTTTATTTTCCATTCTCAGTAGGTTTTACACAAGGTAGCTGTCCTTAAAAAATGAAGTTTGCCTCCTGTCCATGTAAGCAGTATGATCTAGATTCATCTTCCAAGGTACATATTTATCTTCATAGGGGACCTAAGAAAATAAAGCAAACTCTTACTAGCCCATGGTATTATGTATTCCTGGAGCCTCCTGTGCAGTTTTCTTGTAACTAGCAGCTCCCACTGAGTCAATTTAAATATTGAGACTGTTCCACCTATGAGGCATGTGGGTAATTTCCATTAACATAAATGTGAGCTATTCATGCATCAGGAAAACAGTGCATCTTTGTGTTTTTAACTTTCATTTGCTTTCACTCTCCAATAAGACTTTGGAAGGATTCTGCCTATGTGGACAACTTAATACTGACTTAGGATGTATTTTTTCTTCAGAAATGTTTTCTTTTAATTTTCCCTTCCCCATAGGGCAGTTGTATCAGCCTGTACCCTTCTCTTCTTCCCTCTTTTACCACAATTAATTATAACTGGGTTAGGTTGTATCATAACTGAATTATGTTGTAGCCTAATCCAGACTCTGCTTCCTCAACTCCTGAGAAAGTGAATGTATGGGGGAAAAGGAAAAGGAAAAGGAAAAGAAAAAGAAAAAAAAGGAAAAGAAAAAAGAAAAAGAAAAAGAAAAAGAAAAAGAAAAAGAAAAAGAAGGAAAAGAAAAAGGAAAAGGAAAAGGAAAAGGAAAAGGAAAAGGAAAGGAAAAGAAAAAGGAAAAGGAAAAGGAAAAGGAAAAGGAAAAGAAAAAGAAAAAGAAAAAGAAAAAGAAAAAGAAAAAGAAAAAGAAAAAGAAAAAGAAAAAGAAAAAGAAAAAGAAAAAGAAAAAGAAAAAGAAAAAGAAAAAGAAAAAGGAGTCTTCCTGAATAGGTTTCTTTGTGAATGAAGACAAAAAGGGGACTTGAGACCAAAGCTGTAGCTCTCCCTACCTCCCACATGATGTCCTCTCCACTAGGCCAGCGTCAGATGACTTCTTGCCTGTAAACCATCTGAGCATACATGCTTGCTGCCTAACAGATCAGCTTCAGGACGAGCAGTGATGGAGCTCTCCAGATGTGTCCTCAGGGTGGGCTCAGCCCACTCAACTCTTTTCTCCCATTTTGTGGATAACTGCCACATACTAATATGCAAAACTCAGGAGGGGCAGTCACAGCCTGTCCATTTGCAAAAGACGGCAAGACAGACCCCTGGGACATGGTGGCATCTTGCAGATACTCTTCATTATTTCTTCTGTACACTTGATGGATGAAATAAGCAACTATTTTGGGTAAGATAGGTGGCCCTTTCCAAGTTTTCAGAGCTGCTTATCACTTGACAGAGAATTAAGGATGGGATCAGCACTGTACCTTTTTAAGATACTCTCCTCCGCCCCCCACCCGGCCCCTTCAAATTATGAATATGACACTTCTAACTTATGTAATTATTTGTGACAAATACCATTCTTTACAGGTTTCAGTTTTAGTAGTTTGGTCTGTTGTTACTTTCTTTGGTCGATTGGTTGACTTCTAGTTTCTTTTCTTTTCTTTGCCATTATTCCTTCTGTTTGGTAACATCCACATGCATTTAGAGAAAGCAAAATTTTGCAATGCACATGGAAAGAAGTCAGGCCTTGGATCAGCTTTCTATCATCCTATGGCCACTCCATGCCCTGCTGAGGTCACTCTCCTGCTGTCATGAGCTTCCAGCTGTGTGTTTTCTATATAAAAACATAAGCTGCGCATAAAAACGCATTCTGAAATGACATCAGGTGAAAAAATGAAATACCCTGAAGGTATAGCATCAAACTCAGGAATGCACCTGAAGACCTGCCAACATCTATCTTTCACTTCTTTGACTACTATGAAATTCAAAACCTGACTCCAGAGCATTGAATTAGTGTTAGAAATTACTGGCAAAATCACAGTTCATTAATTTAATGTTTAACTATTCAGTGGAGTGAGGTGTTCCCTATAAAGAAGGTTTGATTTAAACATTTCTGAGGATCAAGAACATACCTCAGCAACAGAGAGAACCAATGACTTCAATGCATCTTTTTCATCTGATCTGATTTACTTAACCTTAGCTTCTAGCCAGTGTATCTTACTATGTCTCAGTCCGCTATTCTGAAGGACACTCTATTATGAGATTTCTGTTCTCACGTAGGTGCTTACAAGCCTACATGAATTCATCCCCTTAATCTTCTCTGCATAAATCTAAGCCAGCTGAGCTCTTTGATTCTACCACTATAAAGAATTTTTTTCCAATCTTTTCATCCTTCCCATGTTCATGTTTGGTACTGTCTGATATGTAAAAAAACCCTTCGAAAAAAGAACCTTCTTGTTTTCACATACATGGTGCCACACTTGTGTGCACTGCTCAGTGTAAAATTCACCCTTAGTTGTTAATACTTCACGTCTTTGCTAATGAGAGGAAACACTACAGAACAGTAATAGAATGAACTCATCTTCATGTTTCTACCTGCCACGATCCCCAAGTCCTCTTCAGCCATGGTGAATATGGCCAGCATTCCACTTCCTGGGGTCTTTTTGCCATACTTGCTGTGGGGCATGCTATCTTTATGACTTATGTCAAATATTCTGGCAAGATGCAAAACCATCTGGCTCAGGTGCAATTGCTTTACAAAGAGGCAGACAACAGTGAGTGAGGGGGTAACGCTGGAAATACCTTTATTCTGCCATCATTTACCAACTGCGGAGGCTCAGGAGTAAGAGCAGTTGCACAGCTTGTAAGTACCCAAACATCTTATTTATTGTTTATACATATTAATGGGCTGAAATGAACCATTAATAGCCATTATTAGCCTGATTGTTAACTTGCTAACACCCCACCACTGGGCACCGAATGAGCCTGTTCTGACTGTCAATATATTGCTCTTTGAAAAGGGAAGATCCTTGATGTTGCTGAGTTGCTATCTGTTAAACTCGCTGTCAGGGTTTATTCCTTCTATCAACATTTATATAGCTTGTCATGTAAGTACCTTTTTTTTTTTTTTTTTCTGAATATTGGATGATCTCTTTTCTTTGCCTGAACTATTACTAATGAATATCAGCCCTACAGTATCACCTCAGTGTTCTTCCTTTGTTTCTACTCCCTCATTTTGCATGGTTCAGTAACCTACATGCTTTCTTGCTCACAGACAAAGGTGAGAGCTCATCATTAACTTCCTTCAGTCAAGCTGGGCTCAGGATCAGAAGGCAGGCTGCTCCTCTGTGCCTGTGGGAGCCGGGACAATCTTCCTCAATACAGATGATAGTGTGCTCCCACACTTTCCCACCTGAAAAACTCAGTAAGACTTTGGGAGTCCTGCCTCACAAACAAAAGATACTTCCAATCTGCTGATCGGCAGTGCCTGACCTTGGTGAGAGACTGCAGATCACAGTTTTGTTATGTTCTCAACTCTGTGATGAGGAAAATATCGTGACTCAGTGGCATCTCACTGGAACAAGGAGATGGGGGTTGAAACTCTATGAAAGCACAGTCCTCCCACCTCCCACACCCACTCACACCAAGTACTGCATACAGATGTGTTAGTGCAGCCCAACTGTACCAAGAAGTAAGTCATATCAGCCCAGGAAGCCAATCATTTCCTGGGCTGCATCAAAAGAAGTGTAGTTAGCTGGTTGAGGAAGGTAATTCTCCCCCTCTGCTCTACTCTTGTGAGACCCCACCTGGAGTACTGCACCCAGGTCTGGAGTCTCCAGCATAAGAAGGGTATGGACCTGTTACAGTGGGTCCAGAGGAGGGCCACAAGGATGATCAAAGGGCTGGAGCACCTCTCCTCTGAATACAGGCTGAGGGAGTTCAGATTGTTCAGCCTGGAGGAGAGAAGGCTCTGAGGAAACCTTACAGCATCCTTCCAGTACGTGAAGGGGGCCTACAGGAAATCTGGGGAGAGACTCTTTATCAAGGATTGTAGTGATAGGACAAGGGATAATGGCTTAAAACTAAAAGAAAATAGATTTAAATTAGATATAAGGAAGACATTCTTTACTCTGAGGGTGGTGAGGCACTGGAACAGGTTGCCCAGAGAAGTTGTAGATGCACCATCCCTGAATGAGTCCCCTTCCTTTTGAGCAACCTGGTCTAGTGGAAGGTGTCCCTGCCCATGGCAGTGGGGCTGGAACTAGATGATCTTTAAGGTTGTTTCCAACCCAAACCATTCTATGGTAGACCGTGGAGGTAATGCAATTGCTCTGCCTCTGTGCCCTAAGCCAAAATCCACAGTTCAGTGTTCACAATTCCCATGAGGATATTTGACAGAATTAAATTGTTGGAGTATACCACTCAGACTGAAGTTCCCCATGATAACAGACCTTTTCTCTGGCAATTTATAGGTAAATATTTATAGATCCCATCAGTTTGTTCCCAAGTTTGTGGTCTGTGGCACTATGTCCTATCTGTTAGGATATTTTCTTGTAAAGATTCATGAAATATTTGCTTCTGAGCTGGCAGTAATTCAGACAATATCATTTTTGACATAGAATTCCACTTTACCTCCCATTTAGTCTATTCATGCCTTCCTAAACAGGTAATAGGAAGATACTTTAATATTCCAGTCATGCAGATCTTCTCACCAGGCTTCAGTCTTTCCCACAAGGCTGTATTTATGTTCATAAATGCATTCCAATTCCTGTTATTACACAGGTCACTAGCATTGGTATGTAGGAAATTAGACATTTCTCTCTTCTTATCCCTGGGTGCCTAGATTAATTTTGTTCTTGACATCTTGATTTTATGTTAAATTAGTGCTTATTTATTTGCTTCTCTTTTATTAATTTAATACCTTCCTAATTATCTTCTCTGTCTGCCCCCATTGAACAGAGAGCTGCAGGTTACCCAAAAAGTTTCTAAGGAGAGACTGGTCTCCCACAAAATCTGTTTTCACAAAAATCCTTCATTTAACCACTTTTCTTCTCAGCAGTTCACTTCCACAGTTTCCATGCTGCTTCCTTCAGAGGACAGTAAAGGCTGGTCTTTGCACATGGTCCTTGCATGTTCTTCTCCTTCATCTCTCTGGGTTCTTTGTAAGTCATCAGCAGTCTGTGAAGCCACCCATGATGAGATCTTTGAGTGCTACATGCGTTGTCACTTATGTCTGATGCATAATGGGGGATCCCTCTGTGAAGGTTTTCCTTAAAGGCAGTGTCAAACAGCAGTCTGCAGGTACAGCACGGGGTATGTAGCTGCTTTCAGCCATGTTGCTCCACAGACATAACTTCTGTAGTTGAGTACCTGGTAGTGCTGAGGTGCTATGGAGAATTTCTCATGTCCTCTTCACATTGGTAGTCACAGTCCAGCCACGTTCATGTTGTTCCTCTCCTTGTAGGATGCCATGTTACCCTCATGTCTCTCAATGTTACTGTATGCCAAGCTTCCACTTGTATGGCCCCCCTTTTCCATTCCTGACCAATCTGTTTTCTGCTAAGCTAATGGCACTTCCAAAAGCTTAGCCTCGGTTTGTCTGATCATCTCCACTAACTGCTTGTCCCTGTTTTACTGTTTTCATAACCCGTAAGTCCCTTTGGACTTCAAGAAGAAACAAAACATGACCTGTCCATTCACAACTGCTGATCATCTCTGGCTACAATTCTAGGATGTAGAAAACGTCAGGAAGGAAAACATGTCACTCTGCTTCTCAGGTTCTCTTGTGAAATGTTTGGTGCCTTGCTCTTTTCTCCTGTCCCTTTCCTTGGGAAACATAAACTTCAGCACAGGGTTGATAGAGGATTTGAAGGTTACATTCTGACAACATCAACCTTCCTCAATGGGCTCCTGTTGCTAATGAAGGGCACACTGTCCCATGCCACAAACCAGAGAGGCAACACACAACAACTACAAGAGGGAACAAAGCCTACCATTCAGCAATTGTCTCTTCCAAGCACTGACTGCTGTGCCTACCCAAACACCTTTGTCTGCTCCAACTACACTTTCTATTTAAAAAATGACATGTTTCTGAATTCTTGCTTTGGATTAATCCAACAAGAAAACAAACAAAAAACAACAACAACAACAACAAAACACACCTTAACAACCACAGGGGAGAAAACAAACAAACAAACAAACAAACACAAAACAAACAGAAAAAGGGATTCATTGATGTTTATAGAGATGCATGTTGTTTCCTTGGAAACCACCATTGCTGCTTTTCAATTTAGTCTTCATTAAACACCTTTCTCTTCCAGAAAAGAAATTGCTCCTAATCAAAGTCATGGAATTTTATTTCCTCTCAGATTTTGTTGTCCCAAATTCCTAAAGTTGGATGGAGAAAGACTGTAAAAATGCTGAGGGAGCTACCTGTCAGCATTTTCATTTTAACATTTGTGCATCACAGATTCAATGAATGAAGAATTTCTATTTCTAGCTATAAAAATTGAGTGAGGAAACATCTACTTATTAAAAATAAGAAACAGACATATGCCAAGGAATCTTAATGTGCTGATAAGGGTGAATGTGAAAAATGTGTGTGTTTATAGAGCATTCAGTCTGGACTTGCTGGAAGCTCTTCTGTAGCCTTAAAGTTGAGTTATTCTAGCAGGTCAACAGAGAAGGAGTGAAGTAATAGCACACTTTCGTTTTATACATCTGTATTTGGGAAGCTGCCATTTCTGCATTCTCCTGTTACAACTACCAGTAGTTATTTGTTAGGCAGGTGAAAGAAGAAATTAGCAGTCTTTGCTCAAGCAAGTAGTTTTGTTGACTTGGCTGAGAAAAGTTTGCTTAATTTTAATAGAAAATTACTTACTCAGTTGAGACCAGCATTTTCTGTTTGTTACGGAGAGCACAGCAGGTCTGAGCTCAGACATGTGAGCATTGCTAGCTGTATACCACACAAGAGTAGCAGCTGACCATGGTGGAGACAAAGATTATGACAGAGATTAGCCTGTGAGCAGCTGGAGACAATACAGCAGCTAACCTCCCAGAGAGAGGTTAAGCAGCTGTTCCTAACAGCAATCCTCTTTATGTGAAGAATGCCACCAGTCACTGCCATAGTGTACACAAACACACAGGGATGCTGACTGCAAAATAACTCTCCTAATAACCTCCTGATACCCTCCTAATAACCTCCTAATTCTTGGTTTGGTGGAATGAAAGTAAATAGCTCTGTGTTAACTGTTCTAACAGTTGAGAAGCTCCATCTTTTGACATGTGTACACTCATTTGGGACACCCAAAAGCACTCACACAGAAAGCAGCTCCTGCCACTGGAAAAGCTGAGAGATATGAGAGACCTGTCATTCTGTTAGAAGAAGAATGACCCTTCACCTCTTTTTCATTTAAGAGGCATTTTAACTTTTGTAGAAATCACTTAATCATAGAAGATTAAACATATGCTATATGTATATGTAGTGCTGTTCCAGGGATTCAATGGGAACAGACTGGTGAAATCCTCTCAAGGCTAGAGGTGTCATCAGTGCTGTGTCTTGAGATGTTGAACTTGACTCTGAAGTAGCATCCATCACTCCTCTGTTGGATTCCTAGAGTTCCTAGGGGTTGTTACCAAAATTAACAACAGCCAACCCACCACATGTGGACCTATGACATGAGTTTAAAATCCTACCCTTTTCTGCAAATTGCACATCAAATGTCAAACTGCAAAAGCAATATTTGACCATTTAGGATTTACTACTTTGAACCATTTTCTAGAGTATAGCACTGCTGTTTTTTCTTTAAAAGCATGGACAAAACAAATGATAAGTTTCATCTTTCAAACAAACAAACAAACAAACAAAACAAAACACCCCGCCCCAGCCCCAAAATGAACACAAAACCAAAGGAAAACAAACCAAAACAACAACAACAACAACAACAACAACAACAACCACTGGAAAGCAAAAACTCCACTACTCCCTCATCTTTTCTTGGATTTGAACATGAACAAGAATCTAGAGGACCCAATTGTTTGCTCTTGTCTGTTTGTTATAATGCAAAATCTCCTATCTCACCTGCCTGGAGAATGACATAAGCTTTAGGTTACAGCTCCAGATGCTGAGGAAATAGAGTCCGTAGTGTTGTACTGTTTTGAAAGGGTGTTACTAGTGGTGCTTCTTTGTTTTCCTCTTTAAACACCTTTAGAAAAAACATTCAGCTGAACAGTGCTGAACATGTCATGTTCTAAACACTGTTAATCATGAATGAAACTTGTGATTTCATTAATTCTAAATTTCAGGCATCATATAGGTGTCAAGTATATTCTGAATCATTTCAACTGTACATAGCAGAAATTTGTCATATGCACTATTTTTGATCATGAGTGACAACCATCCTTGTCAGCTAACGGATATAACGAAATGCACTTGCTTTGTGTTGCTGTTTTTACTCCAAGTCATGCTCTTGCAGCTTTCCTGGGTGCTGTGATGCCATTTTTAGCATGTTACAGGGTTTTGCATAACAACCACTATGTCTGCATCTGAAGGTGGCCAGCACATTTCACTCTTGGCCTTCCCTTGAATTTTCAATGCCTCTTCGGTCCTGCTTATGTGTAGAATTCTACTAGTATTTTTCTTCTGTAAACATTCCTCAGGATAGTAATTTTTTAATCCCCATAGCAAACCATTCTCCACTGACAGCTTCAATTTCCAGAAACATTAAGGCTACATTTTTTTTCTAGGTGATGATATCATCCCTAAAAGGAATAATGCATTAGCCTGTTCAAAGTGTGCCTCACTTCTAGAGCTATTTCCCAGCCTGAATTAAGGAGGTCATCTAGCAGAATTATGCACTTTCTCTATACAAGTTCTCTTGGGAGCTGGAACAGTGAGGATAGTCGGTCTGTAAAACCATGCATTTCTGATGCTGCATAACTAAAGTCATACCAGTGAACCACTAACATCAAAGCCAGTCCCTGCTTTGGGAGGGCCTGGCAGCTGAACACAGGCTATTGCCTACCTTTGGATCCAATATTTTGGGATCCAGTTTTTCTCTCTATATATATTTTCCATCCAGGTGACAACTTGTAAAATTTAGTGGTAAATCAAATTATAGCCAATGTATCTTTTTCAGTTTGGGCCTCCTTACTCTCATTTTCAGTTCTCAGTACTGCTTTAAAGTTAATTCTACAAGTTATTAAATGCCCATCATTATAAGCTGGTGAAGTGGAAGTCCCCATCTCCTAGAAGAAATGTGCCATATGCTACTGCTGTGAGTTACTCGGCTTAAATATGGGCCAGTAGCCAGAAACTATTCATTCTTTTTCCAGTTTCTCCAAGATTTTTGTTTTCTTTTTGGTCTAGAATACTTAGTTATTTTAATACAGTGTCCATCAAGCTGATCAATTCTGACAAATTTGGAATTAACCTTTTAAACACAGCCAGAAAACATTTAATGTCTAAAACACTCTGCAGCTGTGAAGTATTTGAAAACCTTTATCTTTCATTTTCTTGGAGGTACGTCTTTTGGATCTGGACAATGTCTCGAGTAAATAACCAGATTTTCAAAAGACATAACATTTTGTTAGCTTTAAATTCATAACACAGCACAATCTTCACAGTCCCCTTTAGGCTTTGCAAACATTCTTTTGAGTGTCCCCTGAGCTAATCTCTCGTGCATGTGTGAGGTAACACTATTTGATCTCTTTCTGTTGCCCCTGACCTTCTGTTCTTCAAACACAGCAGGTACATTGACTCCTCTACTGGGCAATACTTCTCCTAAAGCACCAATAAAAGTGGTTCAGGATTTTGCTTTTACTCTTCATGTTCCAAAAGACTAGGAGTGCTCACAGTCAGTTATTTTTTTAGCTGAGGGGAGAGAACTGCTACTCTATAAACCAAGTCTGTTTTCTGCAACTGACTCTATCCTCATTTCTCTATCTGAAACTCTTTGGCTTTATATCAGGTAATCAAATACTCATTTGGCCAGAGAGAGGAAGTAAGCACAAGGGTGACACAACAGCATGACTGTCATAGCACCTTCTCACTTCCAGTTTCCTGCCATAGTGATGATTTTGTCGAGTAACTCTTTGATGTAAAATAAAATAGCCAAGGACTGCAATGCATATCACTCTGCTCCTAGTAGGGTGCCACAGTCTCCTCTCAGGAGAATCATAGACTCTTCCAACACTGTAAGCTAAACCTGACTTGAGCTGAATTTGGACTAACAAACCTACTGAACCACTGTAGTTGTGTCTAAAATTGAATATAGGTCTCACCTGGGAGACGAAACTGCTACTTACTCCCATGCAGCTAATAGTAGACCCTTCCTCCAAGAAATGGGAGAGAATTGGGGGATCTCTGCGAATGGACTTTAGTCCAGGAAGGATTCAGTTTAGCTGACATGCAGAGGAGGTAAATTAGGGTTTAGATTCTCCCTCTGCCTCAATGAGTCTTTGCTTTGCCTGTGTAAAGGAGGGCATCTTACCAAATCATAGACTCAAAGGCAGAGTCTTTGACTCACAGACTGAGGAAGAAACCTCTAGAGGCCACTTAGTCCAACCTTCTGCTCAGCTAGGGCAAACCAAGTTAGATCTGATTGCTCTGACGATGTTCAGTTGGGAGTTGAATATGTCCAAGGAGAGAGATTCCACAGCCTCTCTGAGCAACCTCTTCAAGTTCTTGCCCACTCTCGAGATGATTTTTGTTTAATATCCCTAACTGGAATTTCCCTTGCTGCAACTTGTAACTGTTGCCTCTTGTCTTTTCCCCTTGCACCTGTGAGAAGTGTATTCTCTAAATGCCCCTGTAGGTGGTGGAAGACCAAAATTAGATCCTCAGCTAAACCTTCTCTTTTCCAGGCTAAAGAAACCAAGGTCCCTCGGCCTCTCCTGCTCTTCAATAGGTAGAGTGGACCTGTCTGGCACTTTCCCAAAACAATTTATAGCTTAATGATAAGGGGATTCATATAGAAAATGTAGATTTGATTCCCTTCAGGCAGAAGACAATAGGACTAGTTTCTCTAATCATACAAAAATTCTATACACACTGAACTGTTGAATGAGAACACCAAGTAATTAGCAACATATAGAGCCTTATTCAATGCTTGTGGAGATTTCTGAAAACACCTAATGCATGAAGGTCCAGGTTGCTGTCTAACCTCGGAAGCATCTCAGTGCATTGAGAGCTACATTTTCAACACCAAAGTTTCTCATGTACCTTATACCGATGGTAGCTGTGACATAAATTTCATGTTAGCTCTCCTGAGATTTGTGAACAAGTTGTAACTCCACATATTTTACTTCAGAGGCTTGATCATAGAATCATAAAATCATAGAATGGTTCAGGTTGGAAAGGACCTTAAAGATCATCTAGGTCCAGCCCCACTGCCATGGGCAGGGACACCTTCCACTAGACCAGGTTGCTGAAAGCCCCATCCAACCTGGCCTTGAACACTTCCAGGGATGGAGCATCCACAACTTCTCTGGGCAACCTGTTCCTGTTCCTCACCACCCTCATGGTAAAGAATGTCTTCCTAATGTCTAATCTAAATCTACCCTCTTTTAGTTTAAAGCCATTACCCCTTGTCCTATCAGTACACTGCCTGATAAAGTCTTTCCCCATCTTTCTTGTAGCCTCCCTTTAAGTATTGGAAGGCCACTATCCCCTATAAGGTCTCCCTGGAGCCTTCTCCAGGCAGAACAACCCCAAGTCTCTCAGCCTGTATTCACAGGAGAGGTGCTCCAGCCCTTTGATCATCCTTGTGGCCCTCCTCTGGACCCACTGTAACAGGTCCATATCCTTCTTATGCTGGGGGCCCCAGAGCTGAATGCAATACTCCAGGTAGGGTCTCACAAGAATGGAGTAGAGGGGGACAATCACCTCCCTTGACCTGCTGGTCATGCTTCTTTTGTTGCAGCCCAGGATACAGTTGGTTTTCTGGCCTGCAAGCACACATTGCTGGCTTGTGTTGAGTTTTTCATCAACCAGCATCCCCAGGTCCTTCTCCTCAGGGCTGCTCTCAATCCATTCTCTACCCAGCCTGTGTTTGTGCTTGGGATTGCCCTGACACAGGTGCAAGACCTCATAGTTGGCCTTGTTGAACTTCATGAGGTTCACACAGGCCCACCTCTCAAGCCTGTCCAGGTCCCTCTGGATGGCATCTCTTCCCTCCCATGTGTTGCCTGCACCACGCAGGTTGGTGTCATCAGCAAACTTGCTGAGGGTGCACTCGATGCCACTATTCTCATTGCCAACAAAGAGGTTAAACAGCGCTGGTCCTAATACTGACCCCTGAGAAGCGCCACTTGTCTCTGGTCTCCATCTAGACATTGATCCATTAGTTGTTCCTAACAGACATACTACCATAATCCAACAGGACATTGGTGCATCCCCATTCAGTGTTTCAACCATAAGTTAGTGGTTTAAAGCAGCAGTTCTTGGTGACAATATCTATGGATGTTCCCCCACCTCACCCAGGGGATGTGCGCACCATTGTCATAATGAATCAGGACCACAAAATTCTCCCTGGGTAGGAGGTAAACCATTCACCTTACCATTCTCCTTCGGAGGCTTTCACTGTCCAATTTCAAATGTGAACTAATACACCATGAAGCCACAGGGAGTCATTTAAACTCATGTTGACCTATCTATTAAAAACACCAGGATCTCAATAAAGTGAGGCTTGGATGTATAAGCAATGGAAATATTCTCTTGCCTATTATTTTTGTATCTGTGTCAAGAATAACTTGCAAGCAATTCTACTGTATTTCATCAATCTGTTAGTAAAAACAGTGTTTATTATTCTCTTTTTGTTAGGAGCAGTCTTATTAAATTGAAATCTGTCTCCCTATGGGAAATGAGTGAAATTATCTTTAAGACTGTATCCACATTCTCTGCAAGATACCACAACAAATTCTTCTGGCTAAAAAATTACAATTGATGTGTTGGGTTCTGTAGTATCGGAAGGTTCGTTGTCCCAGTTCTGGGTTTTATCCTTCAATGTAGATGTATTTTTTATTAAAAAGTCATGGTGTTTACCTCTTGAAAAGACTTCATTAATTCAGGAGAAGAGAATCAAGCCAAATAGAAATAGCACTTTGGTTTTGAATATCCAGAGCGTTAGAAAATAACAGAAAAAAAAAATCAATCTCTAGCGGTGAGATTGAATTTTGGGGGGAGGAGGGAAAGGGAAGAGGAAGGAATGTGGCTTCTGAACCATTTAAGGAGCTAAAAGTATAGCTGAGATGGAAAGGGGCTTATGAGTTTGTTTTAATCCTTCACTTTGGAAAAAAAGTTATTGCTTATAGCAAGATTGGATTGACCAAGCTGGAAACCTGAGTTCTCTGTTTTATTACAGGCAAGATATAACAGCCAGGCAGAGTTTTTATGCCCCTCTACTAGTGAATTTTAGCTCTGAGCAGACAGAACCATCCTGCCCTCTGGAAGTGGTAATGTACCTGGAGGCTGCTTCAGCTAAAGACTGTAGAATACAGTGCAACCATGAGCACTGGGCAAAATTGCAGTGCCTCTTAAGCCACACCAGTATGGACATAGAGATACAACTAGAACTTACGACTTCAGTAATGTTTTCTGTAGTTTTATCCTGCTGGGAAAATTAGCAACCATACAGTGATGGTCCTTTAATATTGTTCATCTGGTAGAACATAAATCTTCTCCTATTAAGCCCAATTTTATGCAAATACTGCAGAGAATCTCTTCTCTGGAGTGATCCGTACCAGTGGATAATGAAACACACAGAGTTGAATACACACTGAAACAGAGGATCTCTACCAAAGTGGTGCTAGAAATAAGCAAAGCAATTATTCTGTAGAGATTTCGTATTATAAATCTCATGGCAAGAGTAAGTGCAGGCAAGAAGTAAGTGTTCCATTTGCATCATTTGTAGTTATTTACCCCCTTGCTAAAACTGCCAAAGATGATTGAATTTGGACTTTGGTTGGGTCAATAAAACCTCCCTCGAGTTCTGGACTGGTGTGTATATCAGTGATTCTCAGGCTGGACTTAGTCATTGCTGGTCTGTAATTCACTGAAATTGCTAATTTGAAGATGTAAGACTGAAAGAAAATTTCTATCATTCCTCCTGGTAACTATAGTTATTTTTGGCCTTTCCTTAATGCTAAGGCATCTGATGCACTCCAGAAGCTGTTCATGTTTGGCTAGTACAGAAATATTGGCTTGTACTCAACAGGTTCCTACCTCTTATGAATGTATTTTGTTGCTTAATCTAATTGTGGGATTCCATATATTTTGGCATCTACATGATGGTCAAACTAGTCGGTAACCCAGGCTTAGGAGCCAGTTTATAAAGCCTGGTAGCTGCCTTGCCATTGGCATATCTGTTGACTGAGGTATAGGAACAAGACATCTGTGATAGCAGGAAATGTGAAAATGCAGTTTCAGGCCATCTTAATTTATAAGCAACATTTTATGGTTGCTAGTCAAACTGTATAGCTACCCAACTTTGGGTTTTCAAATTTAGCCCTTGCTGATTTCTTTTCTGATATAAATAGTATGATAGTGGGACATTACTTTGTGCTAGAACACCAATAAAAGCAAATAAAATGTTTCCAAAATGCTGAATTAAAAAATAAATTGTAATCATAAATAATATGGGCATTTTGATATGTTTTGGGGGAGGATTGTTTGCTGTAAATGATGCAAACAAATCAAGGGTAATTTGCAGAGACTGTGTTTTGCAAATTGAGAAATGGTGATGAAATAGCAAGACATTATTACTGCTGATATCAGCAATGCATAACCATGTATAGTGTTGTATAAGGGTGGGCTGTACCCATAGATGCACCCGCAGAGATCATCCTCCACAGGAATTTCTAGCCATCTAGAAGATGGGTATATCTAAAAGATGGATATGTCAACTACTGTGGCATTATTGTCTGTGGACTTTGTAGCAATAGTCATTACTGGGCACAGAAGCTACACCTGCAAAAATAGCACAAACAGAAGTCCCACTATGTCTTTCCAAATACCCTGCCACATTGTGGGTTCCCTCTGTGTGATAACAGTAAGATTATGATATGTGAAACACAGGCAAAGTCTCCAGAAGGAGAGAAATTGGTACTAGAAGGTACTTCATAAAGGTAGAAGGTATAAAAGACCATCCCATGTGCCTGGGGAACTGGGTGTGACAATGGAAGAATTCCCTTCTAGTCTTGTGTGCTTATGCGGTTTTGCTGGTATTTATGGAGATCTGGCCAAATCTTGCTACCTTATTAGTGGAGTGATTTGTGAAGATACATCTTCCTTTATATTTTCTTATCTCCTTAATGGGTCACAGTTTCCCTTTGGCCCTGTGGAGACCTGATCCTCTAGACAGCATGAGGGAGAGGTGCTCATAACACGTATCTCTGGAGATGGATAGTTTCAGGTCAACCCCTCAGTCTGGGCCTGGAAGATTTACTCCCTGGTATGTCCAAATGGTGTCTGTTGTCAGAGTGGAAGCTCTGGAAAATTTCTAAAGGGGCAAAGAGCTTGAAATCAGTTATGTGAAGTTGAATGATACTGGAGGCCACAGCAGTTTCTGGTGGAGGGAATATGTGTTCTCCAGCTTGGAACAGGCTTGGGAATGGAGCTGAGTCCACGCTTTTGAACAGGGGGTGCTGGAAATATCACTGCAACGTTGAACAAAAGTAAAAATGCATAAGCACAGTCAGCACTGGTTCCTGTCAATGTATGTGCAGTGAAGGCATTTCAGAGGAGGAGGACCTGGCTGCTACCTGTGACATTCATTTTACCTCGGGAGGATTAGATGAATTCCAGCATGAGATCAGTGACTCTACAGTGCTTCTGTGCATCCTAGCAACTGTAAAACTAGATGAAGTAAGGCTTGAAATTCTTCCAAAGTATATGATCATCCAGCTAATGCCAAGAGACGATATCTGTTAAATGCTGTTGTGTAAATCTGAGCGCCTGCAGAAAATAGCTGTATGCTACGGATGTATAACTGCAGATTATGTATGTATTCAGATTACAAGGATGTCTTCTTTTGAAATACTTTGAAATCGGGGCCAGGCTGGGTTCATACATGGAATCCATGATATAAATGAACCTTATACCATTTACTTCCTAATAATAAGGGTATTCATCTTACATGTGAGTGTGAGATAATTTGGAGCTTTCTGTTCATACACTAATGTGTGAATTATTCACCATTTTAAAGCAACATGCACTTTGTCACAATTCATACAATCCCTTAGCAATGTTTCCGCAAAGCAGCACAGACTCATAGGAAAGCAGAGAGGAAGGATTTTCAGAGGTTCCCTGACAGAAAACAGGCTGAGCTCTACCTGTCATTCCCCACAGACTTTGCCCTTGACAGGGGAAGATGCTCATTTGTCACCATGTGCATCAGCCAGTGATTTATGCAACCTGAGCTCAGACAGACAATCAAATCATATTGCTTTTCCTCTCACTGAATGAAGAAGAAACACGGGAAAGGAACAGAAAGTCTTTGCATAAAATGAGAATTAGATGTGAAGTGGGTATTTGTGTCAACCAGTGCAGAGTAGCAGCCAGTGGAGCCAAAGCCCATGGTGGTTGTACCCACCACCCCACGAGGGAGATCCTCTGTCCCAACCCAGCGTACAACTCAGAGAACTAACCTGCCAACAGCCAGTGTCTTCATCCCATTACGTTGGATTCACTGTGGGCTGAGCACCAGGGATGAAACCCCCTGGGACTGGGGGTGTCTGTGCTTTGGGCAGAGCCCTTCAGACATGCTGTGCCACCCCCACTCGACAGCTTTCATTGCCTCTGCTGCTTAGGGCTCTCACAGACAATCAAGTTTCCATGGCTCAGCTAAAACAAGATTGCTTGTATGTGCTCAGCCCCTGTCAAATACAAAGAAACATGTATTAGTTTAGGTCACAGTGAAATCACTTTATGCTAAGGCTCATGTGGTGTTATTGCCTGTCTAAGCACTGGGAATAAAGCTAAGTCAAGTGTGTTGGAATCATTCCTTCATTTGCTGGGTAGATTTATCCTTCATCTGCATATATGTAGAAAGTTAAAAGCAGGACCTCTTGCAACAATCTACTTGCAGCAAGGGAGAAAACTCCTCATGTAACCAGTTCAAGATTTCTTTTGCTCAGCCCTGCCACAAACTGGCCAGTATGGGCAATGCCCAGCTGAAGCCCTGGGTTCAGGACAGGCAAAACAACCCATGTATCCCAGACCTTTCTGTGTGAGCATTTCTGCTCACCTGCTCAGAAAACAACACTGGGAGTAAAAACATGAGCTCTATTTTGTCTGGAATCCATCTGAGGCTTTTTCAGGTATGTGAAGGCACATTGCAGTCACCCCATGCCGAATCCTCAGCTAAAGCTGCCAACTCTGAGCAGTGAATAGCTCTTCTCTCATTGGCAAAACTCAC
Source organism: Anseranas semipalmata (assembly GCA_013399115.1). Taxonomy (NCBI): domain Eukaryota; kingdom Metazoa; phylum Chordata; class Aves; order Anseriformes; family Anseranatidae; genus Anseranas; species Anseranas semipalmata. The sequence continues at coordinate 4,388 of VXAA01004034.1, read as the reverse complement.
AATAAATTAAATGCTTACCAGGTCTTTCACTTCACATATATGAATATGAAAGTGCCACCAAAAAAACACTCAATCAGATTTACAAAATATCCTTCTCTTAGTGAGTCAGGCTCCATCCAGTCATTCAGAAGAGTATTGCATTTGTGTTCTTTGCTGCTCAGTTGACTCCTTACCTCATGCTTCAGACCTGAAAGCATTTTCCACTGCATGATCTGACATTGTGCAATTTCCAAAAAAAACCCTGCAGGGGGAACAGAGATATCTGATGTCCCCTGCCTGCACTCAAATGTAAATTTACATTTCATAAACCATAGCAACTCATAATCCCTCAGTGTCCTTTGTAATGCCAGGTTGTCTCCCCAGCTTGTGTTAATGTGCACTAATGAGAAACAGACAATAGGTATTTGGAGAGCAGATAAGCACAGAGCACATCCCTCCAGCTCTTTTACAATATGCTATAAAAAAAAAAAAAAAAAAAAAAGAAAAAAAAAAAAAAAAGAAACAAAGAAAGAAAAAAAAAGCCCAAATTGTTTTTCTTGGTTGCAGTACTATATTTTAAGGCAGCTCCTTCTGTTTTCTCAGGCACTAGCAGCTGCTCTGGTGGGATCATGAGATGGTTTCTTGTGTATTGGTAGCAAAAGCAGGGTGTTTTGAAGGGAGAAAGTTCTAGGTCACTTAAGGAAGCAGGCGTGGGGCATACAGTGTGAAGGCAGCAGGGGAAGCCTCACGTCGGTCACTGGGATGCAGTCGTGTGGGGAGGGTCCTCGGTTATTTACAGGGTAATGGTGAAGGTAAAGTGGGCATAAGGGCTTATCAGCAGGCACAGGCTGGTCTGTGTGGCTGAGCTCAGTCCTCTGCTGTCTCAGGGGCTCAGACTACAAACCTCACCTCTAGACACCTTTTGCATTAGCAAAATTGTCTGTAGGCAGGCCTGGGTAGAGGCAGTCTCCATCCCTCTGATGAAAACCATATTATTTGTGACAAAATGTCTGAATGAGCAGGACTCTGGGGACCCTTAGAGCCTCTGTTCCCAGGACTATGCCCACATTTTACATGGCCACCAGAGGAAAGTGGGTATTCTGACCACAAGTCCTTTCTTTAAACAGAGGCAGGGTGAGACTATAGCCACCAACATTATGGTCAGCAGAAGTGCTTTCAGTGGAGTTTGCACAAGATGCTCAGACCAGAATATGCATTGAAGCAGAAGTCCAGACATCAGTGCAATTCTAAGTTAAAACAGGAAGGTGTCCAGCAAGGCTGTGTCATCTGAGCAGGTATTTTGGGTGAAGGGAGAGGATTAGGGTTACAATCTGTGATTTATTGTCCCCAACTCATTTTCTGCTCTGGCTGTTCATTCTTGATTTCTTAGAAGAAGAGACCCAGGAGTGTTTTCTTCTTCTGTGCAAACTGTGTTTGATCAAAATAAGAACAAGTCCCTTTTCTCTCTACCATTGGATAGGTTGGTTTTTGAAATTCAGCCCTGGGTAATGGAGGGTTCTGTGTTTTTTTTTTTTTTTTTTTTTCTTGACTGTGTCCTTGCTCCATTTTACAGTCTTTAACAACATGCAGTTTATATCCCTTCTACACAAAGTCACATGTTTTTTCCCCACATTATTACACTCTTAATTGCTTGATCCTGCACTCATTGAAGCGACTGGAAGTGCTCCCATTAGGACACAGTAACACCCAGACAGCCCTAAAGACAGGCACAAATGAATGCCACAGACCTCTCTATCACTTTGCTGAGAAAGGTAACACAGGGTTCAAAAATGCCCACAGCTGAACTTGCATCCTTAAAGTCCAGTGAATTCACTTGGAGTAGATAACAAAATGTCATGAGCTTTCCTGGGTGAGGGAAAGTGGTGAGAGTGATCTGACACGAAAGGCTAACTATCATTATTAATTCATAGTTTGGCAGATCTTAGGCATTTTAAGTGAATGAATTAATTCCATATTACACAATGTCTTTGGAGAACCTGGGTTTAAAAAATGGACTGACAAAAAAAAAATCCTCTCCATGAGTGTTAGTAGTTGTGCTGCTCTAGGAATTTCATTTTTCTTTTAGGTGCTTTAAGTCACCACAATTTGCAATGCCAACAGAGTTGGCATTGCAAATAAAATAAATCATAAAAATGTGAGTCAGGTAAATTACAACAATGTGCATAATAGCTGAGGACAGCTGCAGAATTTGGACCTGTTCCCCATCCAGATGAAGTGTCATAGTCTCTTATTTTATATATTCTGTCTGTCTGCTGCAGGTATCTGAGAGGACCAGAAGGGCCTTGGTCCTGGCAAAAAGAATGAATATAAAGGCTATAAGCTTCAGATTCAGCTAGTCCAGAGTTCATGAATGTAATATCTCACATGAATCAAATGTTTTTTGCTTTCGTTAAACAAACTTACAGAACATGAATTTATTTTCATGAAACATATTTTTCTTTTAGACTTGAATTATAAGGAAAAAGCTGCCTTACCTCATGTTCTTAGGAAATGCTATCATTTTGGAGCTTCTGAACCTGAACTTTCTACCCTTGGTCAAAACTGATTCCATAATCACCCTTGTAGCATGCTGCCCTAGTAACAAAATACCACATGACTGACAGGTTGAATTTCAACAATGGCTTACAAAGCTTATTGAAAAGCACTGCTCTAGCAAACGTCAGTCACAGCACAGGAGAGCTAGGTCCTCCATAACCCACTAGGCCACTCGTTTTGGCTAGTGACTGGGAACCAGCAATAAGGCTAAGAAAGCAGTAACTTTCTAAATACCAAGATCTGTGTGACTAAACAGGGACTAGTTGTGAATTTATTACAAAACCTGATTATTAAGTGTGGTGGTTTTACCCTGCTGGGCAGCTGAACTCCACCACAACCGCTCTCTCACTCCCCCTCCTCAAAAGAAGAGGGGGAGAAGAAAAAAACTCATGGGTTGAGACAAGGATAGTTTAATTAAAGGAGAGGAAGGAAAAAAAAAAACAACAAATGTATATATATATATATATATATACAAGCAAAGACTGTGCACAAGCACAGAGGAAAAGAGAAAACAAGTTATTCTCCCACCAACAAGCGATGTTCAGCCACACCCTGGGACGCAGAGCCTCAATACCCTCAGTGGTTGCTCGGAAGGACAGACATCTTCGCAATGAGAGGGCC
>VXAA01004031.1:0-38915 GCA_013399115.1 Anseranas semipalmata | reverse complement strand
CTGTCTCCCAATTCATCAGCATCAATATTTTGTTCAACATCACAGTTGACTCTTGGAAAATGGTTAAAAAAAAAAACAGGAAAAAAAACAAACAATGGGACTTCATTTCTGTCCTGGAGCAGGTGATGTAAGGTGATACCAAAATAGAAGACTGTAGTTGAGGAGAGTGAGTCTGCAGCCATGGTAGTGGGGAGTTGCCCAGATAAATGCAAATACCCTGCTTCTGGAAGGGTGGTGTAATTCTGACAGTGGGTGGAATAATTTTTATAAGTAGTAAGTTTTCCTAATACTTCCAGTTATCCTTAGGTAAGGATTTGTAGCATTTGGAAAATTTTTTTCTCTGGTTGGAGCCTACATTACTTGTAATGAAAAATACTTGGCTTCTATTTAATGTCTTGAAAAAATGCAGTTGTGATTTTAGATGCTTATATAAACATATGGTGAAACACATTCTTCTACCAGAACCATTTTTGTTCTCATGGGATGTTTTGCGATACTAAGAACCTTCTTAAGGATATGAAGTTTGACTTGGGAAAGGGACTATAATCCAGCATAGATTCTGGGTTCAGGAAGTATGATTTTGCTGCTATATTGTTTGGTTTCTGGCCTCCCAGTCTGAATATTTTCTGAGAAGAGAGAACTGTGTTTGGGAGGGATAGGAAATACTCAAAAGTTTGGAGAATTGTAAATTTTCAGGTGTTTTTCACGCGTGCAATTGGGCTTTTTTAAATGAGACATGATAGTGGAAGTATTATTTACTCCAACCAGACTATCCTTTCATCTCTCCCTGCAGGTACCTTCCTTTCAGAATAATCACACAGAATGGCAGAGTCACTGATGCTGGCAGGCACCTCTGAGATTATCTAATCTGCCCCCTATTCAGAGCACAGTCAGCTACAACAGGTTGCTCAGGATTGAGCAACCACCTGGATTTTGAATATCTCCAAGGATGGAAACTCCTCAGTTACTTTAGGCAGTCTGTTCTAATGTTTGACCATCCTCACAGTAAAAATGTTGGTTTTTTTTCCTTGTGTTTAAATGCAATTTATTGTATTTCAATTTGTGTGCATTGCCTCTTGTCCTGTGGCTGAGCACCACAGAGAATACTCTGGCTTCCTTTTCTTTACTTCCTCTTCTTGGGTACTTAAACACATTGGTAGAATCCAACCTAAGCCTTCTCTCTAGGCTAAACAGTCCCAGCTTTCTCAGCCTCTCCTCATATTACGGATTTACCAGTCCCTTTGTCATCTTTGGCCCTTTGTTGGACTCACTCCCATAAATCCATGTCCCTCTTGTACTGGGGATCCCAGAACTGGACCCAGCACTGCAGATGCGTCCCGCCAGTGCTGAGTAGAGGGAAAGCATCACCTCCCTTGACTTGCTGATAATGCTTTTGCTAATGCAGCCCAGGATACTGTTGGCCTTCTTTGCCTCAAACACACATTGCTATCTCATGGTCAGTTTGATGTCCTCTGGGACCATCAGGACCTTTTCTTACAAGTTGGTCTCCAGCCTGTGCTGCCGTGTGGAGTTATTCTTCCTCAGGTGCAGGACTTTGCGCTTGCCTTCTTTGAACTTCCTAACGTTCCTATTGGCTCATTTCTTCAGTATCTACAGGTCCTTCTGAATGGCAGCACAACCCATTTGGTGATTCAGTCAATCCTTCTGGTTTTCTACCTGAGAACTTGGCTGAGGGTCCACTGTGACCATCATCCCAGTCATTAATGAAGATGTTAAACAGCATTGTCTCCACTATTGACTCCACTGGGATACCAGCCCCACCAGTTTTGTTCCACTGCTCACAACCCTCTGGGCCCTGCAGCTCAGCCAGTTTAAATTAGCCTCATTGTATACTTATCTAGCCAATACTTCATTAGTTTGTCTATGGAGATGTTATGGGAGGCAGTGTCTAAAGTACTAAAAGTCAAGATAAACAATATGCTGTGCCCTCACCCTTCAGGACACTTGTGTCGTTGTCGAAGGCTGTCAGATTAGTTAAGCTGGACTTCCTCTTTCTATGTCAATGCCGAATACTCCCAATCACCTTCTTGTCCTGCATGTGTTTGGAAGTGGTTTCCAGGATTACTTATTTCATCACCTTCTCAAGGATCAGTGTCAGGCCAACTTTCCTGAAGTCCCCCGGATCCTCTCTCTTGCCCTTTCTGAAGACAGGAGTGACCTTTGTTTTCTTGCAGTCCTCAGGAACCTCCCTTGATCACCATGGCATTTCAAAGATAGTTTAGAGTGGCCTGACAATGACATCTGCCTGCTTGCTTCAGCACTTGTGAGTGCATCCCATCAGGTGTCATGGGTATGTGCACATTCAGTTTGTTGAAACGTTTCCTAACCTGTGGTCTTCCACCACTGAGGGTAAGTCATCTTGGTCCAGACTTTACCTCTTGGGGAACTGAGATTCACGAAGGCAGGCCTTACCAGTAAAGACTGACATAAACAAGGCTTTGCGAAAGCTTTTCTTGAGTCCTTATCACCAGATCCCCTTCCCCACTCAGTAGCTGGCCCACATTTTTCCTAGTCTTCCTTTTGCTGGTGATGTATTTGAAGATACCTTTACTTTTGCCCTTCATGTCCTTTGTTAGATTCAATTCTGGGTGGATTTTGACTTTCCTAAGCTCATCCCTCTATGCTTTGATAGTGTCTCTGTATTCCTTCCAGGTCACCTGTCCCTGCTTCCAACTCCAATATGCTTCCTTTATATATTTGAATTTAGTCAGGAGGTCCTTGTTCATTCTTGCAGGTCTCCTGTTGCCTTTGACTTTCAAGGTGATTTTCAAGTATCATCACCAGCCTCAAGAATGGTTGATCCAGATGAGCAGGAAGTCGAGCAAAGTCAGCAAAAGGCTTACTTTACAAGTGCTCTTTCACCTCTTTCTACTAATGTAGTAGAAAGGGTTGGGAAGCAAACTGTCTTTAAGTAAAGTCTTTAGCACTTTGTCACCTAATTTCCCTTTTGAAGTAATCTAGGGAACATTCATACAAGTATTCACATAGCAGTGACATCCCTGAACATAAATGTGATGATGGATGGAGGTGTGGGAGGGAAGTAATCTCATCTCCTCGAATAGTTGGATCTGGCAGAGATCTTTCAGCAGCTGCAACAGATTATGTTTGACTTCTACACTCCAGTGGACTCCATTTTCCTTTTCAAAGCAGAGTTATGTATGCTCTCTGTGTTTGTTCTGCTGGAAGAAAAGAAAACTAAGGGAGTTACAGCTACTGCCATGAACTATCAGATGGGTGCTTTTGGAGAAGACAGAGCTACACTCTCGTTAGAATTGTGCAGTGCAAGTATGAGAGCAAACAGAAGTTTTAGAAGGGGAAATTCGAACTACCTGTAAGGGGGAAAAAAACTTCACAGTGAGGATTGTGAGCTATTGGAACAGGTTGCCTGGAGGGGTTGTTGAATCTCCGTCCTTGAGGATACTCGAAACTTGACTGGACAGTGCTCCAAGCAACCTAACCTGACTTCAAGCGTGGCCCTGCTTTGAGTGGGGAGTGGTACCAGATGACCTCCAGAGATCCTGTCAGCTTAAATTATTCCATGATTTTATGACTCTACGCATTCTTATTAGATACCTGTCAGTGAGACATAAGAAATTAGATCGATATGTTCAGACCCTTTTTTACTCTTATCCAGTGGCTGGATTTCCAACACTGTAGTTCACAGTATTTTTGTTCATTTCTAATAATGGGAGAAGAGTGATTGAAAATGGGAGTTAGAAAGGAAGGATACTAAATTCTTTACAGCTGAAGTGTGGAGCAACTGGCTAGTCTAAGGAATTTCACATTGATCTTTATTCCTGTTGAAAAAGAGAGACTCAAATTGGCTTAGAGTGTATGGATGCAGTTAGTAAATAAAGCACAGAGAAGTAGTGAAGACTAAATGAACTGCAATATACTGTCTAAATTGTGGTAAATTAACTAAACCAAATGAAAAAAATTGGATTAGGAGATAGAAGGAGAATTCTTACATTTGACTTTTCCATGGGAAAGGGTTTTTCGGGGAATATTTAGTTTGACCTTGTCTGTGCTGGAGTGGTTTACATAAAAAGAGTATTTATTTTATTATGATGTTGATCATGTTGTTATCTTATTTGTACATCCTGTAAACTGTTTTACTGGATTTCAGCAAATACAACCTCTATATACATAGAGAATTTTACACAGTAAGAATTAAAACTTTCTTATTTTTAAATATATAGGAGTCAAAATTCTGTATGAAGTGCAGTACAAACTCTCACACAAGGAAAGGCATGTAAATGCTACAGGGGACCTAACATTGAAATACACACATGAATAATATATTAGTTGATATACAGTACATATAATTAAAATTGAAAGAGTAAAGCAAATTTATAAAATATTTAAACTGAGTAGTGAAGAACACTGCAGAGAATTAAATAACTTTTTTTTTTTTTCTTTTTTTGCCTGCCAGTTATACACTATCAGTATGTAGCAGTTTTCTTAGGGTGGATATTTCCCACACTTGAGAAATTGACTGGGTCCTTACATGTGCAGTGAAGCATAATTAAAGCAATAGTTTATAGATATGATAAAAAACAGTAGGATTTTTCTCAGTGCAAAAAGAGTAAACTTTCATAACCAAGTAGAAGCTGAAATTAGTCAAATAGTTGTTAGAATTTAGCATAAAAATAAATTGCGTAATTATTCTTAATTACTATGAACATAACATCTTTGAACGCATTATTTGACATCTTTGAACCTTGTCGTAAGAAAATTACGAAAAAATATTTAAATCTAGTTTCCTCTTGATTTTTTTTTTAAACTCCAGAGATGTATCACACGTCAGTGATCTGGTAAAATTATATTTTTCTTTTGAGAAGTCAAAACTATATGTATCTAACAGGATGTTAGTCTTGTCTGGAATTATAGATGCAGCTGTAATAGCAGTCTTCGAAAGCTGCAAGTTTTAATATTGGATATAAATTGAAGGAATGATTTGATACAATCTTTATATTGCATTGATTAAAAAATCCGCTATAATACTATTCTACCCTCAATATAAAAACAGTGTCTTAACTTGAACAATAGGCTGCACTTAATTAACAGCTTTCTTTAAGAAAATTCAGTGCTAGCAGCTGAAGGGCTTTGCTGCTTTACATTCCATTCATAGGGAGGAGTTTTCGAGATTGAAGAAATCACTATCAAGCATAGAAGATACTAACAATTGAAGTAGGCAGGTTTGCAAAGAGAGTAGGTGTGGGATTTGACAGAGTGCCAAATCATGAATTTCTAGCCTGTCTGCCAGTAGTTTGGTGTCTTTCTGGATGCCCTTGTAGGGTATAACAATAGATTTCATTGCGTGCATATTGCTTCATGGGCAGCAGTTAATTAACGTTCATTAAGATATTTTTAAAGCAGATGATCATCAAGACCACTTTTAATTTTTATTTTGACTACCTGAAGCCTTTACTTCTATTTTAAAAGCGTTTCAAGATTCTGTGAAACGCTGTTACTTATTTGTGATATTAGCTCTCTTGACTCATGAGAAGGAGTGATAAAAAGTACAACATGAATTTAAATCTAAAAGGCAATAAAATACCATGATCTGTATTGCTTATGTTTATTATTTTAATGGATTTCTTTTCCCCTCTCTTCTCCTGTCTGTATCTCCTGTCAAATAAAGGCCAAGAAACACCAGGTCTTTCTAACAGAGACGTATGAAAACAACATGAGAGAGCTGGAGTTACTCTTGGACAGCTTTGCTATGTCAGGCCAGCGGACAGCAGGTTAGTTGAAGGTATAAGATGACAGATGCATCTGTCAATGTTCCAAAGTCACTACATTGTGGGAATTCTGCAGATGCCTCTTGCATTCCCTCTTCTCAACATGCTTTGATTTGATGACATGATAAGAGCAGTTCTCACAGCAGTCAAATGGCCTTCCTAGCTGAGAAAGGGTGACGGAATGTGGACCTGCTGTTGTCAGCCCAGAGCTTGATTTACAAATGCTGGGGTGTATATGATCGGTCAGAAAAGGGCTCACTTGCTGTGCTCTAAATCCAACTGAGAAAAAAGTCCTTACAGTATACCTGCAAAGGGAACAGATGTTTTGCCTGAACTGAGCCAAATTCTGAGGCAACCTTCAGCAACTTAAAGGTCATATATTCAAAAAGGTTGTGTAGGACACATGATATAACACAATACTTTTTGCTATTGATTGTGCACTAGTATTGGATTGCATTCATTTGATCTAATACAAAACAAGTATTTTTCTGTTCTCATTAAAATGAATTGTAAATTAGTAGTTGTCACTCAGCAAAGTGCTACATGCATAAACATTTGAAATGGTGGCTAACAAAGTGAATTTTAACATGAAAGCTTGTGATTTTTTTTAAAGATGAAAACAGTACACTTTTTTCATTTGAAATCTTCATTTAAAACTACTTATAAAAATTTTTCTCTATGTGGTTTCTGTTAGAAAATCATATGCTAGACACAAAAAGCTTCCAATTTACAGAGCAATTAATCTGGAAAAAAAAAAAACAGGTCAAAAGTTGCTTAAAGGGCAAATGAATTTATTTGATTTAAATTGCAATGACACGTTTCTGCACTGTTTAGCAACAATAGATATAAAAGGTGGTATAGCACATTTAAGGAAAGATGTGCATATATATAAAGATTTTTGTAGGGCCCAGTGCTGTTAAAATTGAATAAAGGAACTTCTTAGTAGTTCTGTTGTCCTCAAAAGCCTTGCCTTGAATATGCGATAAATTGATTTCCTCATATGGGCTATATAACTTTTATTTGGGAAATGGTATCAGTCTTACTCTGTAATTATAAATGTAATTCCTGTGGGTAATACCTGTAGGTTTACTCTAGATGTGTCAGACTGAAAAGCTCTTCAAATCTGTATGTTTTCCTCAATCTTGCAAAGTTCCACATGTCCAGAGGGGATTCTGCAATTCTGGAGGGAGCTGTATACTGCTGCCAAAGTGTAGTTCCAAGGCAGTAATTGTCTTTTGGGCAAATTTTCTGTTCTCCCTTGTGGTAAACCTCTCAGAGAACAGCTTTGACCTGTTTCTATCTTACTAGGGATTTGGTAACTTCAGTATTAATTTGCTTTGTTGTTTGAAGTAAACTTTGAAAGATCTTATTTAAAGAGATCTTTTTTTAAGCTTCATTGTCTCTGTAGAGGCTTAGTTGAGGCAGAAAGTCAAATTTAGCACTGGTCTGGATTGAGTCTTTATCTCTAATACTAAAGTGGATGTTGACAAAAATATTTGTTGTGCGTGTTCAGTATGCTTCTGATTGTGAAACTTAACATTTTTAATGCTATCACCTTAAATGTGTTGTACTTAGGAATTTATTATGTAACAATTTCATTTTTCAAAAAAATGTCTTATTTGAAATGGGAATGCCTTGATGCCAGTAAAAGTCAAAATCTCAAATAAATGTTTGTAGTCTAATTAGCAGAAGTGAGGAATTAGAGCTACATGAGCCACAGTTTGTTAGGCAGTCTTTCTTGATTGTTGTTGTTGTTTTGTTTTGTTTTTGTTTTTTGTTTTTTTAGACTTTGAACTCAAGTGGTTGAAAGTTTTACTTAAAAATCTGTCAATATTAAGTGTCCAGCCCCTCCGTTTAAGTGCTGATAGTTGCTGTGCTTTTGGGGCTATACAGCAGAAAGAAGAGAACAATTTATATTTGTAAGATTAAAAAAAAAAGTATATTAAAAGTTATTTTTTTCCTTCATACATTACAAACTAAGAAGCATAAACCTACATCATTCTCTTTTTAAGTGACCTTTATAAATATTCCACAGCATTGTTACTCTTACTGGCCAATTTGCATGATTTCAATTTGTTCATGTTCAGTTTTGTCATATTTTGCAGTTATTCAACTGTAGGGTTTCTGCTCAGGGAAGTTAGTCTTCGTTTCAGGCAAAAAAATAAAATAAAAATTGTGGTTACAGTAAGCCAAAGAAAGAAAAAAAGTGAATTGAGTATAAAAAGAGAGGAGTTTTAGTTGCTTGAGTCAGTAGAAAGTCTGAAGGAGTAGTTTTAGAAGAGTTTACTCACCTTTTTTTCCCCCCCATCAGAGTCTGGTAGAACCTAGCATTTTCCCCAGAATTTTCCCCCAAAGTCTTAGGTGATACTGGGCAAATTCTTCAAGTATTGTTTTCCCCCTCATTGCTGAAGTAGGGCCTCTCCAGCAAAACAGTGCCATTTGGATTATGTTGCATGTCTCCTGCATAGTTGTATGGAAACAGACAACATTTGGCCAGTATTAAAGCTGTAGGCTTGTTTTCAGCTAATGCAGGAAGGTGGAATCTGGTATTTCTGTTGGCAAGCTGGGCTGCCTAGAAAATAAGGTTGCAGCAAAGGCAAAGAATGCCAGGATGGAAAGTTTACTGGCAAAAGTCTGTTCTTGGCAACCATGATGTAAATTAAGACAGTTCAGAGGCATGTTTCAGGGACAGCATTGGAGGTTGGGACTTCAGAAATGAAGATACGTTATTTAGACAGCCTGATGAAAAATATGGATTGGAAGATAACCCCTAGATTGGCTTAATGGCTATTATTTTAAATTGACGATAATTGTGCGTTACAGCTTCTTTGGAGCTAGAAGTAGGGAAGAATGGTACATTTTTTTCCTGTGCATTAGATTCACTGCAAAATGTTCCTACAATGGGTAATAGGGAGAAGTTGCTTTTGTAGTTGAGAAGACAGGACTGGAGTCCTGTGCATCCTTAACTTTAGCTATGGTAAAATGTTAGTATTGTAAGGTGTTACAGATCTGATCCTTACATCTAAAATCTAAACTTCTTACAAAAGGTCAGATTTTATGAATTTTTCTCAGATTGATTTTAAGTGTAACATATTGCTATCTGGGACAGTTCTAGGAGTCAGAGTTTTGGGTCAGGGCACTGGGCTCCCATTGAGAAGATCTGGCTTTTCCCCGACTCTGTAGACCTTTAGAAACTGTTGTAAATACCTGTCCACTGGAGGTACCTGATAAAACAGAGCAGCATTCTGTCCTTGAGATGTGCATACTTTCTAAATTCGCTTTTATGCTGTAGGGCAGATCTTGCTTCTGTGACTGAAAACAAATTTACAAACTTGTATGAGTTTTTGTAGGTGTGACTTTGACAGTAGCAGCTGGCCAGCAAGTTGAAGAGAAAAGCTGGTGTCCAGTCTGAATAATACTCAGCCGTACTCTATGCTTTCTGTCATTGAAGGGCTGGGAAAGAAGTCACTAGTTAATTTAAAACTTAATTTTTCAGAACGGCTGTTGGCAATACTTTCTAACTTGCGTGTGAGCGTAGGTTTTCCGTTAAGAATGGTGTGTCCTGTGTGGCCTACAGGATAAATCTCATTTTTGTATAATGTTTTGAATGGAATATCATGCTCATTAGATAACACTAACCATAGGATTCTTAAATAAATAAATAAATAAAATCCAACAACTTGCAAGTCTGTAAGGGCACGTTCTCTGGCTGATAAAATTTCATGGAGGACAGTGACTGACCAAATGCAAAGGCTTAGAGTTTAGTATCTGATTTGACTTTATGAGCCACCCTGGGTAAATTGATGATAATTGCACATTACAGCTTATTTGGAGCTAGAAGTATAGAAAAATAGTACTTTTTTTTCTGTACAGTAGGATCACTCCAAAATGTTCTTATAGTGGGTAATAGGGAGAAGCCCTGTACATCTTTAGCTTTAAGACTTGAAGAAAAGGTATTATCATTTGTTACAGAATGGATTCATAAATGTTGCATACTAATATAAACAAAGCTGAGAAGAGGAATCTGTCAATAACCTGCTATTTTGCTGTAACACCAGAAAAATGAGTATGTTGTTCTCAGAAATTTAATATCAGATGACATCTTGTGACCTCTTGATCAATATAGAGTTGTTTTGCTTTCTTAGCACATTGTACTAGAGGCTTTGGAATGTTCAAACTTGTTCATATGTCCCTAATTATGGCAACCAGATCAGAAGTCTCCATCTAACGGTTTAATAAATAAGTATAGTGTGTATATAATTGATATATCAGCTTGAAGATTTATAATTGAAACATTATGTAGGACTCTGCAGACAGATAATAAATTTTTTTTTTTATTATTTCCTTTGGAATGAAATTCAAGATCATTTAAAAGGTTTTTAAGACCTCTCCAAGCATAACATAGTCATGTGATCTTTGGCTCAGTAAAGCTTTGAGTAAATGAAGTACTACATTATAATTTGCATGCTTAGTCACAACAGCAAAATAATGTCAAGAAAAGTGTAACGTACTTAACTTTCAGGCAACATGTTTTTCAAAGTGTGTTATTGTGTGGTTTTAATGTTGGCTCGTCTGACTGAATGACACAGATTTGACCACTGTAGAAATTATATATGAGACTGCATACCAAATACATTAGGTAAAAATGTAATCCAGAATTTACAGTCCTGTATCTTGTATTAAAGCTTTTATACAAATGTCTTTCAGCTGTATTTGCTATGAAAGTATGGCTATTCAGCTATGTCTTTGGTGGAAAACAAGGCTGCTCTTCGGTGTGTTGTATTGTCACTGAAGCCCTAAGTAATTTTAATACCTCTCATCCAGTGTGAGCAGTTTTCTCTCAGTGGCTTTATGGGCTTAATTTTCATTCTGTATTTTTCTTTAGGCACTTGTAAGGACAAAGATAAACCTTCAAGCCTCTCTGTCCTTGAGACTTTGAGGTGTACCTTGACAGCTTACCAGAACAAGCTGGAAGATATGTCTAATGAGGTAACACTTGCACTGTTTGGCTCTATATGTATTGCCTTCGGCCTGCAGCAGTACATACGCTTTGCTTGTAACAAAGGTCAGAAGAGAGGGAATGTTGAGTTGACAGCTTCACGTATACGAAAAGAAATAGTCTCTGTCACTACTATTTCTCTAAGCTTGCCCTACGGTAAAGTTTCACTTATATCTGGGGGGACAGGGAGAAGAGGTGATTTTTAAAAAAATTTTTTTAGTGTTATTTTTTTTTTTAATCTGTTGAGCTTATTGTTTTCAATAAACATTCATGGAAATAGGTCTTCCATATCTAGGATTTCAGTTAAAACAAGATGTGAGAGTTTGATGGGCAGTATCTACCACAATACTCCTAAATACCACTTAAACCTCAGCAGTCATTTGTGTCAGATATGTAAATATGCATCCTCTTGTATATTTTAAAAGTGGCATAATTTTCTGAGATGAGTGTGTTTATGATGAAATCTCTAAATTTTGATGACATTTTGCAGTCCTTTCAAGTAAAATAATACCTTGACAGTACTTTCCTTAAGATATCTAAGATGACAATCGATACATTTCAATATTGGGAGTCTTGTCCTTAAAAAAAAACTAATGCTTTTCATGCAGTTCTATTGACCTTTTATTTCACTGTCTTAAAAGTCACAAAATTGGATTTATTTGCTCATTTGTATTGCTAATGTGATTAAATTAATACTCTTGGGTTTAAATGTTTTATGAATTTGTGGCTTTAAAGGCTGTAGAGAGAAGTTAACTACACTTTGTTAAAGCTTTTCTGTACAAAATTTTAATTAGCTTATCTTCAAATAAAATTGGCAAATACAGAAGACCAAGGTGTAGTAAGGTTGTAAAAATGCCAGTACTCTTTTTTCCTTTCTAGCTTTTGTCTTTTGTTTTGACAAATTTATAGTCTAGCTAGGTATTCACAATGTTTTGTTCTTTTTTTTCTTAAAAAAGTATATCAGTTTTGCCCCCTCTTACAGGAAAAAGCATAGTCTCCTGGAAGACCTTTGAGTTTGTTCAATGGGCGCAAAAATAAGTGACCATGGAAACAATTATACTTTTGTAAACAGCAAGCACTGTTAGGTCTCTCCCAGTGAGATAAGAGTGCCGACGTGTATAGTCATTATGAAACTCTTCTGAGACCCAAGTCTGGAAGCTGCAGAGTAACTAGGAACATATTACCCACAGCGAATTGTTATTTGGGAGGAGGAATGCCACGTGATATGCAGCACAGTTGAAAAGTCGACTCAGCAGGCTTTGGCTTAGTGATGTGCTTTGTTGTGAAACTGTGCCAGAGACAGCAGTGGGGAGACCAAGGGGGTGGCTGCTAAGAAAGCAAAGAGAGTATTCTGACAGAAAGAAGAATGAACTGTCAAGGAAAATAAATCGCAAGCAGAGCAGGACCAACTGATGACCTGCCACAAGACTTCCCAGTAGGACTGCATGTGACTGACCCTGAAGTTGTCATATGGAGCCAGAGATCACCGAGCACCTTCATGGTGCACAGAAAGGGCAGTGCTCTGTCCTTCTTGATTACCCCTGCTCCCATAGATAACACTGCTTTTGGCTTTTTATATATTAGATATGTTTAGTAATAAAACCGTTTGTAATAATACAATAAAACTCAAAGGGACTATGAAGGGCACTGTGCAATAAAAATAGGATGTTTTAATAGCAGTAAGGGTTTAGTTTTGAGTAACTACGTAGTGGTTATTTTTACAGTGAGATTTCTGACAAGACTACACATATTGATGGAATTATTAATATACATGTACACCTGTGTACGTATGTGAAATGTGCTGGTAAACTTGTCATTTGTCACCTTTAACTTACCATGTTAAACATTAGAATAAATGATCTAGTACGTTTGTGTGACTGAAAGGTTTTGTTTTTGACAGAGAATAAGCTTTTGGCTTTCTGCATAGTGCAGAGGCTAGAATATGTATGGGGAGAGAGAAAAGGCTACTAAACCAGTAAAAAGACTGGAAATATTCCAGTTGCAGTCTGCAATTTACCATAATTATTTCTGAGGGTTCTGCCAGGTCTCCTGATTTGAGATTGAACAAAAAAAAAATCCAGAGTAATTAGTAAATTTTGTAAATGGGATATTTTACTTCTGAGTTGCTCCCAAATGCTCAGGTGTGAGCAGTGACCTTCCATATAGTACATATCTATTTGATGGTTTATTTCAGACAAATGTAGTACCTTGTCAGGTAACCAAAGACACAGATTATAGTGGTGTGTTATTATCTTTTTTCTGAAAGTGGAAAGTGGAAAGTGAAGCTAGTACACATAGTGGTCATGATGTACCTCTAAGGTGGTTGCTTCTAAAAACCAAACAATTCGCTACTAGTCATCATGCCTCTCTTGGGAACATTGCTGCTGCTTCTCGGTATGTGAGTACTATGCAGCACTCAGTAAAAAGCAGAGACTATACTCTTAGCTGGACACTTTCTGCAACAGGCTAGTGACTTTGCAAGCTTGTTTTCTCAAACCACTCCCTAAATTATAATCTGAATTTATTACATTTCAAACACACTTCAACGTCCTTGTTTTTGTCAAACATTTTGAGAGTTGATGGGAAAGTTAATTATGGGCTCAGTATGGGATTTTAGCCACTGCTGTTTATCTTAAATCACTGTAAAAGAGTTTTTAGTGCTTTTTTTAATGGCACATTATTTAGATTGTAGAGAGTATAAATATTGTCAAAGGAATTGAAAACAAATTTATTATACAAAATTCTTCTGTTATATTCAAGTGATTATATAGCTCTTCTGTAAAAGCCTGTTTGACCTCCATATTTTTCACAGCTTGGGAAAATGAAGGCTTTGTGTGAAAAGATGACAAAAGAGCTTGAGATATCCAAACAGAAAATGTGTGCTTTAAGTCAAGACCTTAAGGTATGGTTTCATGAACTTTACATCAAATGTGAAAGTTCTGCAAAAAGTATCCATCTGGATTTAAGTTGTCTTTTCATCTTATCTGAGTAAGTCTCTGTATGGTATTCTGTTGAGCAGACTAGTTACCTTGCAAACTTGCATGAAGTCATTCTGCCTTATTCTGGTTACTACCTGAGTCTGCATAATGGAGCATTTCAATGATTGCACTTCTGATATAATTTGAAATCTGTTTATCGATTTGCAAAGTATTGTTTTATATTGAAATGAGTGTCAGTAATTGTGTCAGTAATTTTTTTTCTTCACTAACTACCTACTTTTCTCAAGAAATCTAAAAATTAGGAAAGAACATTACCTCTGTTCATATGAAAGCAGGTCTTATTAAAGATGTCCTTTCTTAATTTTTGTTTATCAGACAAGTTAATATATGTATGAAGCATCACATCATCCTTGACAGTTGTAGAATGTGCAGTCCAAAACTAGTTACAGTAAAATGTACCTGGGAACTGGTAAAGACACTTCAGAACTCTTTTCTTTAGTTTCTGAATAAGGAGGGCTTTTTTGTTTCCATTTTTGGCTAACGTACCACTTTTGTAATGTCCTGTCTGGTTGTATCACTGGCCAAGGGAGTGAGGAAGTCTTGAGGTCATGGTTAAACTTAATCTCCCAACTGGCAGTGTACTACTGCCAAAATAGAGTGTCTCTACTCCCAGTGTTTCTCAGATTCTTTTGCTGGGGATATACTGCTTTATCACTTCAATTTAGTCAAGAGATATTTCTGCAACATTCATTGAATCTTCATATTCATTTATACTTGAACATGATCTCCTTTCATCTGATCTGAACTTTCTTTAGTGACTAATTTATGTTCAGGACACTTAAGATTTCTGCTTCTGTTAGAAGACCTTTTTAAAGCTTAGGTGCTTTATTTTTTACAGACCCGTTGCAACAGATAAATGTACCCTTTATGCAAAAATTGAGTTTGCTACACACAGATGGTGCTGCTTTGTATGTAGTACACAAGTTTCTAATCTCTTTAAATCTTCAGTGATAAAATTTAATAAATGAGTGAAAATTAAGTCCTGTCTGAAAATATTTTTTAGAAATTTACCAGTCCTTTAATCTAATATTTTCATTAAGAAGAAGAAAAGTTGTCATTGTCTAATGAATTGGAAGTATCTTTCCTATTATATTTCCAGTATAAGCAGCTATGATTGTATTAAAAAGAAACAATGCTTTCAGTTTGACCTTTAACAAACTTTAGCAGTTCTGGAAGCCCAGTGCTTGTAGGAAGGGTAAGCATCTGTATCTATTAACTCCAGCAATCTTTTGCCTTACAAGGGACAGTTTAATAAATTCTTTGTTTATCTTTTGGGATTTGGTATTGGTGACATGATCTTTATGACCATTTCTGATGATTAATTTCTTTTCATGGTCAAACCTCCAAAGGGAGCCCTCAAATTATTTTTTTGTTCCATGCAGATAAATAATATAGTGGTTCACAGTAGCTGTATTGTCCACCCACCTGGCTGTAATGGATCAAAGATTTACTTATCAAGATAATGTATCTTTTCACTGTCTCAAAGAGCAATCCACTCTGCACAGGATAACTTGCGTCCATGATTTTTTATTCTCGTTTTGGGTGATAAACTGGATTTTGAATTCAAAAGGAAAAGTCATTGTACCATGGAGCTTTTAACTTTCAGAGATGGGTTTCTGATGTTGTCAAGTTCTAAGCTATGGAGAAGGACCATTGCAAGTTTTGAAAATCCATTATTGGCAAGAGGTAGTCAGATTGGCCTGGAGTCTTCTGAACACGTGAATGTTTACTTCCTCAGATATGGAGCTCTGGAATAAGGTAATGTTTTATAGAGTGAAGTTCTTACCAACCTTTCTGTTCTATGCCTCTATTTTACAGGAAGCTCAAGATAACCTGGCTGATGCCAATAAGGAGTTAAATCATCTGCATACTAAGTGTGCAGACAAAGAGACTTTAATAGGAACTTTAAAAATGGAGCTACAGAATGTACAGCAATGCTGGGAGGAGGAGAAAGTACGTGCCACAGAATCTGAAAATGAAATCCAGAAGCTTACCAGGGCTTACCAGAAGGATATGGAGGTATTACCAGAGACAAGATGACTGTCAAAAAGAGTCTTTATTTAATCTCAACTTTGTACATTTACATACATCAGATGGTTACCTTTAGACTTAAAAGATTTATCCCAAAAATATGATTTTAAGATATGTATTTTAAAATATGTATTTAATATCTACAAAATCTCGGGATATATTGTTTCTGCTTCCATCTGTGTTGGAACTAATATCTTAACCCTTCTAGTATTTTGAGTTTTTGAACAAGTTTATTTAAACAGATATGCCTGATGAACATTTTTTCTTTCTTTCAAATTGAAAGTTAGCAGAAATGTTCTACAATTGAAACCTACAATAGTATCATCTTCACATGTTGTTAATTACTGATTCACATGACAACTGATAGATAGCAAATGTGGAATTGAGGTAGTTTTGCATGCCTGACACAAAACCTAAAAATTTTTATTTGTGACCTTTTAGCTTATTGTGGTGTGCTATAAGTGGGAATTGCTTCAAAAAATCATATTTCTGAACTGTTCTCTCTCTCTCCTTGTATTTGTTTACAGATGTTAATTTTGTTGGTTTATTTCCCCCCAGTAAAGTAGTTCTGTACTACTAATAGCAATGGTTTTCTTTATCATTGTTGTCGTGCATACTGAGCTTATTACTTCCACAAATTTAAATATGGATGCCAACTGAGTAAAAAGGGAACATTCTTTCCACCTCTCTAGCAGTCTGGTATTTAAATAGTGTCCACATGAAGCAGCTGGAATTGTTATACACATCAGATAATGATTAAAGTGAAGGAAACTAGAAGCCTGGTTATATTGTAAAGTCAGCATGTCTACAGCACTGTGGTTGCGTTCAACATGTGTGAATTGATTTGGGGTCTTGGGATCCCTTATTTTCATGCCAAATGGATAATTATCATCCTTGGTTTATCACAGCTCAAGCAAAAATGCAATGATGGTGGCACACTGCATTTTCCTTGGAGAGTTAGAATATTTGCCAAAAATGAAGTTAAAACAAACTAAACTACTTGTTTTTTTTTTTTTTGCCTAAAATACCATTGAATAATTGTGAGAAAATGCACCTAAGTGCAACGGAAAGGTTTCAGAAAAACCATAGTTCCTCATCTTAGTCATTCAGAATTTCTTGATTTAAAGCTCCACTGGGGCCCCTGGCAAACAATGGGAACCTTTCCACTGGTTTATTGACTTTGAATAAAGGCTCCGCTTCTTGTGGTTATTGAGGTACAGTTTTCTATTGTTTTCTTAATGAAACCTGCTAAGTTGCATATATGTACTAAAAGGATGAAGTCTGGAATTTCTGTTGCATGCTATTGTTCCTAAAGATTATTTATGACTTGAATCAATTTGTTATACCAATGACTAAAATCATTGTAAATGAATGAGACGTGGTTTGTGGAATTTAACTGATGAAGCCATAAGCCTGTTTTGTCTAGCTATTCGGTTATGCATATTCCATGCAAAAGAAATTTTTGAAGGAATTTAAAGTGTCAGTTGTTTGAACAGTGTTTTGTGCTGCCAAGCCAGTCAGGCTATTTTCTGTGTGCCATGCAGATACTGGACGTGGGTACAGTTTGAATGTACCTGAAAGTGTTAACATGAATGATTAAATTGCATTTACTAATAGCACTGAAAATTTTATCTAAATCGGGTAGTGGTTATGAGCACTGCAGGACTGGTCTTTCTGTATTTATATGCTATGTATAGTCAGACAAATTTTGTAAAAACTGTATCCTTACTCTGGCTTTAATATGTTTGACAGCAAATACTAACAATATTGCTTTTGGAAAGGTTTGACAGTGAGCTTGGTGACTTCGTGTGTTCTTTTTCCCAACTGTGTGCAGCTCACATTACTGCAAGTATGATGCATCTCTTTAGATTCGAACACTGTTCATATATAACAGTTAATTTTTTTTTTGTCTCAGGAGAAGCTAACCTTCCTCCATGGTTTGTACCAGCGGCTGGTAGCTGGCTGTGTGCTTATAAAACAACCAGAAGGCATCCTAGATAGATTCTCTTGGTCTGAGCTTTGTGCAGTCTTGCAGGAGAATGTTGATGCCCTGATCTTAGACCTCAACAGGGCTAATGAGAAGGTAAGTGTCCTTAGGCACCAGCTACCTCTATTAAATTCAGTGACATTTGTCCACATCACAGTATCATTAAAAAGGACTGACATTCATCTTATTTCAAAAAGAATTTGGACGTTAATAATTCAATACCATTAATTATGGCTTGTCTACAACTCAGTTTGATGCCATTGCTGTGGGCATGTAAATGTGACTGAAGTCTGTATGAAGTCTCTAAGCTCTGCTTTCTGTGCAGGACATGCTAATAGTACTAGCCAATATTAGCCACAGGGACCTAATTAAAAGAAAATAAATTAATCTTACTGATGAAGCAATTCAAAGAACTTAGTCATTTACACTAATAAAGCAAGTCTTTATTTTAGCATAAAACAGAAACAAAATGCACTCACGCCAGGAACATCATCTTCAAATTATGTGTTTAAGATTCAGATACACTATTTGAAAAAAATGCCAGTGAGTTTTTTGTTTAATTATGGCTTCTTGATTATGAGATTTGTGTTCAGAAATACAACAGAAAATAATTATTTTTATAAAACATGTCAGTATATGTCAATATTTGTTCAAGGGTGAAACTACTTTTCTGAGTCATGTTAAGCTTACATGGCCCTTCTCCCCAGAAATTCCTACATTTTTAGGAAAAAAGACTAAAACTGGTTCTACAGACTAACATACGCGACTCTTTAGTTTCATTCAGTTCATGTTCTGACTTTGCTGATCAGGTCAGTCCTATGCTGACATGGTCTAGTAGAATGATTCCAGATCTTGGCTGCCCTGCATTTTGTTTCTGAGGCATAGGAAGGGAAAAGCTCTTTCAGAACTTTCTCATCTGCTGGAATTGTAACCACTTTTCTGACTTAAGTAAGGGACAGGGCGAGTTACAGTGAATCATTTTGATTCTTCCCCTCATTTAGTAAATACCTCAGCAGTCAATTGAAATTACTAAAGAGGGATAGTATAAAATAAATTATGGATTATGCAGAAAGGCAACATTTCTATTTTCATTTCAAAGTAGAGGAGGAAGGAGAATGGTATGGAAGAGAAGAGAGTGAACAGATTGTTGGCAGTGTTTTTGGGTGTATGTGTGTCTTACCGTTTCTTGCTTTTTAATTTAGTATGGTTATTGAGATTGATTGTGAGGTCTCTAGGGCTCTTGCACTGACCAGCTTTTCAGGGATTTGGGACAGTATTATTATCTGTGGTGTACCTGCTTTCTGAGAACAATTTTTTTCTCCTGCAGTTTCATAGGATGTATTTGGAAGGTATATTGCTGATACTCTATCACAACAAAGTGTATGTACACGTATGTAGAAATTATTACTGCCTTGATTCATCCCTCCATTTGGTTTGCATGGGAGCTGCAAAGTTAAACACGGAGTGAATCCCTTCATGCTCATTGAAATTCCATTATAAACTAATGAGCTTATTTTGAGTAAAACATTCTGTATGTTAAAGTTTCTTGCAATTGTTTACATACTCAATAATATATGGAATGTCTTGGCTTTCCAATCAAACAAAAAATAAAATTAAGGACTGTTTTTTCATTATTACTTGCAGTCCTTGCAAACTGCTAGAGGGCTGGTATACTTGGATTACAAATTTAACAACACAAGTTTTAATGCTCTTGTTTCAAAATAAGTGAGGGATGTCCAGTTCAGGTTCAGAAGGCAACAGTTATCTTTAGGGGAATATAAGGATGGACAACCTGAAACCAAAGAAAAGTTGTTATTCCAACATATGTCTTGCAAGATTCAAGAAAGCGATCTGTCATGACAGGCTTTTTACTTTTAATAAATAAATTGAAGAAATTAAAATTCAGATTTTATGCCGGAAGACTCTGTGCTTGAATTAATACATATGGTTAAAGACAAAAGGTGTATTGGGAGATAAAAAAAAATTCTTTTTAAACGCTTGTCACACAGATATCTCATCTAGAATATGTTTGTAAGAACAAGTCTGATACTATGAAGGAGCTTCAGCAGAGCCAGGAAGATGCTTTTAGCAAAATGGCCAAACAGATGAAAGCACAGGAAAGCTGTTGGCAGAAACAAAAAAAGTATCTGGAACAACAATACTCAGGTCTCCTTGGGGAAGTTCATGCAAGGGCACAGGTATGGTGCTGTGAACTTCAGAATTTTTTTTCCTTGTAAATATTTAATGGACTGTTTCAGTAGTTTGAGCTCCTAACCAATTTCAGGTTGTTTTGGAATTTTAGTTTCTCTTTAAAATAAAATTAAAAAAAAAAACAACACTACCACAACAACTGTGCTAGTATTAAATTCACTTAGTGCTAGTATTAAATTCACTTAGAATGGGAAACAAGTGACTGCTTGTTAAAATGTTCCAGAAATGAAGCACTTAATTTGGTCCAGCAGTTGCTAGTGATTTTTTTTTTTTTTTTTTTTTTTTTTTGTGTGGATGCTAAAGCTGTAATATTGAAATTGCTTATTTTAGGAACTATGTAGTACAGCAGTTACTTTTTCAGTGTCATGCTTTGCAAAGACTCTGTAGAGTAACAGTAGTTTGGTGTCATCTGGGGATAAATTTAGGTGTATACATTCTGACCCTAAGAACAAACTGAATTAGCACTTACAGTGGTAGATTTCAGCAGTGTTAAAAGACTTCTTTGTACAGATACTACAGTGAGCAATGGTTCCAAAGTGTAAAGCTGTCATCAGTGATTGTTAGGAAAGTTATTTGCAGTCTAAAATTTTCACTGTTACGCTTCAACTGCAATTCATTGTCTTTACAATCACATCCCTTTAGACATATTTCAGTCAAAATTGTTGTGAAATACAGGAAATAAGATACGACTTGCTAGTTGTGACTGCCATCTGAAACTTGCTTTGTCATTTGAACACTGTATTTGTCTCTGATTTTAGTGTTGAAAGTCTGCACTCTGAAAACTGTATTTATGACATGTTCTTTAGACAAAAGCAATTTCTTGTGATTTCTTGGAAATGCGCTAAAATCTTATATATATATTTTTGATCAAGATTCACATTTCACATTGGATATTGGCAATGCTAAAAACATCCCCCTGAGTGGAATAAGTGGCATCCAGACTCATACTGAGTTCCCCCAGCATGCTGTAATTTCATGTTATGAGATTGTTATCAACAAAAATGATGAAATAAGGAAGATTAATTTTGAAAATGACTTTTCCTTTTAAAAAGAAGTAGTGGAGTTACGCAGTTTAGATTTCTATCTGCTATGGATACCACGTGAAACAAAGGTCTGTGTAATCTCTTTCAGGACTGTATCATGTTGTGGAGAATTTGTGCTGTGTAGTACTGTACCGTGCTTTGGGATGGTGCTGAACATGCCATTCTTCTCAACTGAATTGTGTAGACAGCAAGAGCATGTGCTGAAAATATGCTCTCTGTTGTGGGCTGTGCATTAGGCATTTCTTCTGGAAAAGAGTTTATACATCAGCTTGCTGTAAAAGACTACTAGGTTTCTAAAAGGGAAATGCTTTCCCTTAGAAATATCTGGGCATGTTTTCTAAAACAAGTTACGTAGGAGTACAAGCTGGTAGTGCTGGAATCTAAGTGGCGCAGCGTTTGTATGCGCTTAGATTATTCAACAGAACTTTGTCTCATCTTTGTTCTTTCTCACATTCCAGCTTGTCCGCCTTAGCATTTAGTGTCAATCTCAGAAGAAGTCAGTCTCATTTCCTTTGGATTTCTACCTTATGACTGACTTTGGACCTGCAAATAACCAGATTAAGTTTTTACCTTTCTGAGGTCCATAGGCTCCATGGATGTCTGCTGTTAGGGCTGTTCTAATCCTGACTGCTTGTTTCTCATGAGACTTGATTGTCTTTTCCATATTGCATATTGGGTCTGTCAGCCACGTTAATCTGAAAGCTCACTGCTGTGCTGGATCAGAGTTATGTAGACAGACTAATGTTCTAGCCTTATTTCAATAGGAAACGTATGTGAAGGCAAAGAGAAGACTGTCATTTCAGACATGTCTTAGATCTGTATTGATGACTTTATCAAGTTAACTAAGAGCTCTAACTGCACAGCAATACAAGTAACATATTGTGGAGTTTGTTTTGGTTTCTTAGAGCTGAAGTGGAGAAATGGGGCTTTTCTGAATGGTTTCCTTATGATTAAAATGTGACATTGCAATATGGAGGTTTTAGAAGCAATGACACCTGCCACTGCTTCTGTCCCTAGCTAGTAGTGTTCAGGCTCCCTGACTCCAAGATAGGATCTGTGGATATTGACAGATTCTACCTCATAGGTATTATTGTTGATCAGGTGGATGATGTAATCAGAAAGCAGTTTCACTGTTTTTCTGTAGGGCAGAAATTCCCAGATTGGCCTTATCACAGGCCAGCGATAAACAAGCCTCTCTATAGTTACTGCTCTTTGTTCCTGGTCTCCATATATGGTCGATGGACCTCAAAATGAATATCCTTTTTCTTTATCCTGCTTTTGTAGCAGAAGCACGGTCCCCTTGATTTGATAGTGTACAATTTTGAAAATGTTACTATGCCTGTTCCTTAGCCTCATACAAATTATTTATTTAGCCTGTATTTATTTCAGCCTGGAGAAGAGGAGGCTCAGGGGTGACCTTATCGCTCTCTATAGGTACCTTAAAGGAGGCTGTAGTGAGGTAGGGATTGGTCTCTTCTCCCACGTGCCTGGTGACAGGACNCAGGGAAGTGGTTGAGTCACCATCCCTGGAGGTCTTTAAAAGACGTTTAGATGTTGAGCTTAGAGATATGGTTTAGTGTGGGCCTTGTTAGAGTTAGGTCAGAGGTTGGACTAGGTGATCTTGGAGGTCTCTTCCAACCTGAACGATTCTGTGATTCTGTGATTCTGTACACAGTCTCATAGGAAATGCCCTCTGAATTTTAACTATGAGCTGTTGTTTGTTTATTATGTAGACATTTATTAATCTGTCCCCATTCTTTGTGGCCACCGCTTAAAATAGAAGTGTTTTGTTCTGGCAAAAACATGTTGTGAGAGAAAAGTCCTGTAACTACTTCAAAAATGTTAATTTCAACAGAAAAAAAAATAGGTTTGCTAGATAGGAAATGGAAAAAATCCTCTAGGGAGAAAAAATGCCTTTTCTTTTGTTGCCTTTTTTTGTTAAGAAGCTTTGCTTTTTCAGCAAGGTGGGTGAATTAGCTAACGGCTGTGGTACCTTGCAATTGTGTCAAAAGTTGGCGTTTTAACACAGAAAAGTAAAACAACCGAAATGCAGGAAAACCATTTGAAGTCAGTCATTATATTTCTAGCTTCCAGTTCTGTTTTCTTGCCAAAATAAAGTCTAAGGACCCAGTAAGAAGTAGGATAAAACTGTGTTGCTAGTAGCATCTGATTTTTTGTCAAGGATTGTTGGAATCTACCAAGTTCTGTAGCCCAGTGAGGAATCTCTCAAAACTCAAGCACCCAAGAAGGTTGGCCTGCCAACATTCAGGAGGACAATTCTATGTCCCTTTCCAAATTGTGCTTTTAAGCTTTGAAGAAAACACTGGAAACAATCAAGAGAAAGACAAAATTAATTAACAGCCACTAAAAAGAAGAAGGTGTATTTTCTTACAATTTATTTTTTAATTTCTGTAGTCAGAGATTGTCTTGTTC
This sequence comes from Anseranas semipalmata, assembly GCA_013399115.1. NCBI lineage: Eukaryota > Metazoa > Chordata > Aves > Anseriformes > Anseranatidae > Anseranas > Anseranas semipalmata. Next base: position 15,447 of record VXAA01004031.1, on the reverse strand, counting down.
ACTTTTGCATATTCTCATATGACCGTAAGCATTTAAACACTGTTTTTTGGTTTTTGTTTTGTTTTGTTTGTTTGGTTTTGTTTTTGTTTTAAATAAGCTTTAATTAGCGGGAGCGCTGAATGTTAGTATTGCTGCCCAAGAACCCTGTAGGGATCACACTTTAAGTTTGTTTACTCAGATATTGGCCTTTCACCTGTAATGGCCAGAAACCATAAGTTGTTTTCTAAATTCAGCTTACCTTTTCAGTTCCTTCCAGACATGCTATCAGTTTTTTTTTTTTCTGTGAAAATGAAACACTCTAAATAATGCAGTAGCTCTGAAAGTGTTTGTACATGATCGTACTTAATTTTAGAGCAGTCAAGTGACATATGAGGCCTGTAAACTGCATTTTGTAATTAAATCTTTTAGTTACCTATTCTATTTGTTTATCACTGGAAGTATTTTAATAACACCACAGTGTTTTATCTATAACCAGGTTATATGTATGCTGTTCTCTTAACATCAATATTGTCAAACCATCTGTGAAGTCTACCTGCTGGTATTTTATTTCTTTGTCTTAAAGAGGAATGTATGTAAGTTTGGTCATGAGAGGGCTGTTACTCTGTTTGTCTTCCTAGTCCAGTTAAAATGCTTTCTGTTTCCAGAAGTAATTAAATATTTATTTGGTCAAAGACATTCTGAGCTGACTTAAGTTACCTTTTTACAGAAGTGCAGAATCTTTTTATTTCCATTCTAGCGATAGCTTATGTTTTTTTCCTCCTTTTGTGTTGATTGGATGGAGGAACCAGAAGAAATTAGGGTGCCCCCATCACGTTTGCCTGGGACTTGTAGCAAAGTTGATACGTGGGAGTGTGACTGGTAAATGTTACTTTACTTCTGTTTTGCCCACTACTAACAGGAGTAACCTCTGCCCCATTTTTAACAAAACTGCTTAGGGCTCCAAGAGAGGGAGCTGAGGCTTAATATAATTCTCTCTTTTCTTCATCATACTGACTTAACATTCCACTCATTTTACCTTTATGTGTTCATGTATTGTAACAGAAGCATAAAAGTTTAACTTGAGTTTGTGAGTTCTTTTCGAAGTGTTTAAAAATTATTATCTCCTTGTATCACTGGATCCTGTTTAAACATAGCCTCAAGTGGTCCAATCAGAGAGGACTCTCATGTGTCAGGAAGCCAGTCTAAGTGTCTGAGGCCATGGCATATTGTCTTGATTCTGGTACAAGAACATGCACATCATCAACAGCAATGAATCTGCATGGTCTAACCATAGTCCTGGCATTCCCTAGCTTTTTGGTGTCTTCATTTTGCTATTTGGGTTTATGGTTTCAAATCTTCCTCTTTCCCTATTTTAGGGATTAGAGGGGAAAAAAGAAAAAGCTCTGCAAGTTGAAAAAATCTGTGATGGCTGTAGTCAAAATAAAAATATCTGAATTACACTGGTCTCTTCAAAACTCTGTTCTGTATGAGACCTAATTAATCTGTGAATATATAAGTAGGGGGTTGATTACAAAGTAATTAAGAGATCACCTTTACTTCCCCTTTTCCAGCTGCTGCCAATCTGTCTAGTTTTATCTTCCAGAGTTTTCCTTATTTTTTTTTCCTATTTCTTACACTAACTTTCTTTTCTGCTTTGAAGAATAATATTCTTTCTGAAACTGGAGAATGTAATACATATTATTAAATGAACTCATGAAACTGTATTATGGACAGCCAGGTACTGTTGGACCCTCTGTGTTCTATCGTTGTAAAAGTGATTTAGCTTCGGAAATCTGGAGTCCATTTCTAGTTGAACATTGTGCAAGTTTTCCTCATACCATTGATTACTTTGCCTGTATCTGGTTGTGTAACTTTTTGCTAGGAGACATGCTTTGACAATCATGACTGATCATTTTTGTTCCTTCAATTTGTTATAATTCAATCTGAAAAAAAAAAACACCTCTTTTAGGTAAAATGATTTTGTAATTTTTTATTTCAATAACAATTTTCACTTAATGTTTCTTTTTTTTTCCCCTCCTGTTATGCCAGGAATACCAAGAAACAGCAGAGAAAAACAAGGAAAAAATACATATCCTTGAAAAAAGACGGGAGAAGTTGGCCCTTGAAAATGTATATGTGAAAAATACATTAACACAGATTCAGAAGGAGCATTCATCTCTCCTGACAGCATGTGCGCTATTGGCAGGTGCCCTGTATCCTCTCTATGGCCGATCATGTGCTATGTCTACACAAAGAGACCTTCTCCAGGATCAGGTCAACATTTATGAATTAGTCAATCAGGAGATTAGGACTCTAGTTCATGCTCTCTCTGCTGTGGAGGAAAAGAAGCAAGAAGCAAAAATGAAGAAAGGAAAATTCAAAGGCCTGATACGTGTGTTCCGAAAAGGTGTGATTGCAGTTTTGGCAGCTAACAGACTTAAAGTTTTAGCCCAGTCTTCTAATTCTCTCTTCTCCTGGGTAAATGGCTTCAAAGAAGGCATTGGAATTCTAGTTTGTGTAGGGGACTCCAAAGGCAAGCATAATCTGTCAAGTAAGCTAATTGTTTTCTTGTTTTATAAGAGTTATGTCAAATTACATGGTTAGTGAATAACAAATAATAATGTTAATAATAGAGTGGGAAGACTAATGTAATGACATCATGACAAATGTAATTTTTCGATTTGAGGCTTCTGGATTTCTTGACAAATGTAATTTCCCCTAAAAGGAACTACTTAGTCTGTTTAGCCGTAACTTTTCTTTCAGTGCTTCACATGTGAATTCATACTATTTGATATCTCCAACATTTGCGTTAACGTGTTTCAGAATTAGGTGCTACCATATCTTCTGTGTCTTATCTTTTTTAAAAAAGATAATTCCCCTTCTTTCATTAATCACTCTTTATTACTTTTTCATACTAAAAATGCAAAACAGTTGCATTTTGATTCAGATAAAATAAAATATTAGTATAGGATTTCTAAATTTTTTGTTAAAGATTATGTAGTCTTTCTGTTCCTTTTTGTTACCAGATTGCTTCCCCCTACAGGAACAAATGGTATCAAAAATGTTTCACAAACCCAAAGATCCATTTACTGTTCTGTTTTAGTTATTGTTGAAAAGTAGTTAATATAATCTCAAATGTCCTGAAAGAGGAATTAGTTTGTAGGTTATATACTTAAGTTTGGTCAATTTCTGCAAGAGCTGGAGATAGTAGTGTGCCTTATCTGTGTTACTCAGTTTTATTGCTAGCTACAATTCTCTTTCACAGGACACAAAGAGGAACAAATTCATTGTGTTGAAGCACTCAGCTGGTTTACTAGTTCTAACCTCCTTGCTGCAATAATCAGTTCTGTCACAGAATTACAGGATGTTGTTAACAAAACAGGTAAATTTAAAAATATGTTATTGTAGTAGGAGATTAAAAAAAACAACATAAATTACGATGTTTACATGATTGCCATTTTTATGCTATTTTGATACTATTCTGTATCAAATCCTTGGAGAACTACATTGGTGGAACAGATTAATTTTCTTTAATTGGTGATATGATACTCTATCATTTACATACAGTCATGGAAATAGAAGGCCCAAGAGTGTTTCTAGAAATCATCTGAACTGGTCTGTTGTGAGTTAGAAAAAATACATCTACACCATGCCAATAGATACATGGTTAATTTGTTCTTAAAAATTTTGAATATTTAATACTATTACTAATATTTAATATTTAGTAATATTTAAAAGCTTTCTAGTTATTTTGTTCCACTGTTCAAAACATTCAAACATATTTTACTGAAGATCAATGTAATTGTTTTTATAAAGTCTTACTGTCTTAAGTGTGGGCCTTAAAACTGGCACATATTTAACTTGTGACTTTACTACTGCTGCCTGAACGAATATAATTTCTGACTTTTATATGATATGAATCTAGAATTCCAGATGTGAATCTAGAATTTCCAAAGTTACAGGCATCTGGAAAACAATTGAGTTTGGATACTATTTTAATCTATTTTAGTTGCTATCTTCTGGTTTCTGAGAGAGAAATAAAATGCTCTCAATTTACACACTGTATAGCACTTCTAATTTTATGTCCCTATTGCGTACCCTCTCTAAATAGATTCTTAATGAGCTTTTTGTCTAGATTACCTAATTTTCTCAGTCTCTCCTCACATACATATTCTACCATGCCTGTAGAAAATTTTAATGCCAGTCTCTGCATAGGTCATCTCTTGATTCCTAGCTGTTAACTGTCTTCCTTAATTTCTTTACAGTGAGGACTGATATAAGATCTCACTTGAATCTTCTGCATTGCTGTTATCCTTAGTTGTTCATTGGTACCTGGTAATTTCAAAGTCCCCAGAATTCTGTCACAGAATAAAGGATATTAAAAGAAAGGAAGGATAATTTATAGGAGTAAAGGAAAGTAGCAGTACAGAAAGAAGGTGATACAGCTTACAGACCATGAACAGTAAACTGATACCAGAAGCCAGCCATTGAATCAAAAGTGTTTTGATTGAGTTTCAGGTGATCTCTTGGCTCACCTTGTTTTCAGCAACTTAAATTTCCATCCATACAAAACAAAGTTTGAACTGTGTTTCAGGACATTTGCAGGGTTTATACTGTGAGTGTTCCTGTGTAAAGAGTACTGAATAATAACAGCAAATTGGAAGGAAACCAAAGATAAACTCTACAGCAGCATCAACATGCTGAAATGCCTAGTTAGAATACTCTAAACATCATGATATTTTGCCTGTATTGAAGTAGACGAGCCTTTGGTGGACTCTATTTACTTGATACCTCTGTACACAACAGTTTTGTTGTTTAGAGTTAGCAAGAAACATGCCGAGAATGTTATAATCATAGTCAGTTTGGTGTATTCTTCATAGGTCATCTCTGTTTAAGTCATATTTTTACAGAACCTCAAGATCTTACTGCTCATGTATTACTTGGGATTCTGTTGCTCATGAGATCAAGTCCCCAAAGAACCTTTAGTTCAAAAAATACTAATAAGTAATTTAAAGTTGGAAATGAAATTTCCAGAAGTACCGAAGTGATAAGGCTATGAAGGAATATATTTGAAAGAAAGGCTTGCATACTTGGGAAGCTCTTTTATATTCTATAAGTCATATTCAAATAGGATTTAAACCTGCAAACTGACTTAAGTGATTTTTGAAAAATCCTTGAATGTAAATAGTCAATCTGAGAGGCATATGCTCTCTTCAGATCTTGAAATTATAGCAGTTCCAGATGAGATTGCACGTAACACGACAGAGTAGGCACAAGAAAGTGCTGTGTGGATCTACAATATGGAATGGTTTGGTGTTTTGAAAGGACTTTTAAAGATGGCCAGGTTCTGAGGAGGTATTTGAGGAAGTTCAAGGAAACTAAATCTGTATCACTCAGAACTGGAACTTTGGGACTTGTGCACTCTGGTGTTTTGAGGCACATTCCTTGAGCTTTTAATTAAAAAAAAAAAAAAGTGGTTTTGGTTTAACATTCATGATCATTTCCCTTCACATTGTTTGTTAGTTTGTTTCTCATTCCAGCGTGTCTTGGGATGATCTCTTAGCTTCAATTTGAATAGAAGTTTGTTAGTGTGAGATTTTTTTTTTTTGTAAGGTTAGGTTTATAGGTTTGTTTGAACAGAATCTGTTCCACAATAAATCAGAAGAAGTACAAATCAAGTTTTTTGAATACAAATATCATCAACTGTAACATACACAAAGGGAAGTTTAGTGTGAACATTGTAGTCTTGTGTACTACTACTGAGTTCATCCTGATGACTGTTCTATTTCACCAAAACAAAGTATATGGGAATTTTCTTCACCTGTCAGTGAAGGAAGATTTGTAACTTTGCATTGCCTTTTTCATAAATTACTTAATTTAAGAATTAAATGCTTTTTGTGATATACCTGCATTTGCGTTAACCGTGTTACACACATCACAATATACATAATTGAATGCTTTTATTGTACCCTTGATGCTTTGTGGGCATGTACTTAAAATGTATATGCTTAAACCATATATTCTCTTCTCAATGATTATAGATACAGTTCCTTGTGGAATTGCATTATGTTCTTTCGTCTTTCAAAACAGTAACTTGCATCAGCATACTTCTACATGTTTACTCTAAACCACTCTTCACTGAAAATTAAACAGAGATGATACTTTGCTTTTTTTTTTTTATTTCCATTCCAACAAAGTGTCTTAATTTATGGGGTACTCAACTAGAATCCTGGTTGTGAAATAGAATGCTGCAATGCAATTCCCCAAACTATTATTATGAAATTATTTTTCATATGGTTAAACTGGGGGATTCTAGTCATAGGGAACAGTGTGCCATCCTTGGTACTGAACACATGGAGAAATATTGTATTTTCTGACAGGCAAACTATCTCGTAAAATGAGATGTAGATGGAAATGCTAGGGAAAATGAAGAAAAAGTAGGTCATTGACAGTATTTTTTTTGTATATTTACTAATAATCACTGCAAAGGAGAGGTTTTTAGAAGATCTTTGATGTCATCTTACATGAAAGGCAGTACATGTGTTCTAGTTTTATGTTAATTGAACTAAACATTCAAATTAATGTTGTCATGATTGGAGAAAAGAGATGTTCTTTGAAACTGAAAGGTAGGACAAGAATAAACTTTTTAAGAGTTAAAATGATGAAGGTAGCTTATTTTGGATGTGATCAGCAGTAGCCTGACTTTATCATGCGCTATTTCTGTTGTTTGTTTATAGATAAATTAGATCTCCTGTATAAATGAAAAATTCTTTATGGTGAGAATGGAAATGTAAAGATAGGGACAATCTTGTTTTGTTTGCTTTGAACCTTTGGCTTTATTCTCACAATGTATAAAAAGAAATTATTTTATTAAAAGAAAGCTATCATTGTTATTTGCTCTGTTTACACTTTTAAGTAAATATTTTAAATCACTACAGCAACAGGAGATCTGCTGTACTACTGAATGTAAATAAGCTCTTCCATGCTTGTCATCTTACACTGATAGTATCATAAGACAAGTAATGACAGATTAAGACCTGCCTAGCAGAGGGAAAACTAAATTACAAGACTTTTATTAAGGCATAAATAAACCTATTAACTCTTATCTGGAATACCAATTAGTGGAAGGAGCACTGACAATTTTATTTATCAACATTAAACACAATTATTAATTACAGACCTGACGAATCTAGCAGTAAGCAGGACATGTTGGGTGTGCTGGGGCCTTAAGTCCATTATATGAGAAGGATGATTACCAAAATCCTGTGGGGAAATAAGTAATTGTAGCTGTAAAATTTTAATTGCCTTGGAATAAGGTAAATTATATTCTCTTGTCTCGGAATATAAATAGTATGGCATTAAGGTACCAAGCCTCACTAATTTTGAGCAGCAAATGATTTAGACATCTATGGAGGGGAGGGAAGAAGAATCAGAAAATGCTCAGAAATTTGCATTGTAATATTGCGATAAAGTGATTTACCATGTGCTATCACATCTGACATATTTGACCTGTCTGACATTTTGCTTGCATTAGTCTTACATAAATTCTGTAATTTATGTTTTATAAATTACAAAAGTAGAACATCCAAGAAAGACTGAAGAATGTATAGTGTTGGAAGCTAACATAAAAAAAAAAGAAAATTATTCTTTGAAAAACAAATCCTATTCTTTAGAATCAATCCTATCTTACCCTTCCTATCTAAAGATTGATAGGAGTAGAATGTTCATTGCTCAATACAGAATTTGTCCCAAATTTGCTTGTGAGAAATTCCCTTGACCTCAATCTTCCATTTTCTAATGGAAATTTCCTACTGAGTATTTTATAGATGCTATTTGTTATTGCTTTTTTCCCTCTGAAAAAATAAGACTAATAACCTACTTAATGTTTTCTTGTTGTTTCTTAAAGATCCAAATTCCTGGCTTTCTGGACACTTACTTGTAAGTGCAGCCAAGAACTCCTTTTCAAAACTTATGGACAAGCTTAGTGTAATAATGGAGACTGTTCCACTAGACAGCAACAGGAGCATTACTTATGTGGAGAAAGACTCCTTGGTACAGAGGCTGGCTCATGGACTTCATAAAATAAATGCCCAGGCCCTGGAAGCTGGATTGTATGACAGACTACCCATTATGGTATGCATGTTTATAGTGCTACTTCATGTAAACAGTAGGTTCATATTGTAAGCGTTATGGTGAAACTATCTTGATACCACCATTAATTTTGTTTCAGATTGTTTATGACTCAGTTACATTGAAGTCAGCTGTACAGGGGATGAGGACTTGATTTGCAACACCCCAAAGCATTATGCCCTGAATAGATGTTTTCTTCTGTAGTCTAAGAATTTTAAGAAGGAATTTGATATATGCAAGAAAAAGATTTTATTGAAGTTCTATCAAAATTCTATTTGCTTTACAAAAACAAACTCACTTTTCACTTTAACTAAATGTTAAAGTTTTTTTTCTTCTTGTTTGGGTTGCTCTTCAGTAGAAAAAGATAACTTTGTCCCCTCTAACAAAAATTAAAGGATATGGTTTCTCTCACAGTCTATCTTTCATTGTGGGTCTTACATGAAAACTCATACTTTCCTGAAAACAAAATTTGCAATAACCATCAACGGTAGGTGAAATGGGTTTGTGTTTTTGCACTGGCGTGCATCTTCTAGAGATACAGGACAAAAGATGACAGTTTTGCCTAATGTCTGGGTATTAAGTGTGATTGATTTTTTTTTTTTTTAAATCACGTATAAATATAAAATGGCACACAGTTTTAGCACATCAAATTGTTTCCATTTACTAACAGAAAAGTATAGCATCCTTGCAGAAGCAAATATTTGAGTTTACACAAAGACTTCATACAGCAGAGGTGGAACGCCGCTCACTTCGCCTAGAACTTGCAGAATTCAAATGGAATTTCAGTGAGATGAAAAAAGAGGCTGACAAAGCCCAGAGCCTGCAAGAGCAATTAAATGTGTTTAAGCAATCTGTAAGTATATTTGATTTAGATGAGACTGCTTACAAGAGAAACATGCTTTTTACACATTTTTTGATGTGTTCTTTTGAAAAACAAGTATAAAGCCAATCTTCTATTAACAGAAATTTCTAGTAAACTTGACTTGTAAATGTCACTAAACTGTAAGCCAGATATATTTAGAAGCATCTATCTCCTTTCCATAGGAGTTTCTCTTTGGTTTGCAGAATGAGGTATTCTGTGTAAATTACACATTCGTGCTTCAGCAGCTTAGGTTTTCTTCCATATGTTGAAAATGCTGGTGTGATTTACATGCTCTAAAAGGGTTTATAGTTTTCACATCAAAAGAGTAAAGTCGGCTAGAATGAGGGTGTTTAATAAATATGTTCACGACAAGCTCATAAAGTATAAATGTAATATTTTAAGTTCTGTACTAACATTGTTGAACATTATGATAGACATTTTACTCTCAGTATAGGGTTGTATTGTGAGCTAGTCAGTGCAAATTTTAGTGTGTCTGTTTCCTTGAAGGGGTGAGTTTATGGGAAGATTAAAAAAAAATCCTTCTACACTCTAAATAGCATTTATGCACCAAATTCCCCTGACCCTTTGTGGTAGCTAGATGATTTACCTCAACACTATGGATCCACTAAACCTGTACATAGCTCTGTCTGGCAAGAATGAGAAGAAACAAGAACCATTTCCTTAACCACTTGAAACCACTATATAGCAAGTAATTAACATGGTGTGTGAGAGATTTATCCTTCTCAGGTCCTTTCTGTCCTTCAACTTGAGTTCTCTGTCCCCAGTATGCTATATTCTAGGTCGTTGATATGTTCCCCATCATCCTCACGCATCTGTGCCTTCAGTCCTTCTTGGAGGGAAGAAACCTATTGTGCGTTTGCATACTGGAGATTGTCTGGACACCGTTCTTCCTATGCTTATCTTCTATAGGTTACGTTCAAAACCGAGCTCACGTTTGAGCAATATGAGAAAGTAAATGGATAAGAATCCTTATATATACTTTACATGTGCCACAGTATAGCAAAAATAGTTGTGTCCCAGAATGAGCAGCATGTGACCCAATCAAAACACTTCCAAACAGAGACTATTTAATAGATGATTTCACATCCATACTCCTTCCTGTCCCTAGGTGGTAAAATGGAGTTTTTTGCTTAAATGAACAAGGCTATCTAATAATCTTCAGTTTTGTTCTTAATGGGTTTTACCTCCTTACAGTTCTGGGAAAGTTAGATAAAATTGTCACATTTTAGACCGTCATTTAGATGTTGATGGTTTTCCTTGAGGAATTATGTCTTCCTTCTGGACCAGATTGGGCAGGAGAGAAAGGATCCAGGGAGGCATTTACAAGGGTTAATAAGACGCACGCTCAAATGTGGGACATTGATCTGCATATTTCCTTCTTAATACTGATTTTTAACAAGCTGGATGTGTTAATTTGGATAGAATAATTAATGCATACTGTTTACAGTACCCTGAATGCTTTTTTGAAAAAAAAAGAAAAAGTGAATAAAGTTGTCTACTGTTTAGTGTTTGGTGATCTGTCTTCATGTACAAAAGCTGAAGTATCTATCTGAAGCACACTTTTTAGAATTTTATATGCTAGCAAGTGGAATTCTGGAAGTCAAGCTTGTAAACAAATGAATATGGTTACACAATCAAACACAATTTATTTCCCTTATCAGAAATTGATCACTCACGAGAGGTTTGAAAGTGCATGTGAAGAATTAAATAATGCATTACATCGGGAGCATCAGGCACAAGTGCTTTTGAATGAACAGGCGCAACAGCTGCAGGAATTAAATAATAAACTGGAATTGCACTCCAGTGAAGAAGCAGATAAAAACCAAGTCTTAAGTGAAACTGTAAAGGTAAGATGATTATTCTTATGAAACAGGCATCAGAAATTTTCCTTTTGGTGAGTAAGTCAAATCTCTCAGGTTTTGTGCAAATAAAATGTTAGGAGTAGATTTGGAGTTTTATGGTACTCAGAAAAGACTTTAAAGATGAAACTTCAAAGTGTAATTTCCCTTTTCTGGTTTTGTGAATGGACAGTGTACAGCAGTATCAGTAATCTCTGAAGTATTTTGAGTTTACATGATATGTAAGAGATAGCAGTTTTAGCTGTCATGAGGTGTTTGCAGGCTAAAGGAAAAATGAAGGAAGAAATACAAGAATACTTTTTTTTTTTTTTTGGTAAAGATCATTAGAATATTTAAAACCTTGATTAGCTGTTTCCTAAATGTAATCTTAGTGCAAAGAATGCATTTGCCAGTTTGGAATGTGCTAGATGAGAGTAAAGAAAAAGGTTCTTTTTTCATCAGAATACATATAACAAGTAATGAGGAAAAAGAGCTTGTTATCAGAATATTTGATAACAAATGAAGGAGCAGAGAGGGAATAAGATCTTTGAAATGAGGTGCATATCTAACATGGGAACAAAAGAAACGTGTTGACAGGCCAGTAATGTGTGGTGACCTTAGCTCTTGCAGTTTTTACTTATTTTTTATTTAAAATAAGCTTTCCTGCTTCTTCCTCTTCTTCACCACTACTACCATCCAACTCCCAGTATTCTTCTGTATAATAACAGTTGAGCAGAAGAGATTGCCTCACTGGTATTTAGAGAAATAGGAGCACTAAACGATTCTGAGAAAGATTTTAGGGAGGAAGTGATAAGAAAGGTCAAGAGGCAGAAAGAGAACCTAAAATATGCAAACTACAAACCTGGTAGAAATGTCAGAAAATGTTGAAAATACAACAATGAAAATGGTTGTCAAGGAAGATGACTTGCAACAAAGAGTTACAGTCTGAAGTGGTATTTGGTGGAGAAAGCTGAAGAATATTGTTAAATTTATTAAAGAGTGTTTTCATTAACAGTATTATTTAGTAAAAATGCCTTATTTCACTAAGGGGGAAAGACACTGTCATTTGCAGTTTAACAGTTGTTTTTTATGGTTTTCCTCCCTCCCAGGCCCTTAACTGTGGGTGTTTCATTTCAACGTAAGAGTCGATTAAACTCATCTGTTTAAGTCAGTTTGCTTGTTAATACTATTGCTTTTTTGCTTCAGCTGTAACTGAAGTATATATAAGCCATTATGCTTGTTTGGGACATATTTGATTAAAAATTTTTAAATGGATATTAGAATCATAAAGAAGGGAAGGAATAGAACACAGGTGTTATATGAAATCTTCATTAGGGTCTACTCTTTATACATTGCTGTATGGTACTCCAGTTCATTCCTTTGAATTTGTTTGGAGGAAATGAAACAAGAAGTCAATTGTAAGCATTTACAATATATGATCGAGTTTTAAACATTATTACATGGATTGTTGGTTACTGAATTAGACTTAACAGCTTCTGGGCTTTATTAATTAAAGGCTAGATACATTTTTTTTTTTTTTTTGAGACAGCACTGGTCCTAAAATGCATCCTGTTTCTGCAACCCCCTAGCTACTGGAACTTGATTTAGGGTAAAACGCTTGATTATAACTTGCCAGAGCTTGTAAAGATACAGTACAAAGTAACAATCTAGCTGTTGTGATAGGATAAAGGCTATTAACATGGACAAAATAAGTCTTAAAGCTGCAACTTTTACCACTTACTTCGGTTTCTTTTTTCTAAATGTATTACCCTGTAATTCTCAATTTTTTCCATGGATGAGTTTTAACTAAATGTAAGTTGTAGACTTGTTGCCATGTACTTGCACCATAGTAACTGCAGCAATTAAAGTTAGTCTGTTACTAACTTCTGTTTAAGTACTAGAAAGTTGATTGATTGTCTCTTAATTCCTTCCTGATGTGAGCTACCCTGGTTAGCATAAAATTGCGCTGTGGTTGTAAAGGCCTATACCTGTGACTGTATCAAGGAAGGTCTGAAGCAAGGTCTGTTGTAGTAGTAGCATGGCAACGCATGTTCATGATCTGGCATTTCTTGACCTCTTACCATGCATATATGATTTTATAAAGCATACTTCCTAAATAATCTCCCTTCAATTTTTATTGTTCTTTACAGTCTCTGTGTTAACCCAAAAAACAGTTCCAAGCTGTGCTAAATAAATACCTCTTAAATTCAAGTAACAGTCTAACACAAAGTATTTACCAAGGGGTAAAAACAGTTCTTTTTTATTTTGAGCTTTTTGTGGTTTAGGCCCAGTAAGCAGCTGAGCCCCACGCAGCCACTCCCTGGCTCATTTCCTTGCAGCAAAGGGAAGAGAATTGTAAGGGTAAAAGTGAGAAAACTCGTGGGCTGAGATAAAGTCAGATTAATTAAAAATAAATAAATAAAAGCGAAAGCTGTGAATACAAGTAAAGCAAAATAGGGAATTCATTCACAACTTCCCATTGGCAAGCAGGTACTCAGCCATTTCCAGGAAACCAGGGCTCCATCAAGCATAATGGTTACTTTACAAATAGCAAAACTCCAGATGTCCTCTCCCTTCATCTTTCCCCCAGCTTTTATTGCTTTGCACTTCATATGGTACAGGATATCCCCTTGGTCAGTTGGGGTCAGCTGTCCTGGCTCTGTCCTGTTCCAGCTTCTTGTGAACCCCCAGCCTCCTGACTGGTGGGGCAGCATGAGAAGCAGGAGTTCAAGCAGTGCTCAGCAACAGATAAAACATTAGCGTTATCAACACAAATCCAAATACATGGTCACAAATTTAGTCCCAAATCCAAAATATAGCAATACAAGCTCCTATGAAGAAAATTAACTCTGTGCCAACCAAAACCAGGACAGAGCTGTACATGTTACTTTTTTTTTTTTTTTTTTAATTCAAGAAAATGTCTGTAAGCTTTTTTGCCCCACAGTTTGCCACAATCCTTCTGTATTCATAGTTTTATTTATGATAGGCAGAAATGGTCTTTGCCTCTGCCCTGATGTTTTAACTGGCAGATCTCTTCTCTTGGCTAATCCTTTTTTGTGACTTAAAATAGTTTCTTTGTAGCTCATTTTACAGTACAGAGAAATAATCTCGTCTCTAATAATCGGAGCTTGTAAAACTGACCTTGTAGAACTTGGTGCTTTTACAATTTAAACTCTTTAATAGTACTTAAGTATAGAAAAAGGCAGTGCTGCACTGAAAAAAAATATAATAGAAAAGCATTCTTTCATTTTAAGATATGAAATAAGCTATCAGTCTGGACTAAACATATACAAAAATTTGGAGAATATATCTGATTTCAGGCACAGTAGAGAGTTATGGAGTAAAACTAGTAGAACTAGCCTTGAAGTCTTCATTCATAGTTTATATAGCGGTAAGAAGGGAAAAAGTAAAATGTATGACACTTCTACTTTTGATAACTTATTTTGAAACTTATCCACACTTCAATAGCAATCAGTAAGGAGATATTTTGGTATTCATGTACTTTCATAAAGTAGCCTTATTAAAGGAGTAATACTTAATTTCTTAGCTTTATCGGTTCAGATTTTAATCCCGTATATTTTTATCTCCTTAATGGCATATACCATAGAGACATCCGAGGTAGCCAATTACATTTCAAGGTCAGCTGGAACTAAGCAACTCTTTTACACCACTTTTTTTTTTTTATTAGATGAGGTAAAGTACTACCTCTGATTCCCCTTTCTCTGAAGAGAAACTTTTTACACAAATGCCAAACAGGCATCTAAAGCAGAAATAATTTTTACTCCTTATACAAACTTGTCTTAATTCCAGTAAAATACTTCTTCTTCCTATTGGCAGGCACTGTTTATATTTATATTTACTTCCTTTTAGGGATGTTAGTACATGTAACAAAAACAATGTATTTTTAAGCTTTAATTTATGGAGCATGTCCTATAAATTGTTAACAAATAACTGAGTTCATTTCAGGTTTCAACTGCAATATATGTTAAATCATATAACTTGCTACTGATCTGCCTGAAAATAGTCTGAAATATGTGTTTCAGAAGAAGATTGTACTCTGACTAAATTTTTGTTTCATTTACTCTGCTGAATTTAGTGAAACTGCCATTGATTTATGATAGTGTGAGAAAATAGTCTCGTTCAAGTGCTTTGATATCACCACAGAAAAGCATTTTCTGATGGGAAGGTTTGGAGTGTTTGTTTTCACTAGCTATTTCATTTAAATCATTATATACATATTCTGTGTTCAGAAGGTATAGAATCCCTTGCTGAACTTATTCATCCAGATAAATCAGATTCTGATGGAGCGTGGGATTTCTAGATTTGTTCAAGTGGATATTTTCCTAACCAGGTTCTCTGTTCTTGGTGTGGATTTTAGATGAAAGCAATGTATAATTGCTGAGTTTTGTTGCTTTTTCTCTTCATACATTTATAGACACACATTTTTCCTGAAGAATCATTTCAACTATTTATGCAATTTCTTTTATTAGTACCATTGCACATGCTCTGCAAATCGGTTTTATAGTTGAGTGTTTCTGTAAATGATTGCCATGTTCTAACATATAGAAAGGTTAGAAGGCTTAACTTATGTGAGGAATAGAATAGAATAGCTCAGTT
>VXAA01004030.1:0-12118 GCA_013399115.1 Anseranas semipalmata | reverse complement strand
CTTTTATGTACTCCAGTAACTTTTCTGCCTTTCATTCTGGGAAGGTTTCTTGAGTACATTCACCCCTCCCCTCTTCCCCCCATTATCGGTATCTTTAACATTGCACAGGTTTATTTGAAGCCCAGGTCGCCCATGTCAAATAATTTCAAAGCTACTTCAGAGCCGATTATTGGCTTTTAAAAAATGCATTTGTTATGTCCTCCAATTAATTTCTGTCATATCTTGATAATAGGCAGTGGTGTTATCCCAAGAATGTTATTTACTAGCCGTTTGTCAAAGGCAGTAATTACACTTTTAGACCCAAAGAACAGAGGGCAAAATTCAAGTGGTTTAATAGGTGTTTATGGTACATTCAAATATCTTTTGCAGTTCTATTTTTATAAGACTGTGCAAAGGACCTCTCTTCAGCACAGAAGGATTCAGATCATCAGAAACTAGGAGGAGGATAACACATGTGACTATGGCTAACGTTTGCTCTTCTCCTTCCTATATTCTCTACATATCATACAACAGTCATTATCTCAGGGCCACATAACACTGCTTTTTAATGCAAGTGTTTCTGGCCCAGCATACCTGCCTGAGCAGACTTGCACTTACCTTCTAACATCTGCCTGTTTCTTAGTGATGTCAACTACAGTCTATTGTTGTTAATATCATTAATTTAGATATTAATGCCTGAATCAATGTCTCCTTCCATGTACATATACCACAGGAAAAAGCTCTTCTTCACTCAATCTTACCATCTGCTTAATGGCCCAAGTTGAATAAAGAGTCCTGAAAGGCAAACCTCTGCCACAGTTGTGTGTTCTCTCCCAGCAGCTGCTTCCTGAACAACTCTGCCTCTCTTTTGTGAAGGCAATGAGATATCCCACCTGTTAGCTGTTTAGCTTTGGTAGGCAAGGAAAAATAACTCTCATTATGGTTTAGGTATTGGATATCTTTTTTCTTGTAACACCTTACTTGCCTGTCAGTACAGTTAGCATGGCAGAAGCAGAGATTGAAAGAATGACTGGAAGAAACAAACTGAAAATGCTTTAGTACAAATTAGGGTTTGGTGCTTGCTTATTCTGTGACTGTCCGAAGATCAGAAAGAGAAGCAATTAAGTCCCTTCTCTCTGCCTGCACCCGAGCATACATACACTGAACTCCCTTGTGCATTGTGCATTCTATGTGTGTGTTCGGTCTAGACCTGTGCATTATGAAGCAGTTTTTTCTTACTCCAGAGTACTTGTAAAATCATTAAAACACAAATATGACCCTTTTGAGTGGCTGGGAAATATATATATTAGCATTTGCTAATGATAATGATTCTGTAATGTGTTGGATGCCCCCTCCTTTGCTTCTCAAAAGATTCAAGGTTTAAGGACCTCCTGGGAGCCTGAGGGTCCTGGTTGTTAGCATTTTGCTAACAGAAACGTCCTCAGCTGGTTTTCTTTCAAAGTGTTCACTGTTTCAAAGTGTTCCTGTGATACATGCCTCTTGCTGAGTTTCTTTATCCTCCTTTATTTTTCTGTTAGAGTCAGGCAAGCACAGCAAATCAAATAGCTTCCTGATGACTTGCTACTTCATGTTGGAAAACTAGTTCTTTAAAATTGAATCCTCATATGAACATCAACATTTGCTTGGATGACTTGGATAGTCAGGGGAAGGAAAAAACAGTGGTAGAAGATGACTTCATACTTTTTTCCTTTTTCTCCAGTCCATTGTGTTATCCTCAAAATGTAAGTGTCTTTAAAACTCTCTAAAAATGGATTAGATGATTGCCTGATGAATGTTTATGAACCAGGAATTCATCCTGCAGCCTTGGACTGATTTACTGAATCAGGGCCTACTTCTTAGATCACAGCTTGAGAGTTGCACTAAATGCAATTTTAGCTCTCCAAATTCGAGAAAGTACCACAATTGGACAGTGTGAAGGCCTAAGCTGATACAGATTCACAATGTTGATCCATGCTTTTTTTTTTTCCCAAAACTTTTGATTAGTTCATTGTGGTCAGTTTGTTTGCATGACCCTTCTCTGCTAATCTGTGTGCCAGATCAGGTATCATCTGTACTCCGAAAGTCAGCATAAAAGCTTTGGAAACATGGCTTTCAGAATTTAAATGTCCTGTACCTGAAATGGACCTGACTGGCACACCCGGTAATCTGATAGTCCTCAAATGTTGGAATGTGCACAGAACCAGAATTGCTCAATAATACAAAGAGTCATGTGGCCCAGAAAGCCTGGAACTGATAACAGACAAAGCATCAGCAAAAAAAGTTGAGCGATATGATTTGAGACTATCTTTCTAAAGATGACCATGGAGATGCTGTGGGGGGTTAACTTCAGCTGGTTGCAAGGTGCCCGCCAAGCTGCTTTCTCAATCTTCCTCCTCTGCAGGACAGGGGAAGAAAAAATGATGAAAAAAACCATGGGCTGAGATAAAGACAGGGAGATTACTCACCAATTACTGTCATGGGCAAAACAGACTCGGCTTGGGAAAGATTAATTTAATTTATTGCCAATTAATAACAGAGCAGAGCAGTGAGAACTCAAAGCAGTGAGAACACCCCCCCACACACACACCCATTTTCTTACCGGGCTCAACTTCAGTCCCAATTCTTCTACTTCATCCTCCCACTGAGGGACACAGGGAGATGGGGAATGGGGGTTACAGTCAGTTCATAACACTTTGTCTCTGGTGCCCCGTCCTTCTCACACTCATCCCCTGCTCTAGCATGGGGTCCCTCCCATGGGATACAGTTGTTCATGAACTGTTCCAATGTGGGTCCTTCCCATGGGCTATAGTTCTTCAAGAACTGCTCCAGTATGGGCACTTTCCAGAGGGTGCAGTTCTTCAGGAACAGACTGCTCCAGTGTGGGTACCCCATGGGCCATGGTTCCTGCCAGAAAACTTGCTCCAGTGTGTGCTCCTCTCCATGGGCTGCAGCTCCTGCCAGGAGCCTGTTCCTGCATGGACTCTCTATGGGCTGCACCTTCCTTCAGGATATAAACAAATGCTCCAGTGTGGGGTCTTCCATGTGCTGCAGTGTGGATTTCTGCTTCACTGTGGTTCTCCATGTGCTGCAGGGGGGAAAACATGAGTCACCATGGTCTTCTCCATGGACTGCAAGGGAATCTCTCTGCTTCAGCATCTGGAGCATGTCCTCCCCTTCCTTCTTCACTGACTTTGGTGTTTGCAGAGTTGTTTCTCACCTGTTTTTCACTCCTATTTCCCAGCTGCAGTGTTTTCTGTTTGTTTGTTTGTTTGTTTTTTACTCTTTCTTAAATATGCTATCACAAAGGCGTAATCAGCATTGCTCATTGGCTCAGCTATGGCCAGTGGCATGTCCCTTTTGGAGCTGGCTGGAACTAGTTGTTATCAGACTTGGGGCAGCTCCTGGTCTCTTGTAACACAAACTACCCCTGCAGCCCCCCCACTACCAAAACTTTGCCTCATACATCCAATTACAGATGTTTAACTATTCAGAGCTTGCTTGAATTCCCAAAGCACTCTTGCTGTGATTGTGTGGAGTACCTCTAAGGCTATCTAGAACAATAAAATTACAGCAGCATTACAGGTCTGTCTGAATTAATCATTTGCAAGTAAACTCTCTATAGGATAAGTTAATTGGTCCAGAGCTGATGTTACCTGATCCAGGTTTCTTCTGGTACTCTGGTTATCACGTGTCAGTGTTGCAGCTCAGTCTTTGTTCAGGCATGCTGACTACTGATGGTTTAAGATCACCAGCACATGAAGTGTGGGCTTACAAAGGAGCAGAAGAGGCCTGTAGTTGACGTAAGGAATACCGTTGTATTTTTGTTTGTTTGTTTTTTCTCACAGAGAAGTAGTGAGACCAAAACAAAAGTTGCATCTTACGTGAGACTCATTGATTTATATTGAGAGCTTTGAATATGCCTTTTTTGTTTGTTTGTTTCTTTTCACATCTTTGAGGCAAATTTTGGAAGTTTTCAGCAATTGACCTACTAGTCATCCAGGAAGAGAAAGCCAGTTCTCTGGTTCTCAAAAACTGCTGTCTGCATAGCTTGTGTGCATGGTTTGTGTCTTTTATCAGACACCTGACTAGTTTAATGTGCAGCTATTTATGGATTTGTAAGAACAGCAACACTTGAACAGAAAGGCATGTACTTTTTCAACTGGGTTTGAACTTAACTTCTAACTCTTTCATAACCGATGAATAGGTAGATGTATTTTGTGAATGTAAGAGCCACTTTTATCCTTTGTTCAAGTGAGAAGTCATTAAAATACTGACAGTCCCTGAAACAAAAAGTGAATGTTGTCTAGGGTCATGGCTGTCTTTTGGTGATGCACGCACACATTTGTAATGTTTAGAGCAGAAGTTTGTGGGCTGCTATATGGTGAGATACAGCTGTTATTAAAGGAGTAACAAACAGGCTTTGTCCCCCGAGTTTGAGCTGGTTCATTCCAGAGACAGAGGAGTCAATACCTGCCAGCGTGTGGGAGCTTGAGATCAGTAGCTGCTACATAAAATTAGGCATGATCGCCACAGGACTTCCAGGAAGTTTTTCTCGCATGAGGACTCCAATAATGCACAATTTTTGAAGACCTGAATGATGCAAGTAGCTGACCTGATTGTTCGATACAGAATAATAACGTTTTCTAAAGGCTGCTTGTTCTAGGAAAAAGACATCAAAAGCAGGCAATCATAAGCGTCTGGCTAAGC
This sequence comes from Anseranas semipalmata, assembly GCA_013399115.1. Lineage (NCBI taxonomy): Eukaryota > Metazoa > Chordata > Aves > Anseriformes > Anseranatidae > Anseranas > Anseranas semipalmata. The sequence continues at coordinate 7,432 of VXAA01004030.1, read as the reverse complement.
GATTTGAAAATTGAAACTCACTCAGCTTCATCTGGGTATTCAAACAGACTGAGAAAAGGACCACTGTAAGGAAATAGCTTGTAGACTGAATTACCTTTTCAGCCAAGGCATTGGCACTCCTCCTTGCCTCCAGGAGTTCAGATTTCATTGAACCTGCTTGTCCCTTCCTGCTCCTCCCTTGTGTTTACATTTTCATTTGCTTTTTCTGGCTGATACAAGTCTCATGCTTCTTCAGCAAGACCATTTACCTCCAGGAGCAGGAACAGCAGCTGCAGCTTGAACAGCAGGAGTAGAGGCATTTCTTGCCTTTTTTAAGCTGTAGTGTTTGCCCTAACTCTTGTCTTTCCTCAGTATAGGGTTGCTTAGAGAATATTAGTTGATTTAAATAAGCCAATGATTGACTATTGCAGAAAGTTCCTGAATGTGCCAAGTAAAGAGGTAAGAAGCATTGTGGTGGTTCAAGAGCTGGAAATACAGGCCACATGTATTTTTGTATTAATGGGAAGAGTTTGCAAGGCCTGAGGGCCTGTGTTTGTTAGGGAGGGAGAAAAGAAAAGACAAGCTTACATAAAAAGATTTAACTTTGGAGAAGCACAGCTCTGGACTTGTCCAGGTTTGCCTGAGGAGAGAAATATTTGTTTGTGAGGATGAAAAAAATAATGCAGATTTCCTGTAATGTTTCCTGCTGCAACATGAACAATGGTACAGTGTGCAAAGGTTTGTATATTTGCAACCTTCTTTTTGTTCAGGTGGACTGGGTCACAATGGCTCTTGCTGAGTTTGTGGTATATGTGTTTACATAGATGGCTTGCATTTGTCTGTGTGTTCGCAAGTGGTGAATAGACAAGGTAGCTGGGGGGACAAGACAAAAGGCTGAAAGACTGAAATGGCTTTTTACTCAGAAGTCTGCCTTCAGGTATTTGGATTTCAAGAAGGGCAGTGCCAGAAAACATAGGCTTGGACGTAAGCCACTGAATTGGTTATGTGTTGGTATTTCAGCTTCTAATTTTTATGTAAGTTGCTCTTTGTGTATGAGGTATGGTATAAAATACACACATAGCATTTGCTCTGAGGCTTTCATTTACAAGGGGGTTCCTGATACTGGTATGTGTGTGTGATTGAGATTCAGTGTGTGAATTTTGTCAGACTTCAGCCTGGGCGATTCAGTGTATTGGAGCACCTCCTGGGAAGAGAAGTCAGACTGAAAGAAAGTGGGCCCCTTCAGTTTGGTTATCTAAATTCCAGCATTACTTAGGTATGCCCAGAGAAGTTGTGGATGCCCCATCACTGGAAGCGTTCGAGGCCAGGTTGGATGGGGCTTTGGGCAACCTGATCTAGTGAAAGGTATCACTACCCATGGCAATGGGTTTGCAATTGGATGATCTTTAAGGTCTCTTCCACCCTTGTGAACTTCCCATGTTTTTTTGATAGCTGTGTTACTGTCATATTTTACAGAATGTAAAAAATGTACCCTAATGATACTTCATTGGGAAAAATGAGAGCAGGGACTGAGTTGTGCATCGAGATCAGGTACTGCATGCATAAAGCCTCTGGGGTGCTTTACTTAACAAGGTGCACAGAATAAAATTTTGCTTTGCTAGTATATTTTCTAATTTTCTTTGGTCCAAAAATATTCCTTATCTAAATGTGTAGCTTCACATTTGTAATTAAGTTGGATGTCACTGTGTGGGGAAAAACATGGATAAAGACCAGAGTAAAGCAAAGTTGGAAAGTCTTAGTGCGGAGGTATTCCAAAATTATGATTGAGCAACAGATAAGATATAAAATTAAGGTGTTATGTAATCTGAGAGGAAGTACTTAATACCTTGTATTTTGAAGGTTATAGTATTTGAATAGTTTGTCCTGGTCTTATGAACAAATATCATAGAATCACAGAATGTTTTGGGTTGGAAGAGACCTTAAAGATCATCCAATTGCAACCCCATTGCCATGGGAAGGGACATGTTCCACTAGTTCATAGAATCATAGAGTATCTCAAGTTGGAAGGGACCCATAAGGATCATCGAGTCCAACTCCTACCACTACACAGGTCTGCCCAAAAATTCAGACCGTATGACTAAGAGCACAGTCCAAACGCTTCTTAAACTCCGATAGGTTTGGTGCTGTGACTATGTCCCTGGGGAGCCTGTTCCACTGCGCGACAACCCTCTCAGTGAAGAACCTCTTCCTGATATCCAGAAGTTAAAAACCAGTTGCCCAAAGTCCCATCCAGCTTCGCCTTGAACACTTCCAGGGATGGGACATGCACAACTTCTCTGGGCAGCCTGCTCCATTGCCTCACCACTCTCACTGTGAAGAATTTCTTCCTTATATCTAATCTAAACCTACCCTTTTTTAGTTTAAAACTGTTACCCCTTGTCCTGTCACTACACTCCCTGATAGAGTCCCTTCCCATCTTTCCCATATGCCCCCTTTAAATGACCCCAACCTTTTCAGCCTTTCTTTGTAGTAGAGGCTGAGAAAAAAAACACTATATATAATATATATAGCTCATTATATAGTTATATTTAGTTATTATATTATATAATAATTATATATGTATTTTTTTTTATGTGATGTGTGTGACCTTCAGTTCAACGGTCCACTGACGGTCTTGGCCATCTTCTTGTCTGGACTCCTGTTGCTGTGCTGTGGTACTGTGTGATGATACTGGGAGGGCTAATGAAGGCAAATGCAGAAAGGTTTTTCATCGCTTCCCTAGGTTCTCTGATTGTACTTGAGAAGTTGAAAGATTTTGTATGAAACATTTCTGTATGGGGAACGAAATCTGCGTGCTAGAATGTTTCATCTGGAATGAGGTATTTATGGCTGACTAGGATGTGTGAAGTATTTACAGCCTAGCTTTGGATAACGAAAAAGTTAGGAAGATTTATTGAAATCGTACTAGTCCTATATTTACGTTACTGTGTTCCAGTTAAAATCTGTAATCTCTTCAAGTCTGTTTTGTGTCAGGACATTCAAATATTCAAATCAAAGAAGTGTTATGTGTTTTCTTTTCTGGTGTTTTAAACTCAAAACTAACCACACAAAAAAGAAAATGTCACCTAATAGTTACTCTTACGGGTTTGTTTGTTTGTTTAATTTTTGCAATTATTGTGGTAACTGTATGAAATGATTCCATATGAAAGTTTTTCTGTCCTTTCATGTTGAAGTTCCACGAATGCCTAGCAGCGGTGAGAATGTAGGAGAAATCACAGCATGAAAGGGGTTGAGAGACTGTCAATTGTCTCTCTGTTCCTTAGATACAGTATTTTTTTCATAAATACTGTTTTTAAATATCTGTACACAGACATTTGACCTTATGCATAGCAGCTCCTTTCACTGTGGGATTTACACATTATACATCATAAACTTCAGCAAACTTCTACTTTTGCCTGTAGAAAAATTCTATTGCAAGGGGAATTGCTTTCTTTTTTCCCTAGCCTGATGACTTGTTCTGTAAAGGAGTATCTTTGGTCTTTTGGATGTGCTAATTTTAAAATCAACAACAGGCAAATCATAGTACCTAGTCCTTAAAAAATAAAAAATTGTCCTTTAATTATTGGCTAAAATCAATTAAACCTATCTTATAACCTCCAGTGTATAAGTGTTTTAGCTAATTGAAATTTGGCAGTGTGTCACATAACAGAGGCTTTTTCCAGCTAGACCACTTTTCTTGCAATTACAAACTGATCAGTTAATTGCCATCGTGGGTTTAATTTCTGAATAATGCTTTTTCTAAAATGACATCTAAATGTCTAAATTTCTAAATGTAGAAATGATTGTGGTGCCATTTTAAGTATATTTTGAAAATGTGTGATAGAGTTGATGTTGAAATGCATTGGTTTCTCTGTGAATCTTTTGCTTCTGGGACTGCCACAGATACAAACTAAGCTGTTGGTTACCTTTGACAAAAACCTGTCTGTTCCTAAGTTGTAATGATCTGTTTTTCTTTTTATCAAACAATTCTCAGACTATGGGTAGGAAAAAGTTCTTCAGAAACTTCTGCTTAATATAAATGCTTTTGTAAATGAGCACTAAAAATCCTTTGGAAGTAGAACCACTCATTTTACTTTCTTGGCTTGGGGCACAATAGAAATATTTATTCTTAAAGATTTTTATAAGAAATAGAGTTGTGATCATTTTCATCACTGGGGAAGAGCCCAGTAGCCATATTCTACCTCAGGTTGTTTTAAGCTGTGTGTTGAGTGTGGGAGCTGGAAGAAGAAATCTGATAAAGGATTAGGCCATACATTGTAAGAATGTGCCTCCCAGGGCTTAATTTGTTCTCCTTGGTCTATGATGTCAAGGTGACCTTTAAAAAACACTGACAGGCACAGGTAAGAAAATGTGGTTTAGATAAAAAACTGGATTCAAATAAACTCTTGAGCTTTTAAAATGTTCCAGAGGGAAATTGCTCTGTTCAGTGTTCTGTGGTTTTATCTATTGCCAGTGTTGGTAGTATTGAAGTAACATGGAAGAGATTGTTCTCACACTATGGATTATGGCTTTTTTACTTCCTTATTGTATATAAACATTTCTCAAGTTTATGTTTTTTTTTCTGGGAGACAAAAAGAGTTTTCTCAACAATTTTAATTACCCATTTTGCATGTATTTCATATAAGTTATTGTTAGGTATCTATTTTTTAATCCTGTTAGCAGTAAAGTATATCTAAAATATTATATATGTGGTAATGCATGCAGACAGTCCAGACTGCCTGTACCTAGGCTGTCAGTCCTGAGGCTGAAAGTTTAGTCTCTTTGTGGTGCTCTTGACTTTCTGCTGAATGTTTTGCATTCATTTTTTGTGGCTTATTGAAAAATAATTAAGATGTATTGCACTGTAATGAGGAATCCCTCCTCCCCCTGGTGGCTGCAGCATGAAAGATTCAAGAGTATGGGATACGTTCCTCTAGATAGTAAGATGCAGGGCAGGGGGGGATCATGGATGTTAGTTCTGGGATCACAGCCACTTCAGTGGTCACTTCAGTGAAGCTTTCCAGTTGACTTCATTAGCCCTGTAAGAAGGTGAAACCTGGCTCACCCGGTTCTTCTGTGCATAGCCAATGTCACTGAAGTGTGCTAAATTGTGCATATGTAATTGGAAGCAGGAATTTGTCTGTTCTTAACACCTATCCTTAGTAAACCAAACAGATGCATTTTCCTGCAAAATTGCTTTATTTTCCTAAGATGTTCTAAACAGAAAAGAATGTTCTAGCCTATATTTATTATGAATGGTTATTCATAAACTTTAGTTGAGCAGGTACCTCGGAGATCAGAAATAAAGTTAGGTTCTTCCCATCATTGTCGAGGAAGGAGTTACATTCCGATTTTTGAGGGATTATGGCCTTACTAATTAAAATTGGAAACATGAAGTGCATACCAGCTCCTCCACACATGTATAGAGATTTTATAGTCTAACATTTGCTTACGCATGCCTCTGTGAAGAGGTCTTATGTGTATTCCACAGACTGTAGCTCTGATTGAAAGCCTATTGTTTCCTTGAACCACCAAGAAAAAGAGTAGATGATTCTTTGTAGTGTATTTAGACCATCAATATAAATGAATGAACCAGTAATTGCATGATCTGTGTTCTGAGCAGGCATTGCTGGTAGGTTCCTACCGTTCTTGCTCTGAATTGAGTGCATGGTAGCTGCCTCTCAAAGTTCTGGCAGTTCTTCAAATTAGTTTGAAGAGTTTGTGGAGACAAACAAAACAGTTTAAAAGATGTAAGAGAGAACATTATTTCATCTTGGGCTATGAATGGCCTCTTATATTTTCATCAGGAACTTTGTTATAAATTGAAATGTAAATGGAAAAAATGAAAAGACAATGATATTGGTTGATACTGAATTTGTAGAGCCAATTTAGTTTTGGAGAAATAATACCATTGGTATTAGCAGTACTTCTGAGTGTGGTATGACATAATGTCGTACCTTACAAGCTCTTACATAATGCCTTGTGCTTTTCTCTCTCTTTCCTTCTTACTTATCTTTCCACAGTGCTGCACACCCAAGGTCCTATTGATGGCAGTCTGTATGCAAAAGTAAGAAAGAAGAGCTCTTCAGACAGCAGCATCCCTGGTGTTGCTCAGGGTGTTCCTGTGACCACCAGTCCTGATCACAGTGATCATACCCTGTCTGTCAGCAGTGATTCAGGACACTCAACAGCTTCAATCAGGACAGACAAAACTGAGGAGCGCCTTGTGTCAGGAGTCAAACGAGGTCTGAGCCCACAAGAGAAGGCAGAACTGGACCAGCTACTTAGTGGCTTTGGTTTGGAGGATTCTGTCAGCAATACCAAAGATATGACTGATGCTAGAAGCAAGTACAGTGGGACTCACCACATAGTGCCAGCTCAGGTTCATGTGAATGGAAACACCAAACTGAAGGACAGGGAGACTGATATTCTGGATGACGAAATGCCTAATCATGACCTTCACAGTGTGGACAGCATTGGGACTTTGTCTTCATCGGAAGGGCAGCAATCTACCCACCTCGGGAATTTGAGTTGCCATAAGAGCAGTCAGAACTCCCTTCTCTCAGATGGCTTTGGAAGTAACACTGGGGAAGATCATCACAGTGCTATTGCCCCAGACCTGGGAATTGGTGTGGATCCCCTATATGAGAGATCATTTGGAAGCACTGAGCCAAAGTCAACTCAGCAATTGCAAAGGAATCCTTCTGTTTCACCCCAGCCTCAACCCTATGGCCCAAGTAACTACTCTACTCAGACCTGGGTTCGCCAGCAGCAGATGGTCACTGCTCACCAATACAGTTTTGCCCCAGAGAATGAAATGAGGGCTGGCATTCATAACACCGTGGAGAATTCAGGCAGTGTCCAGAGCCAGACCCAAGTCCCAGACACACCAACACGTGGCTCCAGCAGTAGAGATGCTGTGCAGAGGGGGTTAGGAAGTGTACCAGGTGTTGCCGAAGTCGCAGAACATGCTAGTGGTGAGAGTTTTAAGTCAGGCCCAGGGCCTCAGAGGGACATAAACAGCCTGGATCTTGGAGTGAATGCAGGAGACTTGCCAGCTTCTCCAACGTTGGATATTGATCAATCCATTGAACAACTGAACAGGCTGATCTTGGAATTAGACCCTACATTTGAACCTATCCCGACCCGTATTAACACTGTCACCAGGGACACAAATCAAGTAAATGGCTTCACCAGCCTTAATGTAGGTGTGGAAGAGCTTGGCAAGAGCCCTGGCTTCCATGAGAAATTAGAGGTCATAAACAGGAATCCCTCCCAGCATGGTAAGCTGTAATAATACTATTTGAATACTTTTGAATAGTTTTTGAAGTGTTTTTTCCAGCATGTGTGTACTCTTGATATGGTGTAGCAGGACCTCAGATCAAGAATTAAACCTTCAGGATAATTAGCAAGGAATTATTCCTAATATCCTCACAGAATCACAGAATCAGAG
>VXAA01004028.1:38049-52820 GCA_013399115.1 Anseranas semipalmata | reverse complement strand
CCCCCCCGAGCGGCTCCATGCACCCCGGGGCCAGGCAGTGGGTGCAGGATGAGGGCTTTGGCATCGGGTCCCTATGGTGGGGAGGGGGCTGCAGGAGAACGCGTGGCCCCGCAAGCAGGTGACATCGCCGCGGATGTGGCCGGGCTGGGACACGGGGCGTCGCGGGCGGGAGCGTGACCCACTTTGTGCCCCCCCGCGGCAGGCAGGACCGGCGATAAGGCCCGGTCCTCCAAATGACGCCTGCCTCCACCCCGAGCAGTCATGGGCTCCGCTGGGTGGCTGGGCAACGATTTTTGGGTCCCCAGAGCCCTGCGGCTCCAGTGACCTTACCCCAAGGTGAGCGGGTGGCTGCGGGGATGAGCAGGGAAGGGGGACGGCAGCGTCGTCCCCTCGCTCCATGGTCAGACCCCGTGTGCCGGCCAGGCAGCTCTGCCAGCGTTGGCACCGGTGGGGACCAGGAGGGGACGGTGGGGACATGGGGCAGGAGGCAGGAATGGCCCCGTGGCCAGAGGGAGCTCAACAAGGTGTTCCCCCCCCTACGCAATCATGGTTGGGGGACCGGTCCTGCACTCGGGACCCCTCTGTGGCTCCTCCGTGTCTTTTCCGGTGACCTTGGGCAGGAAAAGCCCTGCTGCACCCAGAGCAGCTGAGCCCAGCCTCGGGGCCCCCGCGCCCCCAACCCGCAGCTCCTTGGGGTCCATGCCCAGGGGGAGCTTGTGCCTGGCTGGGGGCAGCGCGGTGCAAACCGGGGCGCTGCCGCGGCTTCGCACACACGGGAGCGCACACACGTGTGTGCTGGGGTGTGCGTGCGGTGCCGGCTGCTGTACCCCTGGGGTGCCCCCTCCCCGGCCACCCGCTTCCCGGCTAGGGTTACACGTCCCTCTGTGGGGCGTAAATAATTCAGCCAGCTGAGCTCACCCTGCTGGTGTCCATCTGGGGCCCCGGCACCCCCAGCCGAGCAGGATGGGTGCTCCTCTCCATCCGTGCCAGAGGAGAGCGGGGCTCCCACTTGCGCTGGGGGCCCCAGCCCATGGCAGCAGCTCTGTGTGGGGCAGAGTTCCTGGATGGAGCGGAGCTGGGGGGTCCCATGGGGACACCCCCATCCCCAGCTGAAGCGGCTCCCCCGGCACCGTCCCAGCTCTGCAGCTGCACCGGCACCCACAATGCCGGGCTTGTGCTCCACCAGGCCCTGCCTCGCCGCTGCGAGGGCGTTCTCTGCGTATGGGGTGGGCGAGCGATGCCCCCGGGGTGCGGGATCTGCCCCACTCTGGGCTGAGCTGGGACGAGCTCAGCTGAGCAGCCTGGCGCCGTCCTGCTCTCTCGCCCACGGTGCCGGCACAGGGCGGCCTTTCAGCGCGGCCCCTGCCCACCCGGAGCCGCCGGCAGCGTGGGAGATGAGTTTGTCAGGTCTCAGCCTGGCTGGCGGGGGGGCCCTGCTCTGATCTGCTCTGGGGCGGGGGGCCCAGAGCCGGGGCACATCCGCTGGGCTGGAGCAGGTCCGGAGCAGGTCCGGCATTTCCTGTTTTTCGGGGCCCGGCGGTGCCCGGTGCGAGCAGGATTTCCGGTGCCCCGGGACCTTCCCAGCCCTGGGGCAGGCTGGCAGCTGTGACATCCCCTGTGCCCTGGCTCAGCAAGGGAAACTGAGGCACGGAGGTGTCCGGGTGCTGCTGGTTTGTGGGGAGACCTGCCGGCACCATCGGGGCCTTATCCTGCCCTCCCTAACCGTTTGGGATGCGCAGGGTCCCCGTCCACCCTGAGAAAGGTGATGGGGACACCGGGCACAGGGACAGCGAGCCCCTGCGGCGCGGCCACCCCGGAGCAGGAGGGGGGCTGTGTCCCTGCACGAGCCCCAGCCATGGGGTGACAAAGGGACCCTGGGGACCGTCCCCATCCCCGCTCTTCGCAGCGGCGCGGGGCCTCCCCAGGTTTCCATGGAGACTGGCTGCTTTTTCGCTCTCCCCATTTTTCCTGCCGTTTCCCATCTCCCGGCGCCGCGGCCCTGCCGGAGCCTGGCCCCGCCGAGGGGCTGCGGGCAGAGGTGAGCATGGGGGGGGCCACAGCGGGGGCACTGGGGGCCCCGGCCATGCCAGGCTGTGCCACCGCCTCCTCCCCAGCAGCTGTCGGGGCTTTTTTGGGCACCTGGAGCTGCCGGAGGNCCGGTTCGTGCGTGGGGGTTGGGCTGGGGGGGTGCGGGGGGGGGGGGGTCCGATGGCACCTGGACCGCAGCTTAGAGCTCCTTGCAGCCCCATACCTGAGGTGGGGACACGGGGAGGGATGGGGATGGTGCCGGCTGTGCTGGGGGACGTGGGCACAGGGACAGCGTGGGCCGGTGCGACCGGCACCGTCCGCCCCCAGACACCACGGACGACCACACGCTGCTCTGGCTCCTGNAGCTGTGACATCCCCTGTGCCCTGGCTCAGCAAGGGAAACTGAGGCACGGAGGTGTCCGGGTGCTGCTGGTTTGTGGGGAGACCTGCCGGCACCATCGGGGCCTTATCCTGCCCTCCCTAACCGTTTGGGATGCGCAGGGTCCCCGTCCACCCTGAGAGAGGTGATGGGGACACCGGGCACAGGGACAGCGAGCCCCTGCGGCACTGCCACCCCCGAGCAGGAGGGGGGCTGTGTCCCTGCACGAGCCCCAGCCAGGGGGTGACAAAGGGACCCTGGGGACCGTCCCCATCCCCGCTCTTCGCAGCGGCGCGGGGCCTCCCCAGGTTTCCATGGAGACTGGCTGCTTTTTCGCTCTCCCCATTTTTCCTGCCGTTTCCCATCTCCCGGCGCCGCGGCCCTGCCGGAGCCTGGCCCCGCCGAGGGGCTGCGGGCAGAGGTGAGCATGGGGGGGGCCACAGCGGGGGCACTGGGGGCCCCGGCCATGCCAGGCTGTGCCACCGCCTCCTCCCCAGCAGCTGTCGGGGCTTTTTTGGGCACCTGGAGCTGCCGGAGGAGAAACCCGAGCCGCAGTCAGCGTCGCCTCGCTGCGACCCGCTGGCACGGCCACCGCCGGGGACATGCCGGGGTCCCTGTCCCCACGTGCATGCTGGCAGCTGAATCATCGCTGCTTCGGGGTCTGGCTCCCGGTGCGGGGCTGCGGGCCTGGGGGTGCCCGCGGCCGCTCACCCGCTCTGTCCCTCTGGCAGACAAGCTTTTTGGGAAGCGGCTGCTCCAAGCTGGGCGCTACATCATGTCCCACAAAGCCTGGATGAAGACGGTGCCCACGGAGAACTGCGACGTGCTCATGACCTTCCCGGGTAGGGAGATGCGCGGGGTGCCCGGTGCTGNACATCCGCCTCGGCATCCCCGAGCTCATCGTCCAGGTCCGGCACCACAAGCACACCCGTGTCTATGCCTTCTTTGTCACCGCCACCTACGAGAGGTAGGCTCCCGGCCGCGTCCCCAGTCCCGGCTGCATCCCCCCTGCCCCCCCAGCCACGTCCCCAGCCATGTCCCCACTCCATGCAGTTTGCTGCGTGGGGCCGATGAGATCGGGCTGCGGAAGCCGGTGAAATCTGAATTTGGTGGCGGCATGCGGAGCTTCTCCTGCGAGGAGGATTACATCTATGAGAACATCGAGAACGAGCTTTACTTCTTCACCTCTCAGGTGGGACATGGAGGGGCGAGGGCCGTGGGGCAGGGACGCTGGGGAGCAGGGCAGGGATGCAGGGATGTGGGACAGGAATGCAGGGACGTGGGGCAGCGATGCAGGTCATCTCCCCCTCCCCAGGTGGAGAAGGGGATTGGGGCCCCCCAGCCCAGCTGGGGACCAGCCCAGCCACCCCCCAAGCTGGGGACAAGAGAGGTCCAGGGAAGTGACAGGAGAGGGCAGGGGCTGGGGAGGGGATGCGCAGGGGGGACACGGGTGTCACAGGAGGGGTGCTGGGGGCTGGGCAGCGGAACCATCGCCCCGGGCTCACCCCGCTGCGGTGCCGCAGGAACGGCAAAACATCATCAGGTACTGGCTGGAGAACCTGCGAGCCAAGCAGGGCGAGGCGCTGCACAACATCCACTTCCTCGAGGGGCAGCCCATCAGTGAGTACAGCACGGCACGGCATGGCACGGACACCCCGCTCCCCCTGCCCAGCCACGGCAGCACTGTCCCCAGAGGGTCCCCGGGGGCTGTCTGTCCCCATCCCTGCTGGGCAAGGGGACAAACAAGGGGACAGTGGGTGCACTGATGTGGCACCGTCACCCCAAGCCCATCCTCCCCGGTGTCCCTGCCCCAAACCTTGCTGTGCCAGGCCTGGCTGGGGACATGCAAAGGGTGTCCAAGGGGGGGGACAGCAGCGTCCCCACACCTCACCCCCTGCCCCGCGGTGCAGTCCCAGAGCTGGCGGCCCGCGGCGTCATCCAGCAGGTCTTCCCGCTGCACGAGCAGAGGATCCTCAAGCGGCTCATGAAGTCCTGGGTGCAGGCGATCTGCGAGGCTCAGCCGCTCGGTGAGGCACCGGCAGGGGGTCCCAGGGAGGGCCTGGGGGTCCTGGCCCTGCTCACGCCCCCTCGGCTCCTGCAGATGAGATCTGCGACTACTTCGGCGTGAAGATCGCCATGTACTTCGCCTGGCTCGGCTTCTACACCTCGGCCATGGTGTACCCCGCCGTCTTCGGCTCCATCCTCTACACCTTCACCGAGAGCGACCAGGTGTGAGGGGCTGGGAGATGGGGCAAATCCCAGCTTTTTGGGGGGCTGGGAGGGTGTTTCCATCCCCTCCCTGCTCCAGCCTTTCCCTTTGATGCTTTAATGCCCTAATTGCTGCGGAGCTGGGGGGCTCCTAATCCCATCAGCTGCTTAACAGCATCCCGAGCCCTTGGCGGTGGGGTAGGGGCCAGGCAGCTCCCCGGGACCACCGGCTGCGGTGGGGCTGAGCCGGGGGGGTGGCGGGGACGGGAGAGGACCGACCCCGGCACGGTGGGTGCCGTCTGCCCCGCAGACCAGCCAGGACATCTGCTGCGTGGTCTTCGCCATCTTCAATGTCATCTGGGCCACGCTCTTCCTGGAGGAGTGGAAGCGGCGCGGGGCCGAGTTCGCCTACAAGTGGGGGACGCTGGACACCCCCGCGGAGTCCATCGAAGAGCCCCGGCCCCAGTTCAGGGTGAGCGCTGGGGGGGGGGCGGTTCTTGTGCATGGGGGGTGCTCAGGGGGTGTCCCCATGGAGCCGAGCACCGTCCCTCCGGGTCCTGCGTGTGCACGGGAGCCCCCCGCCAGGCGCTGGGGCTCGGTGCAGAGAACTGGCACCATCGTGACATCTGTGGCTGTTCGCGGGGGGGTCTGCACTGAGTTCCCCCCGTCCCCAAATTAGGGCATTAAGAGAATCAGCCCCGTGACCAGCGCGGAGGAGTTCTACTACCCGCCGTGGAAGCGCCTGCTCTTCCAGTGCCTGGTCAGCCTGCCCGTCTGCCTTGCCTGCCTCTCCTTCGTCTTCCTCGTCATGCTGGGCTGCTTCCAGCTCCAGGTGGGTCCCACCCCGTGCCANATCCGCTTCCTGCCCAAAATCGTCCTGGCCGTCATCGTCACGACCTGCGACGAGGTTTACAAGAAGATCGCCTACTGGCTGAACGACATGGGTGCGTGGGGGCCGGGGGGGGCGGCTGGGCTGGGCACGGGGCCCCCGCCTGAACGCCCCCCNNNNAAATCGTCCTGGTAAGGGGGGGCCGGGGGGGTGCGGGGGTCCCGGCGGCCGCCCCACGCTCACCCCCCCTCTCTCCCGCAGTTTCAGTTTGTAAATTCATACCTAAGTCTTTTCTACATCGGTTTCTACCTCAAAGACATGGAGCGGCTGAAGGAGGTAAGGGGCTGCGCCTGGGGGCGGCGGGGCCAGCGAGGAACCCCCCCCCAGACGGACAGACGGACGTCCTCGATCCAGCAGTGCCTGCACCCTGCCTCCAGCCTCCCCGCTGTCCCTGCATGCTGCGCCGGGTGCCGAGTCACCGCTCATGGTCTCTCTCTGTCTGTCTGTCTGTCCTTCTGTCCCTTCCACAGCTCCTGCTCATCTTCTCTCTCTCCCAAAGCCTCGTGCGTCAGCTCAAAGAGGCTCTCCTCCCCTTCATCTTCCTCCACCTCCACCTCTCTCTCATCTTCTTTAAGGGCCTCCTGGGCTTTTGCTGGAGACTGGGAGTATCCAAAGTAGGAGCGGGGAGGGCGGGGGCCATGCATGCCACCCCGCAACCCCCCCGCACCCTGGCCCCGGGGCTCCCGTCCCCACCACGGTGGCACGCACGAGGCCAGCGAGCTCAGTGCTGCTGGGGGGACACCAGGGTTGGGTGTCCTGCTCCACCAGCGCGGCCCCGGGGAGGAGCGGGGACCCCGCGGTGATGGGGGGCGGGAGGGGGACGCCTGGGCCCTGCACCCCCCCCGGGTGACAGAGGGTTCCCGGTGTCCCCGCGCAGATGCTGGCCACGCTGCTCATCACCCGGCAGTTCCTGCAGAACGTCAAGGAGGTGTCACAGCCCCACCTGTACCGCCGGCTGCGCCGGGGGGACCTCAGCCTCCGCAGCCTCCGTGAGGTCGCGCACGCCGTCCTCCGCCTGCTCGCCCGCCACCGTGGCCCCCCAGCTCCCGGGGCTGCCCCCGAGGGGCCGCGGGGCGAGAAGAAGTGTCTGAACGGGGGCTGTGGGGTGCCGGAGGAGGAGGAGGAGGAGGAAGAGCGGCACGAGTCGGATTCAGAGGACGAGAGTGCCCTGGACTGTGGGCTGAAGCTGAAGAAGGTGAGCTTCATCGAGAAGGCCGAGCGGCGTGGCGGGGAGCCCGGCGGCCCCGAGGACGAGAGCTTCCTGGAGGAGGGCAGCCCCACCATGGTGGAGAAGGGCATGGACCCCGCCTCCGTCTTCGAGCTGGGTGAGGATGAAGAGGACACCGAGGGTCCCCCGGGCAGCCCAGCCAAGGCAGCAGAGCCGGCTGCCGTCCTGCGGGCCGGCCGGAGGAGGCGAGCGGCCGAGAGCCGGGAGGAGGAGGAGGGTGAGGAGGAAGGGCGCAGGCGGAACCGGGCCTCCTGGATCGACCCGCCCGAGGAGGATTACTCCACGCAGCTGACGCAGGCGGAGGTGGAGAGCTGCATGAAGAAGTACGAGGTGAGCAGCCGCTCTGGTGGGGCGCGGGGCATCCTCCCCAGCCCCATTGCAACGCGTTCCTCCTCCTCCTCTTCCTCCCCAGGACACCTTCCAGGACTACCAGGAGATGTTCATCCAGTTCGGCTACGTGGTGCTCTTCTCCTCCGCCTTCCCGCTGGCCGCCATGTGCGCCCTGGTGAACAACGTCATCGAGATCCGCAGCGACGCCTTCAAGCTGTGCACGGGGCTGCAGCGTCCCTTCGGCCAGCGGGTCGAGAGCATCGGGCAGTGGCAGGTGGGCTGGGGGTCCCGGGGGGCGCCAGGCTGTCCGCAGGCTTCCAGCTCATCCCCGGTGCCGTCTCTTTTGCAGAAGGTGATGGAGGCCATGGGTGTCCTGGCCATCGTGGTCAACTGCTACCTGATAGCCCAGTGCGGGCAGCTCCAGCGCCTCTTCCCCTGGCTCAGCCCCGAGGGAGCCATCATCTCCGTGGTGGTGCTGGAGGTATGGCGCTCGTGGCCCCGTTTGTTATTGTAAGGTCTCCCAGCGTGCTGCCATCTCTGGTCCCCATCCCTTGTGGGGCGTGTTTGGGGAGGGGGCACCGGGATGCTCAGCGGGTCCCATGTGCCCCCGCAGCACTTCGCCCTGCTGCTGAAGTACGTCATCCAAGTGGCCATCCCCGACATCCCCGCCTGGGTGGCCGAGGAGATGGCGAAGCTGGAGTACCAGCGCCGCGAGGCCTTCAAGGTAGGCGATGCTGGTGGGGGGAGATGCACAACTCGAAGCCGAGCGGGGAGCGGGGACGTCCCCAAGGCGTCCCCGTGCCCGACGCGCTCCCCGTTGGCAGAAGCATGAGCGCCAGGCGCAGCACCACTTCCAGCAGCAGCAGCGGCGCAAGCGGGAGGAGGAGGAGCGGCAGCGGCACGCCGAGTACCAGGCCCGCAAGGAGCGCGAGTCCAGCCGCGACGAGGCCAAGCCCGAGGCCGCCGGGCAGGACCCGGCCCACGAGAAGAGCCAGAGCAAAGGGAAGGGCTCCGGGGGCACCTCGCACGGCTCCGACAAGCCCAAGCGCCCCAGCTCCCTGCTGGCCACCAACAACGTCATGAAGCTGAAGCAGATCATCCCTCTGCAGGGCAAGTTCCTCTCCGGGGGGGCCGGGGCCGGCAGCACGGCCGCCGCCAGGTCCCCCCAGTCCCCCACCGGCAGCGATAACAAACTCCCCGGCTTCCTGAGCTTCAAGTTCCTGAAATCCCCTGAGACTAAGAGGGACGCGGGGACGGAGAAGGTCCAGTCGCCCACCAAGCCATTCAACCCCAGCAAGCTCTTCAACTTCGGCAAGTCGGAAGGGGCCGGCGGCAACGGGGCCACAGCCACCGCCTCCCCCCAGCCCCGGCCTGGCCCCTCCACGGATGGGAGTGAGCGGCCAGGCCCCAGCAAGTCCCATCTCAATGGGGTGCCAGAGGATGGGGGCCGCGAGGAGCCGGAGCTGCGGGCAGAGGAGGAGAGCGGGGGCTATAAACTCTAACCCAACATTTTGGGAGCGAGCACGGGCGTGCTGGCCCCGCGCCCTGCACCGTCCCCATCTGTTGCGTCCCCTTGCGCCCCTCCAGCCCCTCCGCCGGGACCCGCTGCCACCCCGTCCGCAGCTCCGGCAGGGTCTGGCCTCGTCCTACGGCACGGACACCCGAGCAAGGCACCATCGGTGCGAGCAGCAGCAGGGTCCGGCTGCATCCTCGGATGGAGCATCCCCTCCTACGCCCCCGGTGAATATGGGACAGGCAGGCGATGCCCCGGTCCTGCTCCGCGCCCATCGCTCCCAGGAGGCCACGGTCACCCAAGGAGGTGCAAGGGAATTTGGTGTCCCCAGACCCACCTGGACCAGCCCACAGAGCCCCAGTGGGCGAAGGCAGCCGGGCTTGGCGCCACATCTCTGGTCACAGAGGGATGAGACCACGGTGCTGGCGGCGAGAGGAGCCTGATTCACCCGTGCCTACCGCCATCGCCGTGTCCTGCTGCACCAGCCAGCATCCCAGGGCCGCCGGCACCATCCTGCAGCCTCGGCGCGGATCTGGTCCTGCCAGCACGGGGATGTTCTCCGGCCCCAACAGCAGCCGGGAGGGAGGGGGGTGAGCGGCGAGCGCCGGCCACCTGGATTCCCATGCATGGGCAGCGTTTCTTGCACTAAAAACAAAACAAAACCCAATGCAAGCGACTCTCTCCCGTTCTTCGTGCGATGGCTGGAGGCGGCGGAGGCGAGAGCTCGGAGCAGCCCAGCCGGGCCCCAGCAACTGTGACGCTCCCCTTCCCTCTCTGCTTTCTTATTTCGTGGAATTATTTCGCAATAAGGCGCTTGCATGGACGTCACANACACGACAAGGGGGGGTGGGAGCAGCTTCGCTTCTGCCGGGGCGAAGGTTTTGCCGCCGCTAGGTCTAGTCTTAGTGCTTCAGCAGCCGCCGTCCTCATGGGGAGGAGGCTGCCCGCGGCTCTGCTCGGCGCTGCTTCGCTTCAGGGGGTGGCGGGGGCCGGGGCAAGGCCGGTGCTCGCTGCCCCCTCATCCCCAGCTCTGCTCGCTGCCCCCGCCGAGCCACCAACCATTTCCAAAGCAAGCAGGGGGGAAGGAGGGCTCTGGCCAGCCGGGAGCCGCGGGGACGCGCGGGCGGCCACCCCATCACTGTGCCTGGCCCAAGGCCTGGGCTGTAGAAAACGTCAGGTTGTTTTTCCCACCCTGTCTCTCCCAAAACATGGTGTCTTTTTTTTGTTTTTCCTCCTTTTGTCTTCGAACCAAGCCATTTTATACAGCAATAAGGCCAGGGGAGCACAAAGGTGCTGTTGCTCCACTCACCTGCGCTGCGGGGCCCCAGGCGATGGTCCAGCGCCGATGGGGAGATGCCACGGCCACGCTGCGGGGCTCCTTGCACCGAGCTTTGGTGAGCCTGGGGGGCACGGTGGGGCAGAGCAGTCCCCTCACCATCCCACGGGGCCAGGCACCACACTCACTGCCTGCCAGCGAGGATTTCTGGGGCAAGACCAGGGAAAAGGGAGCGCTGGGCTCTGGCACTAGGAAACTGGGCCAAATGTGCCCCAGGAAACGCAGCGAGAGCAGCACGGCTGTGCCCCGGAGCTGCTGTTCGAAAAGGGAGCAGGAGCAGCAGCGCCTTGAACGATGGCAGGAGGGAGCCTGGAGCGAGGGGGCATCGGGTAACCCCAATGCCCACACCCGCCTGGGCTCAGCTCCCTGCTGCAGAGCCCAAAGCCTCGGCTGCGTCCCGCCAGGGACCGCAGCAAAGCTCACCCCGGCTCGGCTGCTCTGCCCGGGCACCCTGCTGCCGGCCCCTCGGCGCCGGGGACGTGCAGAGCCCTCTCCCTTTCCCCGCTCACCGTTTTGTTTCTCGGCTTCTTCCTGGGCTTGGCTCATCGGGCCAGCTCTCATCTCAGTTCTTGGTTAAAACGCGCTGCTCTTAAAGGGAGTTTTGTTTGTCCCATTTCCCTCCTGGGAGTAACGGTCCTGGCACGAGCTGTTCCCGCACCATTTACCAGAGGACAGGGCAGGGTCCCGCTGCTGCAGGGACCCCACAGTCCAGGGCATTTTTAAACATTTCTCTATAGAAAATATTTCTACAAGCAGCCGCCTGTCTGGTATCTCACTCTTCCGGGCAGTTACTGTACAAAGGAGGGAATTGTTTCCTTTTTTTTTTTTTTTTCCCCCCTTGCTGTGTTCTATTTCTTTGGAAATTAAAAGAAATGAAGGGGGTTATTTATTTCTTTTTAATTTATTTTGTCATATTTTTGTAAAACCTGCAGAAATGCAATAAAAATATATTTCAACAAGCCTGAGGTGTGCGCTAAGTTATTGCCCGCAGCAGCTTTCGTAACACGTGTGCTGGGGGAGCGAGTCTCAGTGCTCCTGTCCCTGGGGAGGGCAGAAGGGGACATTAGGGCCACTGTCACCCCTTGGTCCTCCAGTGCAGGACAAGGCTCTGACACAGTGACACAAGGACAAGCCCCACTGGCGCGTGTTGGTTCACAGCACACTCAGGCAGCAGCATCGGCAGCCACGGCGCAGCTCTGCCGCGTGTTGTCAGTAGTAGGAAAGGGTAGAGGAAGAATGAAGAACATTATAGTCCTCTAAATTCTGCAAATTTATTGTACACAGTATCAAACATGGAATAGTTTAAAAATAAATGCAAAAATCCAATGGCCATGACATTCGACTAACAGTGTATTTACAGTCACTCCACGACGGCAGCCCCCCTGCCAACATGCAGCTGTCAGGAAAATCCACGTTCTCCCAGCCCCACAAGACAATATTTTTGCAAAAGAGGAAAACTGAACTTGCAGAGACAGGTGGAAGGTAACACAGACTCACAAGCTCGACGCTGCATTGCAAAAACCAGCCTGGGATTGTGTGTGCTGAACGGAGCGAGGAGTTAAAAGCAGTCACGGACGACAGAAAGCTGTGAGCCGCTCTAAGACACTCAGTCGTGATGTGCGACCGGCCAAGGACGGGTGGTTTAACTAAAAATACCCAATAAAGCCTGTTAACGGCACACTGTGCGCTGATTAATAAGAAATGAATGCATTTGGAAGTCAGCACAACTGTAGCACAGACAACGCAGTGACTCAGCTCGGACCATCCATTCAGATTTCATGCTGTTTCTTACAGTAACTCATTAGTCATCTCGGGTCTCTGCATCCCAGGGCCCTCGTTAAAGAACAAACGAGACAGCCAGTGCTCCTCTCATCCACGCCAGCTTCCCCCACTGCATCGATGCCCCCCAGCCCTCACCACACATATACATGCTGCTTACCAAAGCAGGGAAGAACATTTGACCTGTCTGACTGTCAATATCGTGTGTGTCTCAACAAAAAGCACCGTGTGTGTGTGTAACAGCGACATCCCGGGAGTTACAGCACGGCAATTCACTGAAGAGCTAACTGGGGCAAGTCGTCCCGGTGACGTTTGTGGAGCTGGTAGCAATGAGAAACGTTACTGCTGGTTTTCTAGCCAAATGAAGTTTGCTTTGGTCATGAACGGAAGGAAATTAAAAGCAGAGTTCTAGCAAGTAGAGCACGAATTGCTGTCCTCGTTGTGCACGAGGCAGCTTTAAGGCAGCTTCACTTTCCTAGAGGGCTGGCGGGCTGGGGATCGGGGCCGCCTCTCGCCTCCGAGGGCTGGCGGAGGAGTTGGTTGGTGGAAGGGGCAAGAAGCAGCCCGTGGCCTGCAGACAGCTCGCCTGCAACCGCAGCACGTGCGGCAGCGAGCGCTGGCCCACCTTACGTCACCCGATGCGTTTGGCCAGCCAGCTCCCGTATGAGAAAATCCTGATTGGAAGCGGGGTCGAGTTTTCACAGTGCTGCCCTTCCATCTTGCCCGCCAAATACCTACTTTCGGGTTTACATTGGTAAAACCTGGAACTCCACCACAAAAGGTTAAAGCCACTCAACTCCTCAGAAAGCATCAAGACCTCTAATAAGACTTTTCAAATTTATTCCTAGAACAACCTAATTCTAAAATCACACCCATGGGGAGTCTCAGTTTGTCACATTGGGGGACATATTAGGAAAGTTTCGCCTTTAAAAACAGTCTCAGTGTTAGAGAATTTCAAAGCTGGCATTTCATTTCCTTGGTTCAGTTACAAAAAAAATGGTCTTCCCTGCAGACTAGGTTCAGCCTTTTCAATATACAGAAGGTATTTTTTTCCAGTAATTGAAAAAAAGGTGAGGTTCTAGAAATCCTCTCTGACGTTAAGCTCTCAAGACGACGCACGTTTTTAGAAAACACAGCTCAGCAGCCTCAGCACGCGTTTCAGGACGGGCACCGCGGGCCGATGCTGCGGCAGTACGTCATTTAGCGTGGGCTGGGTGCAACCACCAGACCCAGAGCCCGCTGCCAGCGCAGCCAGCCCGGGGACAGCCTGCTGGCTCAGCCCTACCGGGTGACTGCTGGCAGCAAAGCTCCCGGATCAGCTGTCAGACGGGACCCCGGGGCTGCACGCCCCGCTGTCAGGCCACAGGCGTTTGTGAACCAGCAGAAGAGAAACCCGAAAGCGCAGTCAGCACAGCATGAAGGTCAGCCTGTGCTTAACCAAACCCGTGATGCAATACCTCCTTCAGGGCACCGTGACCAGCACATCCTCTACATTGCTCCCAAAAATACCCTGAGCTGCTCTCAGGTAAATTCAACCCTCTCTTCCTTAAAGAAAAGGATTTCCCTTCTCTTTGTTAGACATCAGAAAATGTAAGATAAAACCTGACATGGAGAGGCATCAGCTGGAACCCCTCTGGTCACGGTCAGCATATCGCACAACTCCCCTGCTGCCAGGCTGACGTCATTAATGCAGGAAAACTAGTTTTCCTATTATAGATATGCAGGTCTTTTTGAAAAACATCTTAAAAATAAAAAATGAAGCTAGTGGTAAATAAACAAGCCAGGAAATGTAAGTGGTAACATAGCTGATAGCCACAGTGTTTAAAAAATAAAATAAAAAAATCCAAGACTCCTGCTTAGTCTTTGCCATTAAGGCCAGTGACAAAGAGCTCACCAAAAAATAAAGCTTTGAAGTTATACCTGTTGTATCTACCTACTACAGAGTGAAAAATTCAAGATTAATGTCCATCACGTTCAAAATTTGTCTCAGAGGAAACAGCCCAAACACCCACAACTAACTGCTGCATAAGGCACATGCAGGAGGAAAGGAAACCCATTTTCCAGGCGATCCTATTCCAAAGCACACAGCCCAGCCTTCCCCACACAGAGCCCTTCAGCAGAACCCCGAACAACCGCACGCGCGTGGAGCTGGCTCACAGCGCGGCACGTTCACCCCGTTCTCACCAGGATGGGGATGGCAGAAAAGAGCGCCCGGGTTATGCGCGTCCTTTGGACTCATCCCCTGGCTCGGCAGCCAGCTCTGAACACGCTCGTTTGGGACGTAAATCCCAGGCTTTAAAACCAGTACACCTGCTGATGCTTCGCATCTTTGCTAGGCTAAGAAAAGAAGTATTGTTATTTTTTTATTTTTATTTTTAAATCAGATCTAACATATCTAAATGATTCTAAAAGCCTGTTCTCTTAAAGCGAAATGCATCTAAAGACTCCTGTCCACCTTAAATACGCCTGTGGTGGAGTTTAAACACAGGCAGCCCAGGCTCAGGCTCAGCCGCAGCCTCAGGCTGATGGAGCCGAGCGGATCCTTCCTCCCCTCCCAGCCTGGATTTCCATCCCGCCGCTGATCACTGCTCTTCATTTCAGGGCTTGTCAGAAACTTTCGCACGTGCTTGCCAACTCTATAAGCTTTGGTAACAGTCCTTCACAGCTTGCCCCCCTCGTACAAAAACAAACCTTCCAGCCACAGGTTCTGCTGCATTTTGCATTTCCCTGTGTTTACTACAGAGGTCACCTCCAACCTCCTGTGCAAAGCCGGGCAATGCTGAACGCACAGCGGGTTGCTCCGGGCCTCATCCATTAGGGCCTTGAAGAACTTCCAAGGACAGAAAGAGGAAGCAGCTCGAAAGCTGAGCACGCTGATGTTACCTAACTGAACGTTCTCAGACAAAACAAAGCAGTAATCCAGCAAACTTCATGAATCAACCATAAATGCAAACAATAAACTCTGCTGCTCAGATGCAGTTACCTGTGAATTCACAGCTGGACAAACATGTTAAAATCTATCCTTCTTTCCAACATTTCCCCCCTCCTCTAACTCTTATGTGTGAGGAGTAGGGTTGTGGT
>VXAA01004028.1:11961-28886 GCA_013399115.1 Anseranas semipalmata | reverse complement strand
GAAATGCCCGCTCGGAAGGCTGGGGGGGAGGGAGGGGGGCGGGAGGACCCGGATGCGGCGCCGGCCGCGGGGCACGCTGGGAGATGTAGTCCGAGCGGGGCCACCCGCCCCGACTCCCCTTGGCCCTCGTTAATGAGAGCGCTGTTAATTACGTGGTAGGAACGAGACAATTAATTAGCTGCGCTGGGTGAACAGCAGTCATGAGAAGGCAATTGGGCAGGCACTAGCTGTGTGTTGGCAGAGCAACCCTAAGCCCTGCCCGGGCCCAGGGTAATTTGCTAACGAACATTCACGGTCTCCTCCAGCGCTGGCAAGCGCAGCTCTGCCCACGCGTGTCGGTCCAGAGACTGGGATCCCCCCTCCACCCCATCCTCAGCACAGGAACGGGAGCCCCAGCCCAGAGCTGTTGCCAAGGCACAGGACAGCATCCCTGATGCATTGAGCATCCATTGCACTAATTGCATTGAGCATCCATTGTGCTAATTGCCTCTGAGCACCTCACACAGTTAAAGGAACGGAGCAAGGGATACCGTTGACTCAGCCAATGTAAACTACAAAGTTCTCTCTACTGTCAGCCCTCATTCCCCGCTAGTGCCGTCCTTCGGAGACTCCCTGGCACCTGAACCTGAGAATGGGCTGGCTTTCCTCTCCCCATTCACTATGCATCAACAATTAGGGCAGGAAGTTTAATGAAAGTTGCTAGGCTTTAATTACAGCTTGTGTTTTCACAAGTTTATCTTACAATCACACATACAAATGGCAATAACCTTACAATTAAAAAAGCAGCCATTAAACAAAGCCCTTGGAGGCCACTCTCAAACCAGCGTGATTCCTCGCACACTTTCAACGTGAAAGGGGCAGCTGGTTGCTGCTGCCCATCCCAGGGTCTTGCTCAGTGCAAGCGCCCAGGCTGGGTCACTCCAAACCCGTGGCAGTTCTAGGGCTCGGTTCTGGCTCACCCCACACCAAACCGACCTCGTGGGCAGAGCTCTCAGTGACTCAGAGACTTCCTGCCCTTCAGCATGCGCCGGAGGATCACCTCGATCCCGGCTGGCGTGCTGATGCGCTTGATCCAGCCGTGGGTCCGTTTGCGCTTGCGGTTGTTCGGCTGATACTCGTTCCCACGCGCCTTGGCGCGGATCTGCTGGTGGCTCCAAGACGGCACCGGGCTGGCACGGCCGGGGCGGACGTCCACGGGCTTCAAGGAGAGACAGCTGCAGAGAGACGGCTCCCGGGACCTTGAGAGGACTGACACAGCACGGAGCTGGAAAGGAGAGGCCGCAAAGTGCTGCAGGAGGAAAAAACTTTGGGGAAAAATAAAAATAAAAAAGCAGAAGTGAGGAGAGACCCAGCGCTGCCCCGCAGCGCTTTCAGCCCAGCAACGCCACTCACTGAGGGGAAAATCGAGGGATTTTCCACAGCAGTGAGGGACGGGGCCGGCCCTGCCCGCCCCCTGCCCCCGTTACCCGCCGCCTGCGGCCCGCGGCCAGAGGCGGCCCAGCCCCGCCGCCGCCATCGCCTCAGCCCCTCCGGACAGCACCGTCCTCCCAACAACACCGCCCCCTATTGGCTCCGTCCTCCCGGCTAATCACAGCCGGCGAAAAGCGCGCATGCGTGCTACGGGGGGGGGCAAGCACGTACGACGTAGCCGCCGCGGGGGGCGATGGGCATTGTAGTCCTGGAGGAAGCCGAACCCGCTGCGTTGTTACCATGGCGACGGCCTCGGGGTTCGGCCTGGCTCCCCCGGGCCGCGGCCCCCCCCGGGCTGCGAACGCTTCTCCCGGGCCGGTGCTCTGTCACAGCACGGGCTCTTCCTTCTAGCGGTACCAAATGGCGGAATAGTTGGAAATCTGTAGGAACAGGGGCCGCCTGGCCCCCTTGGGCTCTGCTGGGAGCTCTCAAGGTGCAAAGCCCGCCCGGACAGGGCATCCGCTTGCCATCACAAGTCACCAACAAAAACATAATCTGCCTCTAAACGCCGAATTATTCCTTGCCAAAATGGTGTTGCTGCCACCAGCCCCTGAGTTTTGGCCCCTTTGGGACAGCTTGGGGCTGGGGCCCTGCTGCAGCAGGAACACGAGTGGCCCTCGGCCCCATCAGCCTGTGGAGGCCCCATCCCTGTGCTCCCCCGTGCCGCCCCGGGTCATCGCCGCATTCCTCACTCACCGATTTACCCCCAAATCTGCACCACAAGCGGTTTGGTCCATCAGCACCTGGCTCTGGCTGCCTTCCTCCTCTAACGCACACACTCTTTTCCGGAGAGAGCAGCATCGTGCACAATGAGCACCCACAGAGAGGATTCAGCCTTCTCTTGCTCCTGAGTTGATGAATGTGATTTTCAGCCTTTAACAGAGCAGGGGAATGCAGGGCAGAGAGGAGGAGAAAGGGTACCAGGTGGTGAATCACTGATCATTGGGGCAGATCTCAGCCACCCTTGTTGTCTGCTCTGATCATTAAAAATTGTTTTGCTGGAGGCAAGCCTGGCTGTATCGCCAAGAGCAGGCACCAGTTCTGTTTTTTTTTTTTTTTTCTGGGCTGTTTTGCTGTGTTCCCTCCAGAAGTCTGTACTGGCAGCATCACGTGTTCAGGAGATGTGAATCCAACCCTCCCAAAACCATGGATGTGAAAAAAAAAAAAAAAAAAAAAAAAAAAAAAAACAAGATACATTCATGATTTTCTGTCTGTTGTTGTGTCACAGCCCCTGGGTGCTGCGAGCTCGTGCTTTCTGTGCATGCTCACAGGTGCTGAGCTCTGACACACTCATGGCATGGCCATGCTTGTGGCATCTGGGAAGCCACAAATATCAGGACAGTGACAAAACAGTAAAAGGCTTCTCCTCCCTGACAAGACCAGGGATTAATTGTGAGTCCAGGTCACAACACATTTTACAGGCACTGCACTGCTCAAACCCCACTTGCTTTGGGGCAGCCACGTCCTGAGATGGAGGAAACCCCCAGCTGGGTTGGAAAACCAAGGCCAGCACCGGCCGGGGAACTCGGTAACTCATCACACTGGAAGGGGCAAAACCCAAGGCCCATCCTCCTGCCCCCCCTGCTCCTGGCAGGCCTCCATGGGCGGGCGGCTCGGCTGCGCTCCGTTCGGCTTTGGACTGGCAAGTCCCCTTGTCTGTCACGCCGAAAGCCCTCCTCCTTAGGAGGGATTTAAGGGGCTTTCTATGGCTATAGACTACAAGGACAAATAGCACCCCCAAACCCCAGAGCTCGGTTATGAGGCTCCTCTCTCCACCGGGGCTCATGGGGAGAAGATGGAAGGAGAAATTTCAGTCTAAAGCAGATGAGCTGAGCTGAAGGCACTGCTCCATCCTTCCCACCACACAGGCAAAAAAATGTGATCAGAGGAGCCGAAAAGCTGAGCAGCCTGCCAGCGCTCGCGTCCTGCTCCCGCTGCCTCGGGCATCTCTTCCTCTCCCCCTTTGCCTCCTGCAAGAATAAGCCTTTCATTTGCAACCTCGACTCCTGACAATTCTTGTCAATAAATGAGGTGAGCATGATGTTCTGTCTCTCTCTCTTTGTGCAGGGGACTTGGAGCACAAGCCGTGATGTAGGGCATGCGCTGCAGCGGAGGGGAGGAAGGTGCTCTGCACAGGGAGCAAAATGGCCAAAAGACCTGCTTCGAGGCTGGCGGTCGAAAGGGATTTGGGAGGCATTAAATGGGATTGCGGGGAGAGAAGGGGAGGCAGGGGCTGCGGAGCAGCACGGCGTTGCTTGCACTTAAATAGCCCTGTTATATGAGCATGCTTTGAGCGCGGGGTTAAAAGGCTACCCAGCAATAAAACTTAGAGAACGGCTTCTGTTGTGATGCAATTGCAGTAAATTATTGCTGGCTCTGGAGGAAGACCTGCTGTTGCTATGTGCGTGTCAAATCTGCTTGGGTTTTCGGTTGGAGAGCGAGGGGGCACCTGCATGCATCGCTGCCCGGCGGAGGGGGCAGGGTTTTCTTCTTCCTGCC
This sequence comes from Anseranas semipalmata, assembly GCA_013399115.1. NCBI lineage: Eukaryota > Metazoa > Chordata > Aves > Anseriformes > Anseranatidae > Anseranas > Anseranas semipalmata. The sequence goes on along the minus strand of VXAA01004028.1, from coordinate 24,917 downwards.
TCCTTGCAATGGTTTCTTCCAGGCTGCTCCTGGAGGCTGTAGGACATTTGCTGCCGGAGGAATTGAGCCGGCTTTTCTGTGGCTATGCAGCGGGACCACGGGCAAGCGTGTGACATGTCAGGATACCCCTGGAAATCCAGGAGGTTTGGGAAACTGGGAGGGGGGGGGTTGAAGTGGCATGTCAGCCGTGGAGGTCAGGCACAGGTTACTCCACTGTGCATTGCATAATCTTTTGTTTCTCAAGGTCTTCTTCCTTCCTAAAGAGAGACGTGTGGCAGGCAGCCAGCCCTGGCTCCAGGCTGCCGTGTGTGCTACAGACGCTCTGCTTTCCCTGCGATGCCGTTTCTCGACCGAATGTAATTTGTCTGTGTCCTGCAGGGCCCCCGGCAGAGTCCTGCCCATGCATGGGGACCGGTCCTCCCCGTGCCCAGGGAAGGCGCAGGTGGTGGTTGCATCCCTGCCTATGCTGAGGATTTCAGGGCTGTCTCGTTGGTTTTCTATTTGTACGACTGACAAAGCCTTCCTCATTGCTTACTCCTGAACGTCCTGATAAAGCTGCTATAATTGTATCAGGACGAGGAAGCCGGGCGTAACAGAGTAAATCCAGGTGCTTGCCACCAGCTAAAGTGGCTGTTTCACATTCCCCCAGAGGGAAGTTTACTTTTCAGGACTGAGGCTAAGTGGCATAAACGTTTTCTTGTGCGTATCCGAGATCGGTGCTTAAACAGTTGTTGTCTTTATGTGTTTCTCGATGCCATAGTTTCCCCACTTTGCACAGAGTGAATGAATGGGAGAGGCTGGAAAGAGCATAATGATATTTGCCCATTCCTCAGGAGTGTCGTGTGTCATCATTAATACTCGCGAGCCCCGGAGGGAAGGGATTAGAGCTGAACAAATTATTATGGCAGGTCGGATTCAGGCTGCAGCACATCTCACGCTCCTCTCCGTGTCCCTGGCACCTCTCCTCCGAGGATTTGCAAGGAATTAGCAGATACGAAGTCCCTGCTACTCCCTGTGGGGGTCCAGAACCGTGTGCAGGGAGGGGACAGAGGTGCTGAGCAGGGGGGCTATGGGGGCATTTGTAGCACAGGGGGAGCAGAAGCTGCTCGCAGCCATCAGCTCCTGCAGTGAATGATGCTCTCGGCTCGCTAATTGGGGCCAAGTGTTTACCAGGACTTCTGGCAGGGACAGGCTCAGTGCTGCTTGTGGGGCTGTAATGGAGAAACACACCATCCTTTCCTTTCTCCGGCCCATAATTTCAAGGTTCCCCAGCGGGGACAGGACAGGAGGAGGATGTTTTTGTCATTCCTAGCCCATCCTGGCACAGCCGAGGGTCACTGCACGACCGTGCCCGCAGTGCTGTCGTGCCTTGGGGGGAGACATGGTGTGAGCACTGCCCCACGGGATGTCAGCCCCACGGGCTGCGTGTCAGCCCCATGGGCTCTAAGGCAGCCCCATGGGCTGTGTATCAGCCCTGCGCAGCTGCCTGTCATGTTACCACGCTGGGCTTTCTGCCCTCCACCCTGCCATGTCAGATCTTGTCCTGTTTTTCTCCAGCTGTAACATGGTGCCATCAAGTTGTGTAAAATCAGAGGCGCTGCAGCCCAAAGTAGGTCAGTAAGATGTTTTTCCCAGCTGGGTTGTTCATGGTGGCAGCAGGGAGGAGGCACGGAGGATGAAGCTGGAGGACCCGGCGGTGATGTCGGCGCTTGGAGGGATGAGGTCCAGCCCTGAGCAGCAGCTCAGCCTCCCCAGATCAATCCTCAGCATCCCTCACGTCCTCAGCCTCTGCCTGCTCTGAGCGCTTTCCTGGGGGAAGCTGTGACTTCGGGGGGGACAGGGACACGGGTATCAGCTTGTGGCGATGCTCTCCGCCTTCCCAAGCCCGCGCCGCATCCCCGGCTTCGCGGGCTGGCGCCAGGTTCGCGCCGCGCCTGACTCATTGTTGTGCCTGGCCTTATGTAACCGGTGCCGAAATCTCGCTCTCTGCTGGGGGCGGCGGTGGAAGGTAGCCGGGATGGAGGGGGGAAAACAGCTCATTGCCATGGTTACCAGCATCTTTGCAAAGTTCTTCACATCCATCTGGTTTCATTTGCAGCCCTTTCATCTGGCAGAGGGAACATCCCTTGATGTTTCTGGCTGCATCAGCCGTGGCAGACAGCGTGGTGGGTTAGAGGCGGCGCGCGGGAGGTGGGAGACGGGCACGCCGTGCCTCCCGGCCCCTGGTGCGGAGCCTGATGTTGGGTCAAGTCGCTTAACCTCCTGTCCCTCCACTTCCCGCTTAGCGAGTGAACAGCTCAACTGGGATGTTCTCTCTGCTGGGACTCAGTTGGTTTTCTCAGCTACAGAGCTCGTTACCCGCAAGGGCTGCCATGGCTTGGACTGGGAGCTCCAAGCCGGGCAGACACGAGTGTGGGCATCTCGGGTTAGGAGCCAGGCCCTGCCCTGCTGGACAGCCCCTCCTCGCAGAGGGAGCCACGTTCGTGCCCAAAGCAGGCCCACGGCCGGCTCGATGGCCCGAGACTGGGGCAGAGCTGGGCTCCTGGGTCTGCCTGCAGAGCTCCTGAGCGCGAGCGCCTTCCAGCAAATCAATTCTGGAAATGAACAGGATGGACTAATCGAGTTAATCCTGGGAAGTTAATCAATGTCGAGTCGGTTTGGCCAGAAGTCCTGTTTATAATCCATGCGGAGATCATTAGTGCCTTGTGAAATGGAGGCGTGCTGTAAATCCAGGCTTTATGGAAATCAGAGGCAGAAGCCACACCGGGATGTCCGGGTGCTGCGGGCTGAGCCCGGCGGGAAGCATGCCTGGGCTGTGGCTGCAGACACAGCTCAAGACAGCTGCTGGGTCCTGTGGCTTCACTCCTGCCTTTGCCACCGACTCCTTACGTGAAATCAGCCCTGATTTGCAGGGCTGGGAACAGCCCTCGCGTTAGCGGCTGTGCGTGCCAGCCATGGCGATGCCAGGCGGCGGCCGGGCGAGCTGAGCTGCCTCCTGCCTTCCCCCTGCCTCGATTTCCCGGCCAGTGGCACCAGGGCAGCCTCAGCAGATGCACAGAGGACGTGGGAGGGCTGGGAGCTGCACAGCACTTGGCCTGTCCTGGCAGAGCTTGTGGAGAGCTCACGGGCTTCTCGGGGACTGTGGTGCTCAGCTCTGTCTGTTTTCCCCCCAAGTTTTCCACCTGCCCCTGTCTCTCTGTGCCTTGGACTGTGCCCTTTCAGCATTACCGGCTCAGAAGTGCTTGGGGATTAATGAGAGCAGCCCAAGCCTGGCACCAAGCTGGTGCTCAGAAGCACAGCGAGAGCAGAGATGTTCTCTGTCCCAGCGCAGAGGCAGCCGGGGATCTTCCAGCCAGGAGCTCCAGACAGCCTGGTGCCCAGCTCCGTGGGCTCATCACCGATTTGGAAGCGCAACAGAACACACTGGTCCCTTGCCCAGGATGTGCTGAGTTTGGTTTTTCCTTCCCAGAGTGCTGAGACCTCCTGCTCTTGCTCCATCCAACGCATCAGACAGGACAGGCTCTGTAAGAGCGAAGGGAGGCTGGCGGGGATGCGGCTGGTTTAGCGCTGCAGGGCTGGGGAGCTCCTGGTGTTGCAGGACCCGAGATGCATCCCACGCGGACGTGCCCGTGTCTGGAGGAGATCGCCGACACAAGCCCGCGGGCAAAACTGCAGAGCGCTGGGATGGACGCGGTGCAGCCTCACCCCAGCCCCACGCCCCCTGTCCCCGCTGCGAGCTGGTGGGCGCTGGGGCAGCTTTTCCTAATGCTGGAGCCTTCTCCTCCACAGGGACAGAAACAGGAGCCTGGCAGAGCCAGGGCTCGTCGGCCGCAGCGGGGCCGCAGCTCCACGCAGGAAGCATTGGCGGTGATGGCGTGGTGTCGGGTTTGGAGCGGGCTCTGCTTCTCCCCCACTCTGCTCCTTTCCCCTCATCTCTCCATGAGGCGGGGGGCACTGCGCGGTGGCACCTCGCGCTCACCCTCCGGTGTGAGTGGCACGAAGCAAGGAAGTCCTTGGCAGTGCTGGGGCGAGCATCAAACGCTGGCCACTGTCCCGAGAGGAAGAAGGGAGCTGGCACATCTCCCTCCAATGAGCCGCTCCGCCTTTGCCAAGGGAACTGTTACCCAGCTAGGCTGCGTGCAGTAACCAGGCTGTGCCGGGGGGAACCCACAAGCTGTGCACTGGGCTGGTGACGGAGCGGGCACCTTGGCTCTCCACTGGCTGGGAGCACTGGGGCAGAGCCCGGCGGGTGCCGGGAGCTGGCGGGGGCCAGGCTGCATGTGCTGGGGGGCTCTGAGCATGGTGCAGCATCGCCCCCCCCAAACGCACCCAATTATCAGAGCTGCAGAGCAGACGGAGGCCTGAGCCCAACCGGCCTCCATGCCCGGTTTTGTTTTGCTAATTCCCTCTCCCGGGCCCTGCCAGCAGCGCGGCTGCGATGCTCCGGCTGCATTTCAGGCGGTTGCTCAGGGAGTTAAGCGGGCTGCTCCCGGCAGCGTAACCAGGATCGCGAAGTTTAATTCCCCTCTGGGAACGCGCTCCTCCTTCCCCTCCCATCTGCAGGGGGGGGTCACGCTCAGTAACCACAGCCATTGCTGGGGGGGGCCGCCTGCGTCCCCCCAGCCCCCGATGCAGCTCGCTTTGCTGAGCAGCCCATCAGCATCAATAATTCACTGTGTTTAGCTTCATCACTAATAAATGCGCATCAGCCGGGCAGAGGGGGAAGGCAGGAATATCCCCAGCCTGGGGCATGTGCCCTCGGTGCTGCTGGGCAGGTGCCAGGCTCCGGCCCCAGCACGATGCCCCCAGCCCCTGCTGCAGCCACCTCGGTGGTCCCATCACCCTCAGCCCTCTCCAAAAGCCCACTGAGCACACCAGCATCCCAGGCACACCTGGAACAGCAAGCATCAAGGACTGGGCTTGCCTTGGGGCCAGGGAGGATGGTGCCACACTCCCCCAGCCTCACCCAGCCCTGCCATGGGGCTGGCGATATGGGGAGGGGGCTTCCCACCATCCAAGCTGGATAACTGCCTCTCCCCCTGGTTCTCGCATTCAGCCTTGGTTTGTGGAGTGACTCTAATTAAAACCTCCAACCCCATTCCCTGTAATTTGCATCTCTGGCTAATCACATTGGTGGTTTGGACTGGAGCTACACACACATATATATTTCATTGGTATAAATAATGCATTTTCATAGCTGAATCCTTCCTCAGCCCTATATTTGGTGCCAGAAATAGCTTTTTCATTTCAGATGGGCTTTTCCTTGGGTGTCCCTCCCTTGGCCAGAGCAGAGCCCTCTTTGGGGGCCCATCACTGCCTGCAACGTGCTGGGGACTGCTTGGCTTTGCGGCCACTCACGCTCAGCTCCGCTGGGCCAGCGTGCGTCACGCCAGGCCAGTGACAGGGACGTGGCCCAGACAAAGCTGGACGATGGCACAGGAGCGCAGGTTCCATCTCTGAGCAGAAGCAAAGGGAGGTGGCTCAGAAGGGCTGTGCAACTGGGGAGTACCAGGTTCAGCCCTGATGCGTCCCCAGAAGCATGCTGTGCTGTTGCTCATGCTGCCCTGGCTTTCCCCCCTCAGACTAACACCCCTTCTGCTTCCCCTCTTGCCCTCGTACAGGGAGCATAATGCTGAACAGCATCACCGATGGGCTCCTCTGTTGCCTGATGGGCAAGACGACCAACACCGTGGGGCCGCTGGACAACGTTGAGTCCAGCAACGGCTACAGCTTCATGGAAGTGAAGCCGGGGAGGATCCTGCGGGTCCGGCACAGCACGCCGAGCCGCCCGCCCGCCGAGCCGCCCGAGGAGCCCCAGCCCGGGGGCCCGGAGCGGGGCACGGTGCACTGCAAGCGCAAGATCACCCTGTACCGCAATGGGCAGCTGGTGATCGAGAACCTGGGGGACGCCGTCCGCTCCGAGATCCTGCACTGCCACAATGGCTCGGCGGAGCCCAACAGCACCGTGGAGCTGGAGCTCTCCGAGCTGGCTGGCCAAGCCCCTGCCCACGGCCCTGCTGGGACGCCGGGATCCGGCACGCCTGGATCCGGCACACGCGATGCAGCCACAGCCCCCGGCAAGCGTCGGAAGCGCAAGCCTAAGAAAGTCATCAACATCGACTGCAAGAAGCAGATCACGAGCTGCAAAGGGACGCACAGCGACGTGGTCCTGTTCTTCATCCATGGCGTGGGCGGCTCGCTGGACATCTGGAAGGAGCAGCTGGACTTCTTCACCAAGCTGGGCTACGAGGTGGTGGCTCCTGACCTGGCTGGCCACGGCTGCAGCTCGGCCCCCCAAATCGCTGCCGCGTACACCTTCTACGCGCTGGCAGAGGACATGAGGGCCGTCTTCAAGCGCTATGCGAAGAAGAGGAACATCCTGATAGGACACTCGTATGGGTAAGGGACACGCAGATGCATTCATCCCACCGCCATCCTCTCCTTGGCAGCAAGTGCTGGACAAATCCTGCCCTGCAGGGGCTGAGGAGCAGAGCAGGGACGTGGGGTTTCCAGTCCAAGGTTTATCCTCAGCTCTGATCTCCTCCATCCTCTTGGTGCACGTCCCTGGGTCCCACTAATCCCAGTACCCGTCCTCCTGAGCGCGTGGGCTAGCAAGAAAGCTGGCGGCACTCAGCCTATAAATAGAGTAAGCCCGAGAAAGTCAATTAGATGGGGACTAAGCAGTGCAGAGCAGGCCTGGGAGGAGAGGGAGCGGAGCTGGGCAGGATTAGATCAGAGGAACGAGTGCAATGCAGCCTCTAGTGTGGCTGAGCTGATCTCCAGGTGCTGGCGACATCCCCACTGTGCCGGTGGCTGCTTCGCGCAGAAGGACGAGCTTGGTGCACGACGCTCCCCGTCCTCGCCTGGGGCCCCCACGCCGCTGTCTCTCCCCGCAGGGTCTCCTTCTGCACCTTCCTAGCCCACGAGTACCCAGACCTAGTCCATAAAGTGATCATGATCAATGGAGGGGGCCCGACGGCGCTGGAGCCCAGCCTCTGCTCCATCTTCAACATGCCCACCTGCGTGCTGCACTGCCTGTCCCCGTGCCTGGCCTGGAGCTTCCTCAAGTGAGTCCCCATCCCCACGCCGCGGCTGTCCCCAGCAAACCCAGCCCCTTGTGTGCTCCCAGCACGGGGACCCCCAGCATGGGCACGGACACCAGCGCGTCCCCCAAGCCCCTGTGCCTTAGCGGCGCCACGCCGTGCTAACCCCCTGCCCGCGCCGGCTCCATCCCGCAGGGCTGGCTTCGCTCGCCAGGGTGCCAAAGAGAAGCAGCTGCTGAAGGAAGGCAACGCCTTCAACGTGTCCTCCTTCGTCCTGCGCGCCATGATGAGCGGGCAGTACTGGCCGGAGGGCGACGAGGTTTACCACGCGGAGCTGGCCGTGCCCGTGCTGCTGGTGCATGGCATGCACGACAAGTTCGTGCCGGTGGAGGAGGACCAGCGCATGGCCGAGGTACGGGACGGAGCGGGGCTGGGGGCGAGGGCTGGGGGCTTGTCCCAGTGCTGACGCCCGTCCCCGTCTCCCTCCAGATCCTGCTGATCGCCTTCCTGAAGGTGATCGACGAGGGCAGCCACATGGTGATGATGGAGTGTCCTGAGACGGTGAACACCCTGCTCCACGAGTTCGTCCTGTGGGAGCCCGAGACGCCAGCTGGGGACGGGCAAGGAGAGAAGAAATAAGGCGGCGGGGACGCGGTGACCGGGCTGCTCCGATGGGAGAGACGTTTCAGAGCAAAGAGGGGTTTGAGAGCGCAGAGGGGCATGGCTCAGCCTGCCCTCGCTGGCAGCAGAGCTGATTTTCTTTCCCGGCCGCAGCTGGGTCGCAGGCTGGCGGCGGAGCGCAAAGGCTCCCGGGGGCACGGGTGCGCGAGGCCGGCAGCGGGAACACGGCAGACCCGGTCCCCGTCCCCTCGGGGGCGGCATGGCAGCCGCTGGAGCGTCTTCATCTCGTTTCGTTGTAGTATTATTTTCCTCACGCAGTGACCCCCCCGGGGGACAGAGAGAGGATGCTGCGGGGAGACTGGTCCCACCTGCAGCAGCACGGGACGAAGGCAGACGGGTCCCTGCAGGGAGAGCACGGTGAGCCCCGGCGTCTTCCTCACCAGGGCTGGAGGAGCTGATTTGGGATTGCTTTAAGGGGAAGCCAAAGTGGGCTTTGCCTCTCTAACCCCAGTGGCAGGGGACGACGAGGCCAGACGCGAGCTCTCCCCCGGTGCCACTGTTCGTGCAGTCGCGTCCCCATCCACCGCCGCTTTAGGTACCGCAGCGCTGGCTTCCGCAGAGCTCCCCTCCTGCTGCTGCCGGGGCTCCTCGAGGTGCTTGGAGCCACCTCCACAACGCCCGCAGCCACCTGTGCTGCTTGCCCATCCCGGCACTGGAACAACGCAGAGCAATGCGGGGGGGACGATGCAAACCGTGACTGACGGATGAGCGCTCGTTACCGGCACCGGCCCTGTACATAACCCACGGATCCCGGGGCCGCTCCTCCCCTCCACAATTCGTGTCCCATATCCAGGATCCGGGCAGGACCAAGAAGGTCCATGGGAAGTGCCGAGCGGGGACCCGGGCACCGCTGCGGGGTCCCTGTGCTCCTGGCCAGGCTGGGGGGCTCCATGGGACCCCCGAGTGAGCTGGGGCTGTGCTCGGCACAGCTGCTCCCCGGCCCCAAACCCACGCGCTGGGGATGGCTGCAGCCTCCCCGTTACCCCAAAGAGCAGAGCCGCTCCCCTCGTTGTTTCCTCCTCTTATTTCCCCCATCTAAACCAAAGAAACAGCCAGGCCTGTTTGCCCCATGGGAACCTCACCCTCTGGGTGGGTGCAAGAGCCCCCCCTCACCCCCAGCACCCCAGGTTGGCTCCAGGGGCTCCCAGCCTTGCAGGGCTGCTCTAATCGGAGCTGGCACCCCAAAACCGAGTGAGGGAGAAGAGGAAGGGCCCTTGGGAGCCGGCACTGGCATGGCAGGGACTGCGTGTGACGAGTGCCACCGCACGACCCACACTCTGTCCCCTCCGCTGGCGCCTGCCCGTGCCCACCACTGCAGCCTCCTGTCTCATAATGAGAATTTTAATGACCTAAACCTGGGTGCGGACGCATTTCCACGCACCTACCCCAAATCACAGCTCTGCCCCCCGCCGCACCCCCCGGCCCGGCTGGAGGTGACTGTTAGCGCCCGCTGCGGGCCACGGCTCTTCACCCTCCATCGCCACAAAGTCTGTGCCGCTTGTACCGACATCGCTTGTGCTAAGGCAAAGCAAACCGCACACCGCACCCTGCTGCTGAGCCACGCGCCGTGTTAGTGCCATTTCATACAGTAAAGCCGTGTTATATTCTCAGCCGCGTCCGACTCAGTCACGGGGACACACCGGGGCACGGTCTAGGAGCACGGAGAGAGGGGAGGCAAAGCCAGAAGTCGCACGTAGCTTTGGTTTGTTAGCCAAAGAAGCCCTGCAGTGATTTATTCACCACCATTTAGGGGAATAGAAAAATAAATAGAAAAATTCTCACCATCATTCACGACATAAAAACCGCACCCGGCGCGCAGCCATGCTGCCCTCGCCTCCTCGGGAAGCGCAGGGGGGTGCAGGCAGGGGGTGCCCCCAGCACCCCCGTGTCCCCTCCCGGGGTGCTCAGCGCCCAGCCTGGATGTCCGCTGGCCGGAGCTGCCGCTCGCCCTCGGCCAGGAAGATGCGCATGGCCCGGTGCAGCATGTGGACGCCCAGGCGCCGGCGCCGCTCGGGCGGCCAGCTCGCCGCCACGCCGTAGCAGTTCCCCTTCCGCTGGTTGGTGATGGTCCGCAGGCCTATGGGGACGGGGTCAGCACCCGCAGCCCCAGCCCCATGCTCCCCGTTAGCACCCGCAGCCCCATGGGGTCCCCGTTAGCACCCACTCCCAGGCATCTTTTCCCCGTGGGAGATGGGGGTTTGGGAGGACTGTGTCCAAACCATGTGCCGGTTACCAGGGACCCCCAAACTCACCGTGTGCCCCAGGCTGCACCCCCCAGCTCTGTAAGGATGAGCAGGAGGGCGCAGGGAGCTGGAGCAGTGGCAGAGCCAATGCTGGGACCTGTCCCCCCGCCACGGCCCCACTCACCCAGGGCCTCCACCAAGCAGCCCTCCCGCGTGTACGCCTCGGCCGGCACGCTGTTCTGGAAGCAGTGCACGGAGATGACGCCCTGCCCGCTCGCCCAGATCTCCAGGATGCGCTGCACCTTGGGGCAGCCCTGCGGGACAGCAGCACCGTCACCACAGCCCCGTGCCCACCACCGTGGCCTCAAGCCCCCCCCAGTGCAATTCCCAGTGCTCAACCTTCTTCGTCCCTGCGCGGTACTGGGTCAGAGCCTCGGAGAGGTGGCAGTAGGGCCGAGCGCGCGTCCCCTTGCCCACATAGAAGACGGCTTTGACAAAGGTCCTGAAGCACTCAGCTGGGCTCAGGCGGTGGCAGCGCAGTGGCAGGTCCTGGCTGACCCTAGGGGTGCAAACCCCCCACCTTCAGGGCTTGCAAGACCTCCAGGGGGGTGTTACCAGCCCCAGAACCCCCATGGGGCGTGCAGGGCAGCAGCCCAGCCCTACCTGGGGTCGAGGAGGAGGTAGTTGAAGCTGGCCTTGAGCAGCCCTTCGCACCAGTGCCGGCTCCGGTCAGGTCGGTCGAATTGCTGTGCCAGCACCAGCTCATCCTGGGCACAGTCGGGGACGTGGCCAGTCTGCAGCGCGGCTGCGAGCTCGGGGCTGTGCCCTGGGTTGGCCACGGTGGGGTTGGGGAGCACCCTGAGCACCCCCGGCACCGTGGGGCTGGGGGGTGCTCCCTGGGACTCACCCGTCGGGCTGCGGGTCAGCTCCTCCAGCCGCCGCAGGTACACGCGCCGGGTGAGCTCCGTGATGGGTCCTGGGTCGTCCCCCAGCACCCGCAGCTGCCGGCGGAGCGCCTCGTCGGACAGCACCCGTGGGGCGCGCACTCGCCCCCTGGGGACTGCGGCGTCCCCAGGGCTGGTGGCCTCTACACCAGGGCTGTGCCGCTCGGTGGGCGCCCATCCCTCGTGCTCCACGGTGCGGTGGGGGCTGCAGCCGGTGGGCAAGAGCGACACGGGTGGGCTCCCCAGCTCTAGCAGCCTGGGGTTGGTGGCATGGGGGGAGCCCTGAGGATCTGATGGGGAGTCCTGGGGGTGGCCACGGTCCCTGGGACCCAGCAGCACCGTAGAGCTGGAGCTGGGGGAGCCCTGAGGATCTGATGGGGAGTCCTGGGGGTGGCCGTGGTCCCCAGGATCCAGCAGCACTGTGGGGCTGGAGCTGGGGGAGCCCTGAGGATGTGATGGGGAGTCCTGGGGGTGGCCACGGTCCCTGGGACCCAGGAGCACTGTGGGGCTGGAGCTGCTGGCCCCCAGGGGGAAGCTGGGCTGGCTGGGGGTCCTGGGGAGGATTTGGGTGTCATCCAAGGAACCTGTGCCTTCTCCATCCCAACCGGACACATCCTCACCCCCAAGGGCAACGCGGTGCCCTGGGGTGGTGGCAGTGTCCCTGGGGACACCCCTGGGTGCTCTGACCCTGGGGGGCCTCCGGGGCATCTCCAGGGTGTTGTCGAAGAGGGAGGAGGAAGAGGAGGCAGTGAGCCGCGCCGCCGAGGCCTGCAGGCGGCTCTTGGTCCGGGGGGTGACATGGCAGAACTGGGGGGGCTGCAGCCCCTGCGAGGTGGCACCCCCCGCAGCGAGGCCGGCCAGGCTGCAAGGGGGCCCCAGGGTGCCAGGAGGGGAACACCTGAGGGTGCAGCTCTGGAGCAGCGCAGGCAGCTCCCCTGTGGCTGGGGGGCTCTGGTGGGGCAGCTCCTGCAGTCCTGCTGGGGAGGGGGCTTCACCCAGGCACCCCCCGGCCTCGCTGGGCTCCAGCGTCTCCACCGCAGTGACGAAGCACTCGCTGGCCATGCTGCTGTCCCCGAGGCTGCTGCAGTTATGGCCCCCGGCCCCCGCTCCCAGCACCCCTGCATCCCTGCTGCAACGCAGAGGCCGGGGGGGGCTCCTGGCCCCAGCGCTGGGCTTGGGGACACCCCATGTCCCCGTCCCTCTCAGAGGTCCCTCCCCAGGCTCATCCCCAGCCCAGAGCAGGGTGCTGGAGGCGAGGGGCTGCGGGGGGCAAACTGAGCCCCCAGGGGGCCACAGGGCGAGGGAGGGGATGGAGGCGGATTGGGGACAGCCCAGCCAGGCTGGGGGCTCCCCCAACCCGTGGCCGCTCCCCAGCTCCGGCTCATCCAGCTGGGACAGGCGGGTGCTGCTCAGGGGCCCCGTGTCGGAGCCGTCGGCTTCTGTGCAATCCTCGGTCAAGAAGGACAGCGAGCGCCTGGGTCCCCGCAGGGCTGTGGGGCAGGGATAGGGTTCAGCACCTGGCCCCCCCAGGGCTGCAGCAGCCCCCTGAAAACCAGCTGCAGCAGCACCCCGAGGGGGGCTTACCCTCTGCGGGGGGCCAGCCCCAGACACGCGGCGGGACCCGCAGCACGTGCAGGCAATCGCCCCGCTGCAGCGCCAGGTCGATGGCTCGCTTCCCGTCCTGCAGGGAGGGGACGCTGCTGTCACCACTGCCGGGTGGCATCCTTGCCAAGGGCAGGAGTCCCAGCAGCACCTCCCAGGTGCTGTCCCCAGAACCGTCCCTGCTAACCTGGTCTCGGAGCTCCGGGTCCCCCCCTTTCTTCAGCAGGACCTCAAGGCACCGGCAGCGCCCCCGGGACGCGGCGATGTGCAGCGGCATGAGCTCCTCGGCGGCCCTGCCACAAGATCGGGGTCACAGCCGCCCCCTTGGTGGCTCCGTTTCCTCCCCCCCATGGCCGCGGCTGGGGGCGAACCCCCCCGGGAGGAGCAGCTTGGGGTCAGCCCCCAGCCTGCAGCTGCCCCAGAGCCCCCCAGCATCGCCCGCTGGGGCTGAGCCACCCGAGCCGCGGCCGTACGGGGAAGGGGGGGCCCAGCGGTGCGATACC
>VXAA01004028.1:0-10579 GCA_013399115.1 Anseranas semipalmata | reverse complement strand
CCGGCCCTGCCGCCCCCGCCTCGTCCCGTGCTTACCTTCCAGCTCGTCTCGTCCTCCTTCTCCTCCACCCCGTTGTGGATATAAACCACGTCAAAGAAGAAGTAGGGGCACTGCAGCATCTTCTGCAGGGAAGAGGAACCGGGCACAGTCCTTCCACGCACCGGGGCGCAGCAGCGGGCGCTGCCTGAGCTCACCCGCGGCTCCCAGGGGTCCCTACCTTCATCTGCTCCGACACGGAGAACTGGGGCTGGCAGCCCGGGCGGCCGAACACCAGGATGGTCCGGACCACGTATGGCGGCGGGATGGTCTGCACGTTCTCCGTCACCGGCAGCTCGATCTTCTGCTGGCTGTGCCGGGAGGACGGGGCGGCTGAGAGCCCGCTGACCATCCCCGCCTCGCCCAAACCTAACCTGGGGAACCTCCGACCGCTCTGGGCTCGGGTGGGAGCGCAGCAGCCGCCCTGCAGCTGTCTGCCCTCCAGCATCGCTGCTTTTTTAGAGCAAGGCTGAAAATCCCTCGCCAGGCTGGCAGCCCCGACCCCTCCGCGCAGCCGCACACCCCCCAGCCGTACTCACATTAGGTTGAAGAGCCCTTCCAGATCTGCAGCCTGAGGTAAGGATTGGTCCCAGCACACAGACCCCTTCCCAAGCCCAGGACCACTGCGTCCCCCCCTGGATGGACATCCCACACCCAAACCTGGTGGCCAGGCTGGGCGGGGACGCCCCGAGGTGGGGAGAAAACCCCGATAAATGCCTGTTTGGTGGGTCTGGAGGATCCGGCATCACAGGAGCCGGCTCGACCCCCTGCGGCTGGCCCAGCCTCACACCCACGGCGCAGACGCAGCCGTGGCTCAGCCGCGCTGGGGACACCAGCGAGACCGCGGATCTGCTGCCATCTGCAGGCAAAGGACCTGGAAGGGTCCCGCTGGCACCCAAGGGACCCCGCACGCTCACGTCCCCCAGCCCCGCGGGGCTCGCTGCCAGCACGGATACTGAAGGACTTGCAGACGACGGTCTCCAGGTCGTAGAGGCAGCTGCAGACCTCGCGGGGGTCCGAGGTGAACCCTGAGAGCTGAGAGGAGCCGGGGTGAGGAGGGTGCGGAGGCGGGTGCGGAGCCGTCCCTGTCCCCATCCCGTCCTCGCTTACCCACGTGGCGTCGTTGTTCACCACCACCAGCGCGAACTCGTGGCTCTTGTCGATCTTGTGCTTCGTCCTCACAAACATCTCGATCATCTTCTGGGAGATGTTCAGCGCGTTGGTCTTGGACCTGCCGGGCGGGGGGACGGAGCTCAGCCAGGACCAGCTCCCCCCCGGGTTGCACCAGCCCCCACAGCACCCCTGATGCTCACCCACTGAAGGACTCCAGTTTGGGCAGAGCCATCTCCTCTGACAGGTCCAAGCAGATGATCTGCGCGAGAGCACGGCAGCTGAACCCCCAGCCCCGCCGGGAGCCCATCACCCCGGCGTCGGGGCGCGCCGCAGGCACTCACCACCTTCTCGGGGCAATTCACCCGCGGCGTCTTCACCTGCACCTCGGTGGGGTGCGCGGGGCCGGGCCAGGCGGTGCCATCGGGCGCGGCGGTGCCCTGCGGGCTGTCCTCGGCGCTGGCCGCCTCGCCCTCACCCTCGCTGCGGTTGCCCACACTGGCCTGGGCGCTCAGCGCCCGGTCCTCAGCACCCTCGGGGTTGGAGCGGGTGCGGGGCCGCTGCTCCGTCGCCTTCTCCTCCTCTTCCTCAGCGGCGCTGCCCGGCTCCGACGTGTCCATCCCACAGCCGCGCTCCATGGTGTGCCACAGGGGATGGCTGCGGGTGGCTGCGGGGCGTCAGCGTGGCCGGGCACCCATTGCCTGGTGCACCCCCCTGCTCCATGCACCCCCGTGCTCCGTGCACCTCGCCCCTTGCATCCCCCTGCTCCATGCACCCCCCTGCCCCATGCACCTCNCACCGCGCACCCCCCGGCGCGCGCTCACCCGCTCTCGGCCGCACGAGCCCCGCCCGATGCCGCCCGGAAGTGGCGCCGCGCGGGGACTGCTGGGATTTGTAGTTCTCTGGGGGCCCGGCGGGCACGTGGGGACAGGATGGGGCCCGGGCACCACCAGTGCTCGTGCACCGCACCCCAAACACACGTGCACCGACCCCTGCACCCATGCAACACCCCCTGCACACCGAACTCCCGTGCACATCCTCCTGCACCCTTGCAACGCCGCGTGCACACCGAACTCCCGTGCACATCCTCCTGCACCCATGCAACGCACCCTGAACCTCAAATACCCATTCATAACTTTCTGCACCCATGCACCATCCCTCTGCACCGTAAATACACGTGCACCGCCCCTTTGCACCCCGTACACCATCTCCCGGCACCTGCGTGCACTGAGCTGGCTCCCTCCTGGCCCTGCACACCCCAGCACCCCATGCTGCGCCTCCGAGCACCCCAAATGTTCACGTGCCCCTTTGCAACCCCAGACTCTGGGGCTGCTCAAAGACACGAAGCTGGGTGCATGCTCTTGCTGGGTGTATGGGCACCCAGGTGTATGGGGAGGGTCTGGCGTGGGGCCGAGGCCCTGTGGGGCAGAGCAGGGCTCTAGGGATGGTGCTGGGGTGCCCAGTTCTGGCAGAGCCCCCCAGGACAACTCCATCACCCGGCGCAGGGCAGGGCAGCGCAATGGTTAAGCGCAGGAGGCTGCGCTGGGGCTCCCGAGGAAGAGGAAATCTCGGCAGGAACAAGGAATGGGCCAGGCCTGGGGCGGCCCCACGGGGCCCCATGAGCAGCCGGGACGCGCCCGGATCCGGTCACAGCGCGGGGACGAGCCGAGGGCATGGGCTGAGCGGGCGCTGCGGGCAGGAGACGGGCCGGGATGGAGGAGGCAAGTGGGGTGTCCCCGCGGGTGCTGGGCACAGCAGGTCGCCCATCCCCAAAACTCAGCCCTTGTCCCCAAAACTCATCCCTCGTCCCCATCCCAGCCAAACCGCAGTGCTCAGCAGCCCCTCTGCACCCCAAACACCCGCTCACCCCCCTTCTGCACCCATGCACCGCCCCTGGTGCCCCCCGGGAACAGAGTGGGCAGACCCCCTGCTCCCCGCAGCCCCTGCCGGGCAAGCGGGTGGACGAGGCTGAGGACAAGGACGAGGATGAGGACGAGGACAAGGCCAAGGGGGGGGACGACCGGGACATCCTGCGCTATGAGGAGCGCATCGCCGGGCTGCTGGCGACCGTGGCCCGGCTGCACCGGCGCACCGAGCAGCTGCAGCGCTGCCCCGGCAGGTACCGGCACGCGGCGGCAGCGGGACCGGCATCGCTCGGGCCCTTGCCAGCGCTTGGCCTCACCGCCCTGCAGGGAGGATGAGGGGGGCTCGGGGGGCACCAGCAGCCTCCCCACCGATGCGCAGCAGCCTCGGGAGCTTGACGGCAGGCTCACTGCTGGCGCTGGTCTGGAAGGTGGGTACAGTGCTCCGTGCCACACAGCACCATGCCGTGCCATGCAGCACCGTGCCATGCCATGCAGCACCGTGCCATGCCATGCCAGGACCTGACCCCATCCCCGCTCCCTCTCCCCAGCCCACGGCCCCGACCTCTTTGCTGACCTGCAGCACGCCGTCAGCTCGCTGGAGCGCGCCGTCTTCTCCCGGCACCGGCAAGCACCAGCACCGCCAGCAGAGTGGGTGCGGGCGGCCAAGGTGAGGCAGGGTGGCACGGGCAGCCCAGACACGCAGGGGATGGGCACTGCCTGACTAGCCCCATGCCCCCAGAGCCTGGAGGAGCTGGAGCGGACGGCAGGGGTTCTGCCGGCTGCGTGCCGGGGCCTGGGGCAGGGAGCAGGTGAGGGGCTGCTGGAGGCGGCGGCGAGGAACGCGGCGCTGCGGGAGGCCCTGGGGCACCGCGACGAGGAGCTGAGCCGTGCCACGGCCTCGCTACAGGCGCTGCAGGGGGAGCGCGATCGGCTGCAGGGGAAGGTGGGTACTGGGGTGGGGTGGGGGGTGGCACAAGTGGTGAGCCCCACAGTTTAGCCCCTAGGGCTCAGTACGGTGCTTGGCGCAGGTCCGGGACCTGCAGGAGGCTCTGGCAAGGCTGGAGGAGCCGGACGGCTCCAGCAGCGGCACCGCGGGGCCCAGCAGCGCCCCAGGGCCAGGGGAGCCCCGGCTGCCCCAGGTGAGTGTGGGGCTGGGGTGGCTGCGGCTCCAAGGGTGGGATCCTGCCCCGGCGCCGGGCTCTGCCTCTCCCCTCTGCAGGACCCGCCCTGGTGCCTCCCGAGCTGCGATGGCGCTCAGCCCCACAGCACCCAGCCCTACAGCACCCAGCCCCACGGCACCCAGCCCCAGAGCCCGCTCTTTCCCCCGCCCTCGGAGGGTGCTGGCCAGGAGCTGGAGGAGCGGGTGCAGCAGCTGCAAGGGTGAGTTCTCCCCAAACCCCAGGAACTGCTGAGCCCCGGCTCGTGAGGAAACTGAGGCACAGGGGCTGACCTGGGCTGCGCATGCTGGTGGTGCCCAGGTGCGTGGAGAGGCTGAAGGAGGTGAACCAGCAGCTTGTGGCCGCCCTGCGGGAGTGCAAGAGCGATTCAGAGCGGCTCAGCATGGTGCTGGGGCAGCACGAGTCCCGCAGCAGTGCGCTGCGCCTGGCCCTGCACTGCAGGTGGGGGACGGGGTGGGGACAGGGACAGGGCTGGGGACAGCCACGGCACCGTGCTGAGCCCCTGTGCTTGCAGTGAGCGCTGCGTGGAGACCTACGGCGCTCTGCTCGACCGGACATGGGCAAAATTGGGCAGGGACGGGGATGGCCCCGGTGCTGGTGAGTGCCAGCCGGGGGGATGCAGGACATGGAGGGGTGCTGGGGGGCATCAGAGGGATGTAGGGGGGGTGTAGGAGGGATGCAGGGAGAATACACAAGGGATACTGGGAGGATACTGGGAGGATGCTGGGGGGATGCTGCCAAGATGCTGGGGGATGTGGGGTACATGCAGGGGGGATGCAGAGGGGATATCAGAGGGGTGCTGGGGAGATGCAGGGCGGATGTAGGATGGATGCAGATGGGATTTTGGGGGGCTGCTGAGCACGTACTGGCGAGGCCGCCTGCCCCGTGCCTAGGAGCCGCAGGGCAGCAGAGCGTGGAGCACGGGCACGGGTCCGGCCCCACGCCCACGCAGGGGCCGCAGCTCCCGGGCCGAGCGGATCCGGACGGCCAGGAGGAGAGCGGGGCTGGTGCCTGCCCCGGGCTGCAGAGGTACCGGGCAGGGGAGGGTGCGATGCTGGGTGGGGACCGAGCTGCGTCCCCAGGCTGGCACCATGCCCCCATGCTCAGCTCGCTGCAACCACATCCCCGTCACTGCAGTGCCCCGGCATCCCACGGGACAGAGGAGGGGGCCCTGCGTAACTCCATCCGCCGGCTGCGCGCCGAGCAGGCGGCTGTGCAGGCGTCCCTGTGCGATGCCCCCGCGCCCGCCCGTGCCCTCACCCACCGTGGCGAGGATGCCAGTGCCCAGGCCGAGCGGGCTCTGCAGGATGCTCGGGCTCTGCTGCCCGGCTGGCGGCGGCCGGAGAAAGCGGAGCTGCTGCGGGACCTGGCGATGCTCAAGGTGAGCATGGGGAGGGGGTACCCGGGGCCCCCCCAGGGCCTCCCCGGCTCTGTGTGGCTGGGAGGTGATGGTGCTGCCCTGCCAGGAAGCCATGGCCGAGCTGAAGACGCGGCTGCAGCTGGCAGAGAAGGAGAAGCGGGGCCTGGAGGTGCTGGCAGTGGCACAGGGGCCACGGGAGGCTGCGCTGCGCCTGGTGCTGCAGCACCTTGAGCGGGAGCGGGGCGGGGGCCCCCCCAGCCCCCCCAGCAGCTCCAGCAGCAGCGAGGAGGTGAGGCTGCCTCAGGTCTGCTCCCCACGGCTGGGGGCTCACTGGGGGTGCTGATCCCCACCCGGGCTCTGCAGGATGCTCAAAACGCCCGAATGGGAGCAGCGGCACCACGGCACCCCATGGACCCGGAGAGGATGGGGCAAGAGCTGCTCCGCGCCCTGGCCCGGTAAGGGACCTCGGCACCAGGAGCCCTGCGCGTGCCACAGCTGCGTGCCAGGCTCTGCCATGCGCGTGTCCCCCAGCATCGAGGAGCTGCACGCCCGGGCGCAGGCCCTGGTGCTCTCCCTGGAGCAGAGCAGCGCCGTCAGCCGCGCGCAGCAGGAACAGTGCGTCGCCATCACCGGAGACTTCTTCCACGCTCACAGGTGGGCAGGGGGTGCCCAGTCAATGCTCGGCATGCGTCGGATGTGCGGCGGTCCCCCTGCATGTCCCAAAAATGCATTACCTTCCTGCATGGCCTGGGTGCACATCCCTCCCGCACGCCCCAGATGCATGGTCCCTTCCTGCACACCCCAAAAGTGCTGTTGCTTCATGCACACCCCAAACGCACTACCCTTTCTTATGCACTCCAACAGTGTGGTCCCTTCCTGCACACCCCAAAAACACGATCCCTTTGTGCACACCCCAAAAGCACGATTCCTTCTTGCACACCCCAAAAGTGCTGTCCCTTCCTGCACACCTCAAAAGCGCAGTTACCTCATGTGCACCCCAAAAACGTGGCCCCTTCCTGCTCACCCCAGAAGCGCGGTTGCTTCCTCTGCACCCCAAATGCGCAAAAGCCCTGGGGTGCGCGCTGTCCCCGTGCCCCACGGTGACGTTGTGCCCGCAGTGCGCTGGCCCTGGCGTACCGCGGTGCCCGGCAGAAGCAGGGGGCCCAGCTGCGGCGCCTGGAGGCGCAGGCGGGTGCCCTGCGGCAGCAGCATGCCCAGCGGGTGCAGGCACTGGCCCAACGGCTGCAGGCCCTGGAGCAGCGCCCGGCTGGCAGCGAGACCTGCATTTAGGGTCCCCGCAGCCCCCCCTGGGGTGGTGGGGACAGGATGGACCCGCAGGGACAATAAACCGCTGATGCTCATGGCTATGGCTCTGCCAGACCGGGGATTGGTGGGGGACTTAGGGCACGGTGGGGACGGACCTGCAGCTCGGCTCATCCCAGCAACAAAAGCTGTCCCCTCCCCGCGGCCCCCGCAGACTCACGGCACAGATGAAGCCGTTTCGTTATCCCTGATGTGGGATCAAAGGTGACGGCGGTGGCCGTGGCGGGAGGGCCCCATGCATATTCAGGAGGGAAGAGGAGCAGTGACCCTGCACCGGGGGCAGCCGCGCTTTGCAGGGGGGGCCGGCAGCAAGGCTGGGCTGGGGGCTGCCGGGGGGAGCGGGGGCTGAAGCCGGCAGAGCGACCCCGGTGCGATGGGGTGGTTGTGGAGCAGGCGCTGGGTCAGCGTGGGTCAGGGTTATGGTGAGCGTGGGTCTCTGGTGCGAGGATGCACGGGGCTGTGGGGCAGCCTGGGTGCAGATGTGCTGCAGGGTGTTAGGGAAACTGAGGCACAGAGCTACAGATGGGCCACGAGGAGGGCTGCAGCTCCCTGGAGAGGTCCCACAGCAGAGTTCAAGGCTCAGTGGATCAATATCCAGATGGAGAGGGCAGACAGACAGGGCTGCAGAGCTGCAAGGATGCAGAACAGTAATGCAGGGCTGCAGGGCAGGGCTGCAGGGCTGCAAGGAAGCACAACAGGAATGCAGAGCTGCGGGCCTGGAGGGCTGCAGGGCAGGAATGCAGGGCAGCGACACATGGATGCACAACAGGGATGCAGGGGTGTGGGCCTGGAGGGATGCAGGGGAACAGGGGCACAGGGATGCTGCTTGGGCAGGTCCGGCCCGGCTTGTCAGGGGGTCCGGGGGGGCCCGGCAGCAGTGGCAGTGGCGTGGACGGGCTGACCCGCGGGTTGAAGGTCAGGGCTCTGCGCTCAGACCCCTTTTCAGATTCAAATGGGCTCCTGGGGGCTTTGTGCGCGGGGTCAGGCTTCACCGAGAGCTGCATGAAAGGGACAGGGCGGCCGGGGCGGCTTTCAAGTCCCTGGGTGCTGGGGAGGAGGGGGAGCACAGACAGAGCTGCTGCCACCCCAGCCCTGGTCATGGGGACCCCCCCCAGCCCCAGTGCCTGCCCACGCACACCCTGAGCCTCTGCCAAGGCGCTGTCCACCAGGCTGCTGGCATGGCACGGCACGGCACAGCACGGCACGGCACGGCACAGCGCGCTGTGGCACAGCGTTCCCATGCAGCATGGGTCTGGGGGCTGCAACATCGTCCCAGCAGGGCCAGGCTGTGTGTGTGTGCAAGGCCTTGCCTTGGGCCACAAGCCCCAGCGACACCCGGAGCTGCTTGCACGTGAGCATCCGTGCGTGCACCCATTGCACACGATGGGCCGCGCCCCGCGGGGTGAGCGTGCGTGGGGCTGCACGTCCGTGCACACGTGCGTGCGCTGGGGGGAGGCGTTTGCGGCACGGGCACGTGAAGGGTGCTTCCTGCAGGACCCTGCCCCGTGCGTGCGTGTGCAGTGGGGTGCAGGGTTGTGCCGTGGGGCAGGGGTGCAGGCTCTCACCCCACTGCGCGGCATGGTGGCCCCAGCTCCCTTTGTCCTTCACCTCCCCGCCGGCTGCCGAGCAGCTCGCACGCCCTCGGCACGCATGCACATGCCCGCGCGCAGGATCCAGCCCCGGGAATGCGGCGATAAGGAACCTCACGCCCTCCGCCCTGCAGCAGGATCGCTCGGGCTCTGCAAACAGCTCCGGGGAGGAGCAGGGCCGGATCCTGCCTGGCATGCATGGCCCAGAGGGAAAACCAGTCCCGCCAGGGGAAACTCAGCCAGGAGATGGGCTGAAAATCGGGGGATTGAGCTAAACCCCCCCATTCTGCACGTGTGGGGCTGTACGCACCCCATGTACAACCCTGCATCAGGGTGCGGGTCCCCCTTGGGTTCCCAGACGGGGCCTGGGGGGACAGACAGACAGACAGACAGACAGGGGCAGCGTCTTTCCAACAAAAGCCCCCAGGAAGCACTGCTGGTGGTGGGCTCGCAGGGGGCACGGCTGCCCCACAGCCCAGAGCGTGGCTAACCGGGATGCAGGGAAATCGGTCGGGGCTGGTGGCGATGGCACCGGTGCCTCCGGTGACAATGGCACCCGTCTGGCTGCAAACCCAGCGCTGCCATCGGCACCATTTGCTTCATCATCCTCCAGACTGAAGGCTGCGGGAGAGCAGGGGCTGCACCGCTGCCGCCCGACCCCGCGGGTGCCTCTGCCAGGCCGGACCCTTGCCGGGCCCACGCGGGGCGGCAGCGGCACAAAACGCGCCGGCAGCCCCGGCCGCGGGGGCCCTTTTGTGCGGGCGAGTCAGTGGAGCAGCGCGAGGAAGGAGGAATTCCTCCGGAGATCAAACGCCTTCGCCCACTGGACACCGACGTCAAAACAAACACGGCTCCCATGGCGGGGCCGGCAGCCGCGCGGGGGAGAAGATCCAATTTCCTCCTTTGTTCCTGGATTATTATTTTTTGCAGGGGGCGAGGAGGAGGGGGAGAGGCAGGGAAAGGGCCATAAATCATGGCCTGACAGAGGAGAAAGGAGCCGCGGGGCCGGCTGCAGGTGGGGGCAACGGCCCCGCTTCACCCCCTCAGCCGGGCTGAGGCCGACGCTGCCCCTGGAGCCCCCCAGCAGCAGCCCCCAGCCCAGCCCGGCCCCATCCAGCCCGGCTGAGGGGTGCAGCAGCGCTCCCCTCCCGCAATCCTGCGGCATCGGCCCCTGCCCGCGGCCGCCCCGCGCCCTGCCCGAGCTCCACGGGCACCTCGGTGCGGCCGCGCTCGCAGGTACCGCGTGAGCACAGATCCCTCCAGACAAGAGGAAATGGAGGTTTTATTTATGGCCGGAGCTGTAATCCATCTCCCTCTGCTGCTCCGTGGCCTTAGTGCTTTGCTTTATTTATTTATTTATTTCCAGCCTGCTTTGCTTCGCCTTTCCTTCAGCAGCACCCAACCCGACCGAGGAGCCGGCCCCAGCGCGTGGGCTGGGAATGCCAAGGACGACGGCACGAGGCGCCGCGGTGGTGCCAGCAGTGCTCGCCCGCAGCCCGCCCCTGATGTGTCCCCCCCGTCCCCTACTGTGTCCCCCCTGTCCCCACCTCAACCCCTCGCCCTGCCCGGCACGGGTCCCCTGTGGGGACAGCCTTGCCCCGGGGGCCACCCAGCCCCATGCCCTTCCCTCCGGACTTTGTCCCCAAGCCAAGGGGAAAGGTGCCGGGAGACACCGGGGCTGCTGCGGCATCACCAGGAGGAGAGTTTGGCCCCAAGGTGAAAGGCGAAGGCACAGCGATATCGCGGGGCTGTTCCCGGGTCAACCACCTTTCCGCGCAGTTTGTTTCTTCATTAATAATTAACAGAGCGGTGGCACACAGGGCCTGCGGGCACCCTGGACCACCCGATGAGCTCTTAGAGGCCCGACATAGTTAACCAAGTCACGAACGGCTTTTGGGAGGCTGCACGGAGCCAGCTCATGCCCGAGGGACCCTGGTGCCGCGGGAGCCCCGGTGGCACAGCCCCGTGCCCTTCTGTCCCGCTCAGCACCACCGCACCGTGACCGAGCTGTGCCCGCGGGGCTTCGCCTGGGTCCTGCCCATCCCCAAGGGCAGCGCTGGGCGAATCCCCCCCCGCCTGGGGGACCGAGGAGCATGGCTGCAGCGTGGCCCCGGGCTT
>VXAA01004027.1:87313-111922 GCA_013399115.1 Anseranas semipalmata | reverse complement strand
CCTATTCTCTCCTATTCTCTCCTCTGCTTTCTCCCGTATTAATTTTTCTTATCTAGTCTGAGCATGACAATTTAAGGCTTGGTTATTCAAGTTAGAGTTCAGAAATAGATATTAAGTAGGTTGACCAGGCTTATGATAAGTTTTTTACGAATTCAATAAGCAGCGTAGTGGTTCTGTGTGTGTAAGGGCTGGGCACCTGATGATACTAAACAATGAACAAAAATAATGTGTTGACTGGAAAGAAGTTTTTCCTGATTTCTTCCTGGCTTTATGTTGGAATATACCACCAGATGTTGTGCTATGATGGAACCATATTTTTTATACAGTAAAGGAATTGAACCTGCTTCTCAATAACCAGTATTCTATCCAAATTATTGAGGGACTTGTTTGCCCCACACGTTGGCTAAATCTTATTAATAAAGATGTTTAAATTCTCATGTACCGTGTTTTCAAGTGCAATCTGAGCTCTGGGAATGCTGAGGAAGCTGCACAGTTAGACCCTATTTATCCAGGATGACTCTAGATGATTTGCAATTGATTTAATGCTCAGTTCATAGCCCCAGCTTGGAATTAATTTTGACAAAATGTTTTATTATTTAATTAAACCATTGAACATCCAGCTTCTTCGGTGTACCATGTTGCTCTGAACAAAGGCATGACCTTGTTGTGCAGATAAAGGATTGTCTGAAGGTGGTTTCATATCATGCCTCTCATCTAACTAATATGTTCTGAAGTCTCCACAAGCTATGAGGAATACAACAGCTTTCAGTGCTTGTTTTATGGGGTGAAGCGTATCCAAAAACACCACTCAAACAAATGAGACTTCAGATAGATCTACCCAACTGTAACTGACTAGATTGCCCTGGTACAACCTAGAAAACAACAGAATAAACAAACCACAGATTTTTATAACACATTTAAGGCAGAAGAAAGGGGGGTGACAGAAAAAATAAATAACAATAATAATAATAATAAAAAAAAAACAGTTGAAAGAATATCTCTTGAAGGCAGTAGTGCAGGGGAAAACACACACGTATGTCAGGCACCATGGGGAAGGCCAAGCCCAAGGGCGAACAGCTCAGCACAGGAAACGGGCACAGGGGCTGTACTCCTGAATTGTATGTGCCACAGAACAGAAATCAAAAATAAACATCAACAACCACCTACTATACCCATTCTGTTTGGGAAATACATTTTAGATTATAGATCAGTGATTAACGTGGTCTGTTCTTGCAGCCACCTTGCCTAAATAGTACTGTGATAGATAGAAATTGTTTCTGAGGTAGGGAGGAAAGACAAAAGGAAGAAAAAAATCTTACTCTAATTGCAGCATAAAAACCAAAAACATCAAAATAATATGAATAAAAATGAAGTACAGGAAATTTTTTGTCAGACTGCTATATCTGTTATGGCAGAAGTGCACAGTTTACTAAACAGAACTCCACCCTACCTTGTTTTAAAACTATAGTCATTATTGCTGACATGAATATTTCACTTTGATTAAAATAAAAATGAACATTTATTTAGATTTATCCATTTTTAGTGTTTTGAAAAATAGTGCTTATTGGGGAATACCAGCAAAGAATTCTACTTTTACCTTTTTTGGCAGGTTTATGACTAATCTCAGTTGGAATTTACAGGCTTACTGGTAAGTTACTTATTATCTTTTTTTTTTATTTTTAAACCTATTCTGCACATTTAATTCGATGTGTATTCTACCTTTTTTTTCCCTCTCTCTTTCTTTTTTTTTTCTGTGTTAGAAATTTAGACCTTGGGTAAAATAAAGAAAAAAATTACTTTTTGTCAAAATGGTGCAAGAACATAGTTCTGAGGTTACGAAACTGACTTCATTAATACCATATATCTTCAATTTTTGCTATTATTTTAGCAAAAAATAATGAGAGACCTTGAAAAATGAAACTTAGTGCTAATGGACCTGAAATAATACTTCTAGCTTTAGCTTAGAATCTTGTATGCATATTATAAATAAGAAATAGCCTGTCTTTCGTATAAGAAAATGCCAAAAAATTTACAAATGAACCATATTGGATTTGGTGCTCTTTAACTGTGATTTTATTTAACTGTGATTTTTTTAACAGCAGAAAAGGCATCCACACTGTCCTGTCATTCATAATGGTTTCCAATGAAACACTGCAAAGAAAGTTTTAACATTTGATTGTGAAATCATTTTCAATCTTTCTAGAGAAAGAAAAAAAAAAAAAAAGATTTGATCCAATTACTATCATTCTAAACTGTTAGAAAGTCTTAGTATTTCATTTCTGTCCACAGTTCTTTTTCAGCTGATACAAAATAGAAAATGTAGATGCTAGTATAATATATACATAAAAACGTTAAACTCCACATTATTGGAATAGATAACAAAACACTGCTTATTACTTTTTTTTTTTTTTTGTCAGAAAGCATGTTTCTACAGAGTTGTCAAACAGAGCTTTTCAAAGCAACGGGGGAAACCATCTCACTGCACATTCAGCTCTTCCTGTTTTCTAACCAAATTTGTAGATCAGCATTGGTATTTAAAATTGAGTGCAAGTATTAGGTCATTGTTAGAATGTCTATAGCAGAAAAATAGTCCACAAATAACTTCAGACATGCTTTTCTGTTTTTAATTAGTGCAACCAAGTGCACAAAAGTAACCTCAGAATATTGAAGTCTGGAGTATTCAATAACTGAATTCAATAACAGAGGCCATTTTCTGAACCTTTTTTTGCCATTGATAAAACAGCACAACTTAAAACAGCATTTCTCTTCTCCATCCAAATTCCTTCTGGCCAAGGATACATCTATTAGCTCTCAAAGATGTTATATGGCCTCCATTGTGAAGCAGCAGCAGCAACTTGATCATTAAAGCTGAAGCTAACTTTCTATGTGGTACTCAGTTTCGTGAAATTCGATTAAGACTGTATATTATTATTTATTGAAAAAAATAACATTTTAATGCTTTACATGATTTTTACATGCATGACAGAGAAATAGTAATACTAAAAGATTGTTCATTTTATGTTTGCCTAACTTTCTTTTAAGACACTGGTCTCTCAGACAAGTCCAAAGACATACCTAGTTTAAAACATAGCCTCTCAGATAGTGAATTTCACATGAAAAGCAAACAGCTCCTCTGTTTTTCAGCCACAGATGGATTTCTGAATGTACTTCAAATTGTAGTCTTTGACCACTTTTTAGCCTAACAACTTAGGTCCTGAACATATAAAACAATTTCTGAATGTTTCAAATGAGAAAAGAAAAGGAACAATATTATCCCCAGTGAGATATCTTCAGCTCTGAAATTGACCTTATTGGTCTGTACATCCCAAGCAAATGACAAGGCATATATTCTCAGAAGATTTTTTTCTGTGGCAGCATGGGTATGACAGATAAAGATGGAATTTGGTGACTTTGAGATTTAATGTTATAACATTAAAATGGTTTCTTAATAAAAAAAAAAATAATAATCATGCAGCCCATCTGTTGCCATATCCCTGCCTAAAAACATCTAATCCATTGGCAGAACTTCTAAGTCTCAAAGGGAAAGTGTGGTGCAAGTTGGTGGCTATAAGCGCAGATACCTATATTGATTCCTGCCCTCAGCAAGGGGGCAAACAGGAGCTCAGCTGCTAGGCCTTGGCAGTGGAGAGGCTCCCTGGTGCACAGCCAAGCATTCCCACAGCACTGCTTGGGCATTTTTTCTTGTGCTGCCTGGTATGAGGCAGCAAGTGGGGCTATTATAATGGGGGACAGGATGGGGAGTATAATATATATATATAACTATAAAGTTTTTTTCTTTATCAGGATAAAAGTGCATATAAGGACTAGCCATAACTATAGAAGTGAAAGGGAACACTGTGCTTAATTTGCACAAATATTGATTTTCATTAAGCTGTCAATACATGCTTGTCTTGCAGTGAACCGTGGGATGTTCTTTGCTTGAACATACCCATATTTAATTGCTCATTATATATTTATTCAAATACTTAAAATTTCTATTGCATTCATATCATCATAGGAGAATTTTCCTGTGGGTGATTTAATACCAGTTAATTCACAAAGAAACTAAGCTCTTTGCAACCTGGTAGGTACATGTGCCTGATTCTTGTCTCAGACAGTGTGATGCAAAGCACATTCAAACAAGGCTTTCTAATATGGCTTTTAAATAAAATGTTTATTTGACTTTGTTCAATTCTGCCTCATAAGTGTTAGTCTAAACCCATTATTCTGTCTCTCATATTCCTACAGCTAACCTAAAAGTAGTTTTGTGGACAGCAGAGCTAAGTGAACCCCAGTATTTTATAGCTAGTAGTTTAACTACAATAATTTCAGCTAATTGCTCTTTCTTCTAATTTTTTCCACATCAGTACATGTAGTATCCTGTCATCACCTGTTCCATTATTTACCTTAATAATTCCAATTCTCTTTACTTTGTTAGGAATTACAACCTAAGAAAAAGCAAGTTTATAGGCAAGACAAATGTTGCCATGTGGCTAGTTTGTGAGCCTAAAGAGCTCTCTCCCTTTCAGCTGCTGAAGATGAAACAATTGTCTTTAGGAGAGCTCTGTGAAGACTTTTCAGACCCTTCATATCAGAGCTTATATTGTGCAGATCTCTTGTTATTATTCCTCTGCTAAGTTAATCAGAAACTGACCAAAATTTTAAAGTAGCTAGAAAAGAGATTTAAAAGATGATAGACTACATGATCACACAATTTGTTTCCATAGAAACACAGACAAAAATTAGAAGCCCTAAAGTATTTTGTTTTTAATGAAGAAAAATAAGAACTCTTTATCCAAATAACTACACCTATACAAACAGAAAATATATCAGAATGTTTGCTTGAACTTTAACAGTGAAACATGGCTGCAAAGAAAACATGGTGTCATATCAGAAATGCTTCATGTGATAATCCTGAAGCTCTTGTGACCAAAGAGAATAAACCTGTATAGTGATTAAAATGCATGTACAAATACACTTTAATATACAAATAAAATTGACAACTTCATAATAGTGCTTACTTGTTTGTTCAGCTGACACATGTTCAGCTGCAGAGTTTTTCAGCCCGTAGACAAAAATATTTGACAATGATATCCAGCTCTTCTTTTTTTTTCCTTTTGATTTGGGAAGACCAGTTTCATAAATATACTTAAGAAGTTCTTGAAAATAGATTAATTATTTAATTTGCATTTTCATTTCTGGCTATTAGAAATAGTATTTAAGTAATCTTACATAAAAGCAATTAATTTATCAATATGTTCTCTAAGTTCTTCAAAAGATATATCAAAGTATCTATACTAGTAGAATAAAATCTGTTGCCCATCTGATCACTTTTCTCTCTATTTCTAATGTTAAAATTTCTCTTACTTGTCCAAATAGTTTTCTAGAAGTATGAAACAGGCACTAAAAGCTACTTAAACTGGAGATACTCATCAACCACAATTTGATTAAATTGGTCTTGTAATCAAGCCTCACTGACAGGTATCAAAAGGTCTTGCTTTGACTTGCTCTTACTGCCAAGTGCATGGTCATTTATTAAAATGATGACTTGACTATGATGAATGCAAGTTCATGTTTTTGTAGTATGCTGTGCAAAGAAGGCTTAAGAACTAATAGACAGTGTCCTCCAGGTGATTCTCACAAGAACATTACGACGTGGCCTTGACTAGAGCTGACTGACTGAACATCATTAGCTGTGGCAGACAAGACAGTGCAAACAAGAGCCAAATGCAGCACGCCTTGGTAGGGGCCCTGTAACAACAAGTGACAGGAGAACAGCACCTGAGACTGCAGGATAGGTGTGGTGTAATATCACCATGGACTTGATTGATGGCCTGTACCAACATCTGGCCACAAACCCTCACCCCCCAAGGATAGAGACTGCGGTAAACACTGCTACACAGGTGTCCAGCATTGCGTACAAACAGAGCCCATACCAGGGCTGAACCTCTGCCCAGAGCCTGACACTGAGCATGGCTGGGGCAACCACTGCATTTTCCCAGACTGGGTTCTGCTGACCCACTGAAGAGGTGCCAAGTATCAGCTAACTGCAACTCTGCGCGCGTGCATGTGTTTTGCAATGATAAGGTACCAGTTCTTTTCATACCTCAGTAAGAAAAGCACCGATACTCAAGGCTGGTTATCTGTTTTATTGTGTAAAGAATGGCATTTATAGAAAAGGTGATAGCAATCTTACATCTCTCCTGATGCTGGGAACCCTGGCTATTGCAGTACTGGACGAGCCCCTGCTTGTGGATCACATTGCACAGTTACCATCTATGGTGGGGATGGCCAGCCTCTCTGTTCCTCACATCGTTATAATATTCTTCCAAGTGCACAAAGCTATCAGTCTCTTATCTGTACAATACTGAACTTCCATGAAGATTTGCTGAGGGCATTACACTCTTACACATCTCCATAGGAGCGAGCTCTTACAAGCAGTATATAGTTAGAGGCAGCACATGCTGATATCACAGTAGATCACTCATGCTAACATACAGGTCTTTAAAACTAAGGCCTATGGCTGTAGGCCACCTATATTCTTCTTGATATCACTATTTCCTTATAACAATGTCTTCCTCGGTGGCCCACTACAGTGTGTGTGTGTCTCTGTTCCTGTGTGTATATGCCAAGCTATTCCTGGCTTAGCCTATCCCTCACTTGGTCCACTTTATAAACTGATTTTTGCAGTGTCTATAGACAGTTTTTCCTTTTTGCCTCATGGCATTAATGGGATGTTTCAAACTAGATTGCTAGCACAGGATGTAGGACCTGACATCTAGAGTTTCAAAAGTGATTAAATACATTTCAGTTGCAACAGTTTTTCAGGTTGCTGCTCTTGAGATATACTGAAGAGACCAGACTCTTTAATGTGTGACAGATTCTTTAATAAAACATCTCTTATTTTTTTCTCCTTACACCTGTTGTGGGTTAACCCCAAGTAGGCAGCTAAACCCCACATAGCCACTTGCTCTCTCTCCCACAGAGGAATGGGGGAGAGGATAGGAAGGGTAAAAATACAAAAAATCCTGGGTCAAGATAAAGCAAGTTTAAAAGGTGAGGCAAAAGTTGTGCACAGAAGAGAGAAAAAAAAAATGAAAGAAAAAAGAAAGAAAGAAATGTATTCACTACTTCCCATCTGCAGACAGATGTTTAGCCATTTCCAGGAAAGCAGGGCTTCATCATGTATAACAGCTACTTGGATAGGCAAATGCCATAACTCTGATTTTCCTCCTTTCTTCCTCCTTTCCCTGAACTTTTGTTGCTGAGCACTATGTCATATGGTATGGAATATCCCTTTCATCAGCTGGGGTCAGCTTTTCTGGCTGTGTCCCCTCCCAGCTTCTTGTGCACCCCCTAGTCTATTCATAGGGAGGATACAGTGAGAAACCAAGTCTGTGGTGCCTTGCAAGTACTGTTGAGCAATAGCTAAAACATCAGTGTGTTATCAACACTATTTTGATTCAAATCTAAAACATATCACCATATGAGCTGCTACAAAGATGATTAACTCCATCCCAACCAAATCCAGTACAGTAGTTCAGAGTTTTTAATACAACTTTGGCTAGAATATATTTGATCAGTTGGTAGATCAGTTGTTTTTTAAGTAAGTATTGACATGAGCCAAAACTTTTGTGAAAACACTGATCACCAGAATCAAAACTTGGTAACACTGCCATATTATGGAATATGTTTTCTATGATCTTGTAGGAAACCCAAGCACAGATATAGGCTGAAGGTTGTGTTCACAGTACTTCAACAGTTGTTTTTTAAGTATTAGACTCCATAAACATACCTATTAGGCTCCATAAACTGACACTAAACATAGTTTCACAACTTTGGATGAAGGCATTCTCCCTTGCTTTTCCAGTCTTAATGACTGAAACGCGAATAGATATGCCAACAATAGCTTAAAAAATTACTAAATTGAAGTTTCTTTAAGTTTTAAGTTTCTTTTAATGATAAAAGTAATGGCAAAAATTATATCCAAAGATATTTCTTAAGTACAATTTTATATCACAAATTTGTTTAATTATAACAGAAAGAAATTTTATTACATCTCCTGTCTCTTGACATATGACTTATGATTCTAATATATACCCTTCTTTGAAATTTTAAATGAGTGTGTGTTCATCACTGACCCACAATGACACTTAAGATAAAATGTTACTTGCACAATTCTGCTATATTGGCTGTGATCATTGCACCAGTGATTCCATAAAACCCAAAGTGAGTGAATTGTTGTGTCTTTAGATAGATGAGTTGAGACACTGGAAACAAAAAATGTATAAATCCCAACCCTCTTTACCATTTTCCTACAAAATATCCTATTTTCAAGCTAAAGTTCCAGTAGCTCCCCCACTTCTTATTATTCCCCACTTCTTCTGATTGTCCTTTGTTTTACAAATAGAGTTTTATTATGAAGTTTAGTGGCTTTTTTTTTTTTTCCTTAGCAGTACAAAGCTTAAATATTATGGAGCAGTAACAACCTGGGTACAAAAACTCTCACCTAGAAGACGGAAAAATTACCTTTGCTCCATTATTTATAGAATATACATTAGCAGTTCAGCAGCCCAAATGGATAGGAAAAAAATGTGGAATTTCAGATCAAAATCATCTAATCATCTTTGCTGAATCACCTTTAAGCTTTCTGGTTTAATTTTTTTTCTTTTCTTTTCTTTTCTTTTCTTTTCTTTTCTTTTCTTTTCTTTTCTTTTCTTTTCTTTTCTTTTCTTTTCTTTTCTTTTCTTTTCTTTTCTTTTCTTTTTTTCAGTGGCAAATTCAATATATATCGTAAAGAGAACAAAAGGTGTTGATGACCTTGTGTGGTCAGAGTGGCATCTCTTACTACAGGCAGATAAGGTATATGGCCTTCTGTCACATAATATCAGAAATAAAGAATCTAAGTTCTAATATCCAGTTGAGCCCTCGATTGTTACATGGAAGAGGAAAACAGCAGAAATCCTTGGCTCACCTTTTCTATGCTCCTCTTGATTTGATAGACATGTTTTGCCATCTGCTTATTATTTCTTTCCCAGATTGAATAATCCTATTCTTTTTAGGCATTTTACATTTGGAAGCCTTGGTACTCTGTCTTATATCTTCCTGTTCTACCTTTCTGTTTTTGAGATGGGGTGGCTGAAACTACTCACATTTTTAAGAGATGCGTACACCCTGGATTTATTACTGTGATGTAAGGATGTTTTTATTTTTTTACCCCATTCCTTTTCTAATATTCCAAACATTCAGTTTCCTTTTTTTGATTACTAGTGAGTAGTGAGCTAATACATGTGTGGATACACACAATACATATCAATACATATCAATACATATCAATACATCTGCTGGATCTTCCTGTAACTAAGATGAAGTGTTTTTTTGTTTGTTTGTTTTTGTTTTTGTTTGCTGCACATAGTGACAGCATTACATTGCACCATAAAGCAGACAACTATATAGAACAGGGGAAATATTTTATTTCCAAACAGATGTTGCAAAGCTTCATGTTTTGGCATCTAGAGTCAAGAAAACTGAACTGTGCTCAGGGACTGTTGAAAAAAAAACACAAATGAAAAGTCCTTTACATGCTTTACAAAAAAAGAATTTGTTAATACATCTTTAAATGATTTGTAAATTCTCTTACTATGATTACTTCACCATTTCTTAAATCTAAATACTCTTAGCTAAGCTGCATATATTTCTAATTAAAAGTTGCATATGTAATTTACTCAATAAAACTGATTATTTCTCTTCTTCATAATTCAGTTGTTGAACCAGTGGCAAAAGACATAACACTAGCAATAAAATGGACTCCTACAAAATACTGTAAAATAGAGAGTGATTAAAGCCTAGCAGAATAAAGGCAATGGAAAAGCATCAATTAGCTACTGGGACTGTGAGTAAATTGCTTGTTTAAAAAAGAAAAGGTTAATGTGTGAGTTGGGGGAAATAGAATTGTTTGATAGCTCGATAGAGAACTGACCCACCTGTATGTCAGACTTCAAACAATATGAACTAACTAATATAATAAATTATGAGAAAAGCTTTGTGGTTTTAGTGAGTTATGAGAAAAGCTTTGTGGTTTTAGTGAGGGTAATGGCAGTTAACCTTTTTAAGCTGTTGCATAAGCTAAGACCTTCTATTAAACCAGTGGAGAAAACATTTCCATAGATTGTGGAAACTCCACAAAATCACCTAGTCCCTAAACTGCTGGTGACTTCAGACTGTTTCCACTTTTATAAATTTTTCTGAAGTGCCTGAATTAAGGAAATTAACAGAGCGTTGCTGGTTCAGAGAGTTTAAATGATCCATTAAGGGACCAGTTAGTGAGTGTATGTACAAAAAGAAACAACCCAAAAGTGATTATTAAGTGAGAGTAATTTGACCCTACCACATGCCCTAGAATTTCTGTATCAATAGAGAGAGCTACTAATGATGCCAGGGAGATGTATCTATATTACGGAATCTGTGCAACAAGCAGGAATCAGTACAATGACAGTATGCTCAGATGCCATGGGCTTTCTTTTTCATCTCATGATTCAAGTAATTGTCAGTCTATGGACAAAGTGCTGTCAAAAATACAGTAATGTGAAGCAGAATAAAAGCAGATTATTTCAAAACATAAGCAATTTACAAAGGCTACAGGAGAGTATATGTAAATTCATGAGTTTGCAAATTAAGACTGGATTAAACTGAAAACGATGTTTTATTTGTTTAGTCTAGATGATAAATGATGAGTTCAAATTCCTTTACAATTTAAGAAATAAGATTTAAACTGGAGCTTACTACAAGGTTACTTATCAATTGTAATTCACTATGGGTTTATTTATCAAAGATAAAACAATCCATGGAAACATGGATTTAAACTGCTACCTGATTTTATCAGATAAAAGTGCTACAGAGCAGATCATAGGAAAGACATAACTTAAAACAGTTTCTAAACACAAACTCCAGAGCATGTTTTGGACGAATGACATATAACAAAATTACCAAGCAGAGAGAAGTACATGTTGCTTGTTGGCTGATACAACTTAATCTGCTCATCTGCCTCTTTGGTTAGAAAGGAGAAAGAAAGGCTCCACCAGAGATGATTAAGAAGACCAGACCTAGCAGGCGGGACTTTGAAATTATTGAACTTGAGCAAGCAAAATAGTAATTAAGATTACACCAAATCAATGAATCAATAACTTACTTTCTAAAATGGTTTCAGTGCTGTTTTTCTGAAGTGAGTTTATTATTAAAGAAGTTTATTATAAAAGTAATGCCTGGATTCCTTGCATTGTTTCTGCTTTGTACTATGGAGTAGAAAGTTTAAATAAATTCAGAACTCACATAACCAGTAATGGAAACCTATGACATGAAAGACATGTAACTATCTAATATTTGACATGACATAGTGCTCCCAGAAGATATACCATATTTAGCACTCCAGGTTATTTGAGCTTTCTGTAATTATACGAATTCTTCACACTCTTGTAATTAGCTAAAAAGGACCTTTTCCTATCATGGAGTTTCATAACAAAGCAAAACAAATTGAATGGAAATTTTCTGAAGAAGTTCATATAATAATTTGTGAGAATAGTCAGAAGAGAGGCTTAAACCTGTCTTCCCACAATCACAGGAAAATGTTATTGAGTTATCAGTCATTTTTCTCAACAAAATCCTATCTGGACCTAAGAAAAATATCCTATAGAAATCCATATTAAAGCTGATACACTTGCTTTCCAATGAAAAGTATTACAGACCAGCTCTACTCGAAAAGGGCAAAAAAAATCCAAAATGCAACATAAGACATTTCAGCCCCTTCACTGGAAGTTAAAAGAATTACTAACACGAGTATTTTGGTGCAAGTCCCAGTGCAAGATGCATCCTTGGGCTGTTAGAAAATTTTCCTGTTTAATCTACAAATTTAGTAACTGTGAAGAACATAGAAGTTCTATGTAATGTTTTCTTAAGAATGGCTTCCTTCATGGATGAGATTTGTAGATCTAAGATATAAGTATTCTGTAATCCCTAGGGCTTTCAGAAATAGATTTATATGAGTTTGGTTTTGGCTAAAGATGTGTTATTGAATTCTTTGCTTTTACCTTTTCTGACTGAGAAAGGCTTGCCCATTTATAATAAAAACTTCAAGGCTGCAACAAAAGGATGGAAAATCCTGTGGTACCGCTATTCCTGCAGTTTACTAATCTGTGAGACCCAAAGGCCATAATTGCTAGTTCTGTGGAAGGAGCTTGTAAATGGCACTATGCAGAATAGCAGGTTCTAACAAGAGAGTAGGATCTTTAATGATGTAAATCTACAACTCAACAGATGTATGCAGATTTATACCATTTGAGGTTATTGCCCATAGACTACTAGAGGACATTTGCTGGCACACACAGATACCTTCATTTCACAGTTAAATTAACTTTGTAATTATCAAGATCTGACTCATTCCCTAAAAAGCCCTAATGATACCTATGCTGCTGATTTAAAAGAAAAGACATAATATTAATCAGATGCTAACTATTCATAAAAGAAATAACTCTTTTTTTCTTCATGGTGGGAACAGGCCTGATTTTTCAGATATCAGTATAGGCTCCAGGTACTCAAGATCCCAGGAAATAAGTCTTATTAATAAAGTATGTCAGTAAACATATATACTAGACTATTAGAGCAATAAAGCAAGTAATTAATATTTCTAGCACACTTTTTAGGCAGTTTAGACTGTAAAAATGTACCTAATACCGTGTTTTATTATTTGAGAAACCGTAAGTTCTTATGCCCACATAAATGTTAAAGGAAAACCTCTACCAGATAGAAGATATTATTGTATACTGTCATGATTTTGGCTGGAATGGAGTTAATTTTCTTCATAGCATGGTGCAGTTTTTTGGATTGATGCTGAAAATAGTGTTGAAAACACACCAGTGCTTACAAAGAGTCAAGGACTTTTTGTTAGCAAGGAGGCTAGGGGTGAGACATAATCAGGACAGCTGACCCAAATGGCCCAAAGGGATATTCTATGCCATATGACCTCATGCTCAGCTGGTGGGAAAGAAGGAGGAAGGGAGGATGTTCAGAGTGATGGTGTTTGGCTTCCCAAGTAGTGGTTACTTGGAGCCCTGCTTTCCTGGAAATGGTTAAACGTCTGCCTTCCAATGGGAAGTAGCGAATGAATTCCTTATTTTGCTTTGCTTGCGCATGCAGCTTTTGTTGTATCTATTAAGCTGTCTTTATCTCAACCCGTTAGTTTTCTCACTTTTACNGCTGACCCAAATGGCCCAAAGGGATATTCTATGCCATATGACCTCATGCTCAGCTGGTGGGAAAGAAGGAGGAAGGGAGGATGTTCAGAGTGATGGTGTTTGGCTTCCCAAGTAGTGGTTACTTGGAGCCCTGCTTTCCTGGAAATGGTTAAACGTCTGCCTTCCAATGGGAAGTAGCGAATGAATTCCTTATTTTGCTTTGCTTGCGCATGCAGCTTTTGTTGTATCTATTAAGCTGTCTTTATCTCAACCCGTTAGTTTTCTCACTTTTACCTTGGAAAAGACCTTCAGGATCATCAAGTCCAACCATCAACCTGACCTACTGAGTCCCAGCACTAAGCCATGTCCCTTAGTGCCATGTCTGCATGTCTCTTAAATTAATCAGGAATGCCTGATTAAATTAATCCTGGAATCCCCCAGGAATGGGGATTCCACCACCCCAGTTCCCTCAGTTGCTCCTCATAACTCTTGTTTTCTGTTCCCTTCACCAGCTTCGTTGCTCTTTTCTGCACATACTCAAGCAACTCGGTATCCTTCTTGTAGTGAGGGGGCCCAGAACTGTGCCACATATAATGGAAAATCAATTCTCTAGTCCTGCTGGCCACACTATTTCTGATGCAGGCAGACAGCTTTTCTGAACAAACAGCTTTTTTTCCTACAAGTGTATTTGTAGCTCTTTTCTGGGAGTAAAATCTAGTAGTTATGACAGTTGCAATCGCTGATTTATATGACAAAAAAAATCTGTAATCTTAGCACCTATGTTCAGCCAGTTTAATTAGGCACTTGTTAAGTACACTGGCGGTCAACTTGCCCTGTTCTTACTTAAATAAAAAGACTACAAAATGTTCTTTACTGAGGTCTAGCATTTTTGGTGACGCTCTGTGGTATTTTTAGATCTCACAATCTAGCTAGTAGGTTCAAAGTATACCTGAAAAAGAAGCAACTTTATAAGTGGGAAAGCTGATGATGAAATAAATCAGATATACACATATAAAGATCCAGATCTACAGATACACAGCTATTTTATATGTTAACCAGATCATAAGTGCTGTGGAATACCCAGATTTCATGAAATCGATCTTTAACTTAGTATTGAGCTGCATCTCATACAAAAGTGCAGACAGTATTAATTTAATGTATTGTTTTATAATGAAATTCTACATCATGATCTATAGAAATATTCTACATTGAACAACTGTTAGCTGTTAATCAAAATTTAATTAAATTGTATTTTTTTGAACAACAGTTTTATTCTAATAGTTACATTTATCAGATTCCTTAGCTAAACATTTAGTTTGTGATGGTATTAACTTTATCAAAATCTACTTTCCCACCACTGGATGAGAAAGTGTGTTTTGTTTTCTATGATTCAATGTGAAGCCAAATTCGGAGCCTCATATAAGAGCAGGAGTGGTGTTAGCGATGTTAATAAAAAGTCTTAGTCATCACTTGGCTGTACTGGCTGTGCAACATATCATGAACACATTAATAGCCTAGAAAATAATGTTTTATGAAAACAAGCACATCTCCTTAGTCCCACAGCTTGGCAGTTCTAACAATACCCAGTTTGAGGTCTTAATTTCTTTATCTGTTGCTTCATGAGCAAGTCTGGGTGCTGCTACACCTGTATAAACTGCCTAGGGGCAAGGCACATGCTTGAGCACTGTCCCTTGATCCAGAATACAATTTAATGGTTTGCACAGTGCCCTCCACATGGTTTTGGCCTGTGCCTGCTAATACTCATTCAGGTAATACCCATGCACAGTTAAAGGATATCAAAAGTCAGGAACCACCTGTTCTGGTTTAATGCTGATGGAGCACCACACAGCTGCTCTGTCACTTCCCCTCCTCAATAGGACAGGGGGAGAAAATATGATGAAAAAGAAGTCCACAGGTTGAGATAAGGACAGGGAGATCACACACCAATTACCATCACAGGCAAAACAGGCTTGTCTTGGGGAAGATGAATTTAACTTACTGCCAATTAATAACAGCATAGAGTAGGCTCAGGGGAACTTCTGCTCCAGAGCCTGGAGGACCTCCTCCATTCACCAACTTCTGTTGGTGTCTGCAAGGTAGTTTCTCTCACACCTCTCTCCCAGCTGCTGTTGCAGTTTTTTCCCTTTCTTAAGGGAAGCCCTTACAGAGGTACAATGACGCTCATTGGCTCAGCTTTGGCCAGCGGTGGTCCTCTTTTGGAGAATATTTTTGGCATATTTGGAGCATATTTTGGAGCATATTTGTGAGTCTGGCTCAAGTCCCAAATTTATACAGATAATTGGAAAGGCTGGATAGACATAAAGAGTGAGATCTACATCACCTGATATATTTAATTTCCCTTTAGTCACTGATTTGAAGCAGTCCCCCTAATGCATCTGAGTTTCCTGTCTTGTCAAAGAAAAGTGATGGGATTCTTTCAGGGTCATGTGTGAGACATTTCTTTTTCCCCATCTGGGGCACAAAACTTAGGGAATCTGGACCGCATGCAGTATTTTCAGTAATAGATATAGAATGGAGCTGTCTGGTTTCTTTCATGACCTACCTCTGAGCACTTTCTGACTCTTTATAAATGATTAAACATTCATCCTCACATCACTTCTGTAAGTTAAGGAGATAGCCTTCATTTATAGGGGTATAACTGAGATGCAGAGAGATTAAACAGACAAGTCTCAAAGCCTAATAAAGACTGCTATTGATTTGAATGAGAATTAGATCAGGCCATTTGTGACTTAACTTCCTGTGTGAGTGTGAACATCTGTCTAAATCTATTTATAGTACTAATACTTTAACACATGCATGTCCCTTAAATTCTGTATTGCTATACTTTCCTGGGAAAAAAAATAAAAAACTTGATTTTTTAAAATGCCCTGCTATCTTTCAAAGAAAGATATATATTTACTTCTATATAATAAAATATGTACCAGCCAGGATGTTTTGATATCTATTTAACTGGAAAAAAAAATAAAACATTTAAGCAAAATCTTACATTTTGTCAGACAGTAATGCCAATGTAGTTGAAGCAGTTATTTAATATTTTGACATTAGTTATATAATATTTAAGCAAACTGACAAAATAAGAAGTTATAAAAAACAATGCATCAGAGGCAATTAAATTATATATACAGAAGAAGTTCTGAAATAGATATCTTGATCTTTCCTGTGAGTCAGATTATTTTAATATGTTAACAATAATCCTTTTAAATTCTGAATTCATAAGTTCCTCTGAAACAGTGAAGGAGAGGAAAGGGATTTTATATTCATTTTGTAGGAAATCTGTTGCATCTTTTCTTCATGTAAATTACAGCAGCTTCAATATCTAGAGATCACTACAAAGCCCTGAAGTCATCCCAGAGGAAAAGATGACAGAATTTTGTGTATATTTTTAAGCTACAATTATACAGAAACATAATAAGAATTTCTTAGGAATTATTTTGGGGAGATATGAAGACCAGCTTTGATGTTGTTAACATTACATGACCCAATTTAGCAGCACAGTTGACAAGCATTTCGGTGACTAAGACATATGATTACTAGAAAGAATACAGATCTGAGACTTGACAATTACTTGTTGTATAAGACTGTGCTGGGTTCAAATGCAAAAATGGATTATATTTCCATATATTTAAGAAAAATCATTTCTGGTGAAAAACAGTTCTTCTAGAAACATTGGAAAGATGGTATGATAGAAGGAGATGGGTGTGAAAACAACATCAGACTGAATGGATTCTTTCAAGTCAGAGTAAGGCTAAATAATTCATTATTTAGTATATGTCTCTGTAGATCAGAATTTTTTTATAGGGTGGAAAGACTATTGCCTCCAGACATGGTTTAGTGATTTATTTATAAATATCATACCTTACTATAATTTCTCAGTGAAACTATCAAAGATGTTATTGTTTCATCTGTAAAGTTTTAATGGAGTTAATGTCAACAGGCAATTTGAATTTCAGACTCTTAGTGAGTTCCAAGAAATACTTATTTACTTCACTTGTAAGATGCCACATCTGATAAGGGTCGATTGCTCCTCAAAAACAGATTCTGATTTTATTCTCCTGTATCTGAAATCGTCTGACCCAGTGTTTAGGTATTGTGAGTGACATGGTTATAAGAAGCTGCTGAAGGAACTGATGGCTGATGAAGCATTGCTATAACAGATATGCATGAAATTAATTTAATACCTGCATTATAGTCAGTCCCTTATCTCAAAGGCAGACATTTTTCTTCACTGCCTCTGTTAAGCTAAATCAGATCCACCATTGTACAAAGCTCTTTTTGAAATTTTTGAGCTGATGTTGCAACAGTTTCAAAATCAGGTAAGACCATATTTTCTGACCAGTTAAGCCTGACTAAAGTTTATTTGGAAAATAATACATGATCTAAGGATGTCAAGCTGATTTCATCCAAACAATGATACTTTTTTTTATTAACTGAGAAACTGAACTAGGTAAATAACACGGTAAAGGTGTCAAGATAAAATATGATTGTGAAAAAATCACCTGTATGGAGGAATCAATTTGGTAAGGTTATTTATAGTAATCCATTTTAATAAAACTTTGGCCTCTGTCATTGGTGAAAAAAAACTCACAACAGTGCAATAACAGAAGAGTATAAATACATTTTTTCATGAAAGAAAAAGCTGCAGACTGGTCATTTTATAATGACATGGGCAGTATTTAACAAATAACTTGCATTGCACGTGTTCAGTTATATTCTATGTCATGCCTAAGACTTGGTCAGGGCATCAGGCTTCTGGAAGGTGACTATTTATTACAGAATCACAGAATGGTTGAGGTTGGAAGGGATCTCTGGAGATCATCTAGAGGGTCCAACCCCTCTGCCAAGGCAGGTCACCTGGAGCATGTTGCACAGGATCGCGTCCAGGCGAGTTTTGAATATCTCCAGAGAAGGAGACTCCACAGCCTCTCTGGGCAACCTGTTCCAGTGCTCTGTCACCCTCACAGTAAAGAAATGCTTTCTCATATTCAGCCAGAACTTCCTGTGCTTCAGGTTGTGCCTGTTGCCTCTGGTCTTGATGGATGATGGTTACTTACTGTATTTTTTCAGCACTTGGAGATATAGAAACACTCTTAGCTAAATACAGAGATACATAAATGAAACTTCACTTCATCAGGAATTCTATCCTACATTTAATGGGCTAGTTAGTAAATCTTCACTCCTATAGATGGCTTTTTGGTGCTTTACTTGAGAAATGCATTTTTCAATGTATCATATTTTACAAATAATAATAAAATTCATTACTGTTTTACTAAAGCAAAATATATTTTTCATATTGTATGAGCTTTCAACTTTGGAAAAATATATGATACAACCATGTATACAGACTACACATATATAGTGTGCTACTGGCTCTTAAGGCCAATCAAAAGGACTATGAATCACTGACTGATAACATTTACTGCCTTAACAGATAACGTTTAAACACCTGATGTTGTTTTGAACAGGATTAGATGACATTATAGAAGATTTTTACTCTGATTAGATTAAAACTCTAAATTCAGTAACTTCAGATAACTATAATAACAGGATTAATGTGTTTTGTATGCAACCTGGATGAAGTACTCTATCTTTGTTTGTCATTGTTCTTTATTTCCAAGACTGGACTAATATTACTCTATTTTCTGAGCATATGGCAAATAAGCGTATATTGAGGTGGTCTATGGATAAAGGTACTGCAAGTCCCTAAAATAGCTTCTTTATCTTCAGGAAAACAATTATGCAATGAATTTTTCAATCCCAGATATCCCATTTTAATGCAAGTCACTACTAGGATGTTATCTTTTTTTCATTAGAAAAATGTACATCTAGGTGCCCAAAAGAATTTTTTTATGTTTTCCTTGTTATGTACACAATGGTAGCAAACTAATGAATGAGTAGTCTATGACACTGGGGTACAGGAGAGCTGGGTTCTCATCCTAGTCTAGCTTTCTGAGTATTCTCTGGGAAGCCATGCTCCTCTTAAAGCTTCATTTTCAAAATCTGCAATATATTGATAAACACTATGTTAAGTTGTCTTTCAGATAAAGTGATTGAATTAAAGAATAAAACATATCAAATGGGGTTTTTTTAGTTTGTCAGAAGAACTGGAAACGACCTCTACTTTCTCCACACTCTCATCCTGGAATAACATATGCATTATTTACAGTGTTATCATTTGAATACATCAACTCTTAAGGCAAGGAGAGATACTGCTAGATTTTCTAACTGCTGCTTTGCTACAGAGCATACCTCATTTATACAGTGGGTATGTTTTATTGATTAAAATATGTTTAAAAATGTATTACATTGGGTTTATATAATGACAAAATTAAGCGTGTCTTTTTGTAGAATTACTCCTGTTTCTGAACGTTAGGGATGGCTACAAAGCTG
The DNA here is from genome assembly GCA_013399115.1 of Anseranas semipalmata. Classification (NCBI taxonomy): domain Eukaryota; kingdom Metazoa; phylum Chordata; class Aves; order Anseriformes; family Anseranatidae; genus Anseranas; species Anseranas semipalmata. The sequence goes on along the minus strand of VXAA01004027.1, from coordinate 92,288 downwards.
TAATGTAAACTGCTGTGCAAGATTTTAGGGAAAGGTTTTATACACATTGGCAATTTTGATATTATTGTGGCAGTTCACTGAATTTTTTGGGGTATATTTGAGTACATAAACTTAGAGCAGCAGTGGAAGTCTCAGCCCACTGGAGACTGGGCTCACTGGAGGCTTCATTCCTCCGTTCTAAGAGCCAACAACTGTGGGCAGCTCTACATTAGCTGTTTTCTCAGACTATTCTACCCCGCACAGCACTGTGGATACAACCATGGAGAAGCATAGCTTTGCGTGCAGTTCTCAATGAGCTTACATGGCCTTAGATAACAATCCTCCTCCAGCCTGAGAGCGTACTGTCCCAGTTCTTTGGTATCCCTTGATTGGTCAGTGGATGCAGTCATAAGAAGGTAGATATTCTCCCAGTGTTTATATTAAATTTGTAGGGTATAGTGGGTATGTTTTTCCTTACTGGACAATAAACTATGCATATTTTATTTCTTTAAGAACCTATTTCAGCCCTCAATTTTTGTAGATATTGTTGTGCACTAGTTAACATAACAGAAAAGAATAGATAGATGTATTTAAAAAACTGGTTGTTTCAAAATAGAAGTGGGTCATAAACATATTATGCTTTTTTATGATGGGTTTATTTTATGATGTGATAGGCAGTCATAAAATGTGCTTTGAAATATAAATTTATAACTGAAATGCTGATCCTGTTTCTTTTGGACGAATTATGCTTAAGAAAATATGTTATTAGCAATTGAATGCTCTAGGTTGTTTGCACAAGCTTTGTCATAGTCTGATAGATATTTTAATTTAAAATTCTTCTAATTGGGCCATCCTACTTCCTCAAATAGTAAATGGGTAGGGAAGCATTCAGATATTATCTTTGAAAGAAATGCAACAATTCCTTAAATGGAAACTGAAATTAGGAAAAAGTTACATGCATTATTATCTGCCTTTTAATGCTGTCGTCTGAAGGGAAATAAAGAATAACATTCTCATGTCTGCTGCTCAGCTTTTTGTAGACATCCAGTTGTGACTGTTGTAGAATCTACAGCAGAAATTCAATTTTTGTACTATTTTTCTCCGTATTGAGTTATACACAGGGCAGGTTGTTAGGTCATTTTTGACCTTGATACTAGGAGCATATCAGGTATCCCTATGGTGGCTCTGGTTCATTAAGTTATCTGACTAGATCAAACAAAGCAAATTAAATTCAGACCTGGCAGGAATGAGAGGCAAGGACTGTGGAAACGTGCAAGACATGTTTGGGGGTAAACACCAAACGCAGTAAGAGATGAAATCAAGGTGAATTAGGGACAAATGTGGGAATAGAGGGAGAAGCTGTTAAGAGAGACTGGGTTGCGTGTAAACAGATGGCTTGTCAATATGCTTGTGTCTGATTGAGCCTTGTGCTTGATCACTGCAATCTATCCTACGCTGAATAAATCCTTTATCTAAGTGTCTCCTATGTGGGTGTACTCTCTATTCTGAGCCTGTGTATAAGCACAAGCAAACCTGAAGCAAGACTAGCAGGAGAGTAGGATAAGACTCTGAGTGCCAGCAACCGGAGAGAGAAACCATGAGACCAAGGAACCTGGGGGTCTGGGAAATCTGGATAGATCAAGTGTCTGAAACCTGCTACAAAGGGGCCCTTGGTATGCATCTGTTTGTGAACACTAGTGAACTCAGTCCTCATCAGCCAGAAAGGAAGAAGAGGACCAGGATATCTGTGATGTTCAATGTTTATGTGAGTGGTTTGTGTTTATGTGGGTGTCAGTGAAGGCACCGCGCTCTGAACATCTTGAACTTTATGGCTGGTCGTGTTAGTATTGTGTGTGCAAGTGTGTGTGTGCATGCATGTGTGTGTCTGTCTGCCTGTGTGCCCGGCTACTGGCCAGACTGGGGACACAGTGGTGGAGCAGCCTTGCATCTCTGGGGTTGGGACTGGAGAAATTCTCTGGGTCCTGAAGCCCACTACTTTCATAAAATCTAAAATGGTTCATTTGACCATTTTACACCTTAAGAATTTACAGACACTCAGCTAACTAGAAAAGGTAGATAATATGGGTTGGTCAGATAATCCTTTATCACCATCTTGCTTGGAGAGATCCTGATATCATTAAGTCATATAATTACTAATTTACAGGCAATACAGGCAACAATTTCTGCCCTGGTCTCCTTGGCAGCTCTTTGCAACTTCTGTGTAACCTGGCATGTCAGTATAGGACCTTCTGTACAAGAATCAGCATCAGCATGTTTTGACTGTGCTGCTATTAGTGTCTGCATGTGATAGTTTTAAGAAAGTCTTCTACCCTAAACAATCTCATGCACAGTTTTCAGGTAGGGTGAGATGTCTATGACCAGCTTTATTAACTGAAGCCTTCTCTCTAATGGATTTAACTGACTGTTTTTTTCTACTGAATTTTATATATATTTACATATTTAATATATATATATAATTTTATTTGAAATTAACAGAAGAATCCCTTTTTTTTATTTTTTTTCCAGTCATGGTCTCTGTCTTGTGCAAATAAAGAGGTGTGATTTTGGTTTTAATTTATTCCAGTGAGAGGATACTTATGCTCTATCTTGTCCTGAGACATAGTTTACCTAAATGAAAATAGTGATATGGTCACTGTCCTTCATTAGGCTGCATATTGTCATGAATCTCAGGAGTGTGATAATTTGCAATCAAATATGCAGATGAACTTGGTTAATGACTTGAAAATTATTTGAATATGCAGCAATACACAGAGATAGCATTCTCACATAAGTCTCAGTTCCTGATGAAAACAGGATAAAATGGATTCACGGAACATTCTCATTTCTACTTCATCCCATTTATTCACTTCTTACCAACAGAATCAGCTTTTAGGCATATGGCTGGAAGAGCCCTTGCAGAATAGCTCCAAGGTAGTTTTTCTTTCATGTTCCCCCCATAAGAGGCATGTGCCAAGCCCTCGTCTCCTGCTTTGCATTTCCACGAGGAGCTCATTTCACACCACACTGGGAAAGCTCTCAAGATTTACTTTTAAATTTTTTTATTTATCCATGATTTTTTTTCCAGAATTCACAGGTTTCCTTTAAGCATTTCAATCAAACTCTTTAGATTTGAATGCTAAAATTCCAACACTTTGATAGAAGTAGCCTTACTTCCTGAAATAATGAGTTCCCCACTGAAGTCAGTGGAAACTCTTGTTACTCACTACAAAAAAAAAAACAAAAACTACCACTTTAATACAAGTGTTTAAATTAGGATCAGAGGAAGGATTCTTAAAAGTACCTAAGGGACAAAGTAAAAATCCCGATGAAAGTCATTGAACCTTGTGATCTTAAGCAATTTAGTTTCCTTTGAAAATCCTACTTTCTGTATCTAAAATTAGAGCCACGCTTTTTAAGGTGAAGCATCTACCATTTCCAGATTCTGAAATAATTTCTTTCCACCTCAAGGAAAACAATAAAATGGAGGCAGAAAAAGGATAAACAGAAAATAAATATTACAATGATGAGGAAATTTGCGAACATTTAGACAGAAAACTATTACAAAAGTAACTTGTTTTGTAGGTCCCAATAGCGAAAAAATGAGCTCTATTTAAATAAATTCCATATGGAATTTTAATATCCTAAATAGATTTTAACTTTTTCTAAGGCTGAGGATGAAATTTAGTCCATGTCTACACATTTCTGGGAAGATTCTGTAACCTCTCAGCTGCTATATTTGGAATTAGTGGCATCACCACTGCATTAAAAAAAAAAAAAAAAAAGTAATTAGAGCTTTATTATAAAAGGTGCCTTGATCGTATTGGAGTAAATCGGGGCCAATCTGGGAATGTTTTCTGCAGGGGACCCTCAGAGTTTGTAGAGGTTATTGTTTCTAATTCCTGTACCTTGTTTAGGCAGTACTGCTTAAATATGACAGTTCTGGGCTTGTGAAGAAAGTTAGTTAGTACCTTAGGGAGTTTTTTACAAGGTTCATTAGCAGTGGTATTCAAATTTGCATCAGGTGAATAGTAGAAGTGCAGATAAAACTAGATGCAGAGGAAAAAATAAAAGGCAGAAAGAAAGGACAGAACTTTTTGCATGTTATTGGGCACTCTGAGTGTGCCCAAATCCTTTTTTCTTCTTTTTTTTTTTTGTTTTTGTTTTTGTTTGTTTGTTTTTGCTTATATCTTATCCCTACACCACTTCCAATTGTTTCTTTAAGGATAGATTTGGTGGTCTTTGTTTCAAAGAACAAAAGATTCAAAAGCTTATTAATGCTTAAAGGAAGTTTTGTCTCAGCAATAACAATTCCAGTTTGGCCCACCAACAGCAATTAAAAGCCCTCTCCTTACAGGGGCTGCAGTACTAATGCATTTTCCATCCAGACTTATCACAGTTCACAAACTGTTAATTTCATTAACAAAGCATCCAAGAGGAGAACAGGGACAGAATTTAAGCAACCCTTTCTCCTTCGTCAATTGGGTTTAGGCACAGAGTTCTAGTGAAATGGGATGCTTGTATTACTGCCAGCTATTCTGTGACAGAAGCTTCATTTTCTAACGTTGTTAACAGGAGAATTTCTTCATACAGCCAGTTCATATAACATTTTTTTGTTGTTGTTGTTGTTATTTTTGTGAAAAAGAAAATGAAAACATACTAAAAAACCTCTGTGGCAAATAGTGTTTATAGTAATTTACTATTCTATGATGTTCAACAGCTGCCTAACATAAAGCATTCCTCATCCCACTAGCAGAGGAATAACCATGGGAAGTTGTTCAATCAAGAAAGGTCATTCTTACCTACCAGGAATAAGTTCTGCTAAATTGCTAGTGGTAGTAACTGGCCCTAAATGAAACTTCTCTATCAGCCTTAAAACATTTTTTAATCTGTTAAATTTTATAGTTTTCAAATGGCTGGATTTTAATTTTAATAAAATCTGAAATACTCTCAGTAACAGTTCCTATATGTGCAACACTCTTCTGGGAAGGAAAAAAAA
>VXAA01004027.1:30326-78632 GCA_013399115.1 Anseranas semipalmata | reverse complement strand
AAAAAAAAAAAAAAAACAAATCCTGAGGATTCATCGTTGTTGAAGATCCTATGGCACCTTTTCATACTTTACTGAATCTACTCTGTTTCACACTGTTCTGGGTTAACCCCGTTAGGCAGCTAAGCACCACAGAGCTGCTCACTCACTTTTCCCCCCCAACTCCTGTGGGATGGGGGAAGAGAAAAGGAAGACTGAAAGCAAGAAGGCTCGTTGGTCAAGATAAAAATAGTTTAATAAGTGAATGAAAAGTGGAAGAAGAAAGAGAGAAAACAAAACGAGTGGTCCAAAGGCAATCACTCACCACCTCCCAAGGCTAGACCAATGCCCAGCCAGCTCCTGAGCAAAAGGTGGCTAATCTACCTAAACACTGCTCCACTCTGTTTTATTGTTAAGCATGATGTTCTTTAGCATGGATTATCTCTTTGGTTAGTTCAGATCATTTTCCTGGTTGTGTCCCTTCCCAGCCTGTTGTGCACCCTGAATCTATTCACTAGCAGGGCAGTGTGAACAACAGAGAAGGCCTTGATGCCATGCAAATGTTGCTCAGCCATAGCTAAAACATTGGTGTGCTATCAGCATTGTTTTGGTTACATATCTAAAACACAGCACCATAAGAGCTGCTAATGAAGAAAATTAACTCCTTCCCAGCTAGACCCAGTACCCAGTATGGATATATTTTAAATAGGCATGTACCTCCCCTTTCAGTATCATTACATTATGACAATTTACACCGACGGTTTTTGACTGATCAGGACCTAAAAGATTCAAGCACGGGGATAGGCTACTGCATTTGCTGCTATGATATAAGGTGCTGCTTGACAATCCTTCCTTGAGAGCCTGCCCTCCCAAGCCTTCCCAAAAACCCTACATCTTAACTTTTACATGTGTGAAAAAGTTAATGCCTCAGAGTCCTGTGCTATCATGGTCCTCTGATAAGACAATCCTTTTATAAACTTACCATCTTTTAAGATCCATCTTAAAAACAATTTTCTGATCAATATTACACTGAATAAAAATCCATCGCAGAACTAGATATCTTTATCAATTAAAGTTTTTTTTTCAGACAGATATAATTCCTGTTTTATAAATGAAGTCATCGGACTGTAATTTAAATACTTTTTCTACCTGTTTTATGTTTGCACTTATGTGTTCATCAGCACCAGTCAAAATCACCCTTTTCTTTTACCAGTTTAGAAAACAAACAAAAAAATCATTAGATAATCCTGGACTGCATAAAAAGAAGTGTGGCCAGCAGGTCAAGGGAGGTAATTCTCCTCCTCTGCTCTTGTGAGACCCCACTGGGAGCACTGCATCCAGCTCTGGGACACCTAGTACCAGAAAGATATGGACTTGTTAGAGTGAGTCCAGAAGAGGGCCATGAAAATGATCAGAGGACTGGAACACCTCTCCTGTGAATAAAGGCTGAGTTGGGCTTGTTTAGCCTGGATAAAAGGCTCTGGGGACACCTGATTCCAGTCTTCCAATATATACAATTTCAATACACAGAAGGACCTTTTACGAGGGCCTGTAGTGACAGGAAAAGGAGTAATGATTTTAAACTGAAAGAAGGTAGATTTAGATTGGATATAAGTAAGATTTTTTTTTCTGATAAGAGTGATGAGACACTGGAACAGACTGCCCAGAGAAGTTTGGATGCCCCACCATTGGAAGTGTTCAAAGTCAGGTTATATATGGCTTTTAGCAGCCTAATCTAGTGAAAGATGTCTTTGCCCATGGCAAGAACATTGGACTAGATGCTCTTTAAAGGCCCTTTCCAACCCAAACCATTCTATGATTCTATGTTTCTATAAATGTTTTATTTTGTTAGTCATTTTAGTGGCCCTTCTGTACATCTATTCATGTGTCAGCTATCTTTTTTTGAACACAGATCATGAAGGAAATGCAAACATGGAACAGAATTTTGCATGGTATTCCAAAGAGAGTTTTCTTAAAGGCCATGACAAAATGGTTCTTATGTTTTCCTAATTTCTTTCAAAGACATTTCATGCTATACTGTAACACTGCGCTTTTTTCTTATCACAACTGTATTGCAAAATCATCCTACATTCATTCTAAGATGCATTAGTGCTCCCAGGTCCTTCTCACCTCATCAGCTTCCAGAACCGGTGATCTACATGACATCAACAATTTTTTTAGCAGCAAAATGTAAATTAATTTTCACTTTGCCAATATTGGTCAACCCTCCGGTGATTGTTTCAGAGCCTTCATGGACAAAACTGACAGCTAGCCACAGATATTTTCCAACAATAATAGACTTAGGAGGCTTAAGTAAGACCTGAACTAGCTTAAGACCTGAACTAGCTACAGCTGTGAGCAATGTTATCACTAGGCAAATAATTCAAGGAAGAAAGTGGCCACATAAAAGAGACATATAGTGCACAGTATAAAAGTTTATCTCTAACAACAAAGTTTGACTTAAATAATCTACTCCATTCTATATAAATTCACTGGTCTCCTTCCCCAACTAGTATATACTCAGGGTGCTGGTCCTAATCTATAAAGAATTTACTTTTGCATTGTTCTAGCTCTCTTAGAGACTAAGAGTTTTTGGAGATCACACTGAAGGTGGCACAGAAAAAGCTGAAAAAATAATAATAAAAACATCTGTCAGCTTCCTCATGGAAACCTTCCAGTAGCTGACATAGCTCTGTATGTAAGGAAAACTATTTACATGACCAGTGAATAGATTAACTTATCTTTTTGATAAAACTACTATAGATACATATATATAGATACATAAAGAAAGATTAAGGAAAATATTAAAATACAGTAACATTTACATAAAGGAAAATGAAATAAGAGAAGTCTATTATTTTGATGTTTATCTTTTACATGAATACATGCACAACAAAGATGACTGCAATACATCACATTATTGATAACCATGATTTCCAATTAAAAATGATCGAGCTACATGCTTCTATTTTCATTTTTAATATTTTACACCTGCAGACAGCGAAATATTGACATTCAAGGAAAATATGTCATCTTGAATGTCATCTGCTAAAGCAAAATATGCACAATGATTTCTACTACAACATATCCTCTGTATGCTTCTAAACTGCCATTCTCTCCCAGAAAAACATAATGGAAAAGAGGACATCAATCTTCAATAAATGGTTATTTCCCTAGTTAGAAAAATAGCTGTGAATCAACAAACTTTTACACTACAATATTCTCATTGTATATTATGTATCACATAAAATTATAACAAAAGCCTTGTTTTGTACAGAGCACATTAGGAATACTCACTGTAGTTAATAATATAACTACTCCATATGTCAAAGGATGAATCAATAAACTATTTAATCAATGGTTAAATATATGTATTATGCCTGGCATTTTAAGAATAGAATCATAGAATTATTTAGGTTGGAAAAGACCTCTGAGATCATCAGGTCCAACTATTAACCTGGCACTGCCAAGTCTACCACTAAACCATGTCCCTAAGCACCACATCTACATGTCTTTTAAATACCTCCAGGGATGGTGACTCAACCACTTCCCTGTGCAGCCTCTTCCAATGCTTTGCAACCCTTTCAGTGAAGCAATTTTTCTTAATATCCAACCTAAACCTCTCCTGGCACAACCTGAGGCCATTTCCTCTTGTCCTATTGCTTGTTGCTTGAGAGAAGAAACTGACCCCCACCTCACTACAACCTCCCTTGAGGTACGTGTAGAGAGTGATAAAGTCTCCCCTAAGCCTCCTTTTCTCTAGGCTAACAGAAGAAGCTGCTAGCTTCTTGAATTACAACAGCATTTCAATGACTGACTAACCAACAAAATACAAGCTAAACTCTTCAGAGGCAGAGAAGAACAGATTAGGTGCTGACTGGATAGCAAGAAGCTTTATAGAGAAGGATCTGGTGGTTGCGGTGAACACCAAATTGGAGATGAGTAAGAAGCATGACCTTGGACAGAAGAAAGCCCAACATATACTTTAGTATCAGGAGAGTGGATAGACAGTTGAGGAAAGTGATTTGCCCTCTTGATTCAGCATTTCTGAGACAGCATGTGAAGAGCTGTGACTAGTTTTGGACTCCCTATTACCGGAAACACATGGGCAAAGTGGAACAAACCTAGCTGAGTCTGATCAAGATAATTAGGGTTCTGGAGCATATGCCATATGAGGAGATGCTGAGGAAACTCATTTTGTTCAGTCTTAGGAAAAAGAAAGCTAAGAAAAGACCTTATTGTTATAATGTAAGTGTATAGAGAAGACGGGGCCAAACTCTTCTGAATGCAAGTGATAAGAAGCAACAGACACAAATTGCAACACTGGAAATTTTGATTAGATATAAGAAAAAAAATGTTTTCATCATGATGGTAGCTAGAGTTTCCCAGACAAGTTGGAGAAATCTCCATCCTTGGAGACACTCAGAACTTTGAACACAGTCCTGAGCCACCTTATTTAGTTGGACCTGCTTTGGCCAGGTGATTGTACCAAAATCTTCCAAAATAAATTAATATACCGAGAAATGAGTATTGGGCTTGTTTTTATTACCTTGTTAAGAAACAGTCAGGATTAAATTGCAAAGTAATTTTATTCTAAAAAAAATTATTTTCAACTCTGGAAAATTTTGACTGTAGATGGTAATATTCACAAAATATTTTCTAATTATTAGAAAAAAAATGCTGTTAAAGCCTGAGATGGTGGAATTTTCTGTAGCTATGTTGTCCATTCCAAATTAATAACTTAGGTTTTGTGTATTTTTTAGAAGGCAGAAAATAAAAATTCAGAGGTAAAATTTAATTAAAAAAAAAATCAAAATTCAGATTATTCTTTATAAAGAATTTAGTAAAACATAGTATACCAGTAGTAAACTTCACATATTTTTTGTGAGACTATTTCAGAGCAGAGATTTTTAGAGAAAATTTGAAAATGTTTATATCTGGTTTTAGGAACATATATTTTTATACAAGATCACATTAAATGAAGTGAAAAAAATAGTTACTACTCTCTACTAACATACCATTACTAGTCCCATAATATAAGCTGTCCATCTTGCTTTGAAATAGCAGTCTCTTTGTATATAACAGTTTGGAAAACCAAGATGTTATTGATTTTACAAATTCTTACAGTTGGAAATTTCTGTGATTAAGATTACTATCATTTCGTAACTGATGAGTTTTAAAGGGATGATTTCTTAAAGAAATATTCCGCTTTCATTCAACTCAGATAATTTATTCACTTTGACTTTTGAAGCGATGAAAAAGCTTCAGTAAAAGCGGCAAGCGACACAGTACCATTTTATCAACTTGGTCATCTAAAGGGTCTTGCAATAATCTAGGATTCTGAGTTACTGAGATAATTCGAAAGAAGTAATGGAGTTTATGGTTCAACTGGGTGTAATTTGTTAATGCAACTCATGTATTGTACATATGAAAAAAAAAAACACAGTTCAGCATAATTTTATATTGAATATACTGCACAGTTTTATTATGCATGGTAAATTCATGCAAGAGTGCCAACTCAATATTGTTCACTTGTGAAGTAGGGTGGGAGCATTGCACGTGGTCAGATATATAAAAAAATCTGTTTCTACAGTAGTTTACTCTGGTCATTACTATTAGGAATTTACTGTGTCTTATTTATTTGTGTCTGCAGCATTTTAATCTTTGGCTAGGGGAGTTGTGATTTCCCATTACAATATGCTAATGCTTTATGTGTTAGTGATAATGGCAAGACTGTAGATCTAGGAGTGCTAAATTAACTACCTAAATTACCTAAATTATGCTAAATTATCTACCTTCTCATATTGATCTGGGACATAAAATCTACTACCTAAGTGTATATAAAGTAGCACTGGACAATATTACACAGGCATTCAAGAAAGGTTTTGGTTCTGAAATTATTTCCATCCTCAGTGTGGGTGAAACTTTGTTCTACGATGAGGTCTTCTTTACCACACAAGCCTTATGCACATTTTATATACTCTGATAAACTTTGTACTACAATGCAAGTTGAATATGTCTTACCCTTCAATTAATCCTAAATCATCCAGCAGTATATATGTCAGCCTTTCTTCTACCAAGGATCAAACAGTTTGTTTTGATAGAGGTACTTTTCTCAGTATGATACCACTCTTTGTCATTAAACACAGCTAACAAACAAAAAACAAGGTAAATGCTAACACAGTGTAGTTTTACAGTGCTAGAGAACCTCCATGGTCATCCCAAGGTAACTTTTTAATCAGCAGACTCTGTAAAACTTACTTCCATATAATCACTCACTTGTAATACAGCCTGGACAAATGTTTTCTGTAAGTTTCTTCTGTGCTTCAAATAAAAAGAGGGTAAAAGAGCTTACTTTTCCTTATTAAGGTTTGAGGAAGTAGGTGAAAACCAACATGTAAATGCAAAATATTGCTATTATTCCCATTATCGATAGTAGAAGTTCTGATATCTGAAATGTCCAAGCCTGTACCTAGAGGAATTCAAAATACAAAATATAGAAAAATTTGGAAAAATATGATGTCTATTTTAACTTGTAACATGTAATGTTTTACCTTTTTATTTTATTCAATTCCTTCAATTCCTTCTGTACTTCAAGGAGTCAAATGTGCATGTTTTTAATAATAAGATGTATGTAGGAAAGAGAAGGTTTAACTAACTGAAGTTTCAAATAGTGTTTGCTCAGTACTTTCTTTAATGGGCTGTTACATTCCTTTGACATGTAATTAGTCAATTGCCCATATGATGTTACAAATACCATTTCATATAGCATCAGCAGTTACTAGTCTGTAACTGAATTTATTCCTCAGTAATATCAATTAGGGTTTTGTAGTACAGGGAAGGGTTAAATCAAGGTGAAGAAATCTCATCTGAAGACAGCTGAGGCACTACTGTACATAAACTTCTTCCCTATTTTCCTTCCCTGCACATCTTTGTTCATGTAAAACTTTGTGCTAAGCTTCATTCAATCCACTGAAGAATTCTTATAAAAAATCCAAAACCCTCACCTAATATTTTTTTCTTTCAACATATTTTGTCGATTCACAGTTCACCATTCCACTCTCTGTTAGGCCTTAGTGTTTAATGTTTCTGAAAAATGTGTATCTACAAAATCAGAACACCTGCTTTGGATTAGTGCCAGTGCTCTTCTACCTGATAAGAGGTAGCTTTCCTTTGTTTTGTTTGTTAGTGTTTATTATTTATTATTAATGACAAAATATGTACAGCTTCCATGAAAATAAACAAATAAATAAAAATGTCCTGTCTTTAAAGTAGAAGTGAGTACACTGTTTTTCTCTTCCTATATCATTATCATAACTGTGTAATGACTGTTTAATTCTTTGGCATTTGATACACTGCAGCTTGTTCTTCGAATCAGATTTGTTTCTTTTGGGTTAAACCTTCAAAGCAAACTTCTTTAAGATGTAAGATGTCATGGCTAGAATATATTTCAGAAGGAGCCAAAATTGATTTTTTGAGTTTGATGGCCAAAAGTCTAGTAGCAAGTAAAAGCAAAATGACCTTATCAAGATTTTTTTCTATCTTAATTTGCATTTTTGTTTTCTCTCTTATTTGTTTCACCAACTACTTTCCACTGCTTCTTTGTTAATTTCAGTTTCTCTGTTCCCTCTGGGATTTTTTAATTTCCTTGTGTCATTCATATCAGAAAAAATTGGAGTATAAATTTCTCTAGGTTCTCCACTTATTGCTTGGAGATTGTTATGTTATTTTACTACAACTTATGTAAACATGAAATACATGTAATATATTTTTATATGCTTTATTGTATCTCAAGCTATGTGGAGAATAATTCTGCCTTTGTTTTCAAGTCTGGACTTACAGCTCATTGGGGTTAATGGTTAGGATCCCACCAGACTTCCTTAATGTTTGTAACAGAGCTATGCTAACCAATGTTCGTGTATTAGCATCACTGTATAAAAATTCTTCCTTAGTTAGAAGTTAAATTTTACCTTACCTGTACCCATTAGAGGACAGAAAGGATTTCTAATGAGATTATGGACTGATAAAATGGTAATTGAAGCTACTTCAGCACATAGCTTCTAAAGAAGTAGAGAGTATTAATATATTTAAAAAGGCATGAGCAGAAGGGAAATACATATATATTGGTGTGTTCACAGTCCTGCTCACTTATTAAATATACAACTGTTACCTTTCGCCAGTCTCCTGGCATTTCTAAGATTTTCTGGGGCTTCTTCCATTAGCACCGATGTATTTTTTAAAAATTGGTCACCCCTGATGATCATAATTTATTGAGGCTCACAGTTCAGCCTATGAAAACTAATTGAGATCCCTAAAGGAAATGTGTATGTATGGGTCGCCATATCAAATGATAACTAGAAGTCTTAGGTCACTGCTTGCCACTGAGATATTCAGCATAGCTATTCTGTTCTGTAAACTTTCAGGGCTTCAGAAGAATACCACCATGTGTTACTCGACCATAATTAAAAGAAGCAACTACCTCTTTTATTTAACAGATCTTAAATTCCTGAGTTTCTTTAAACAGAGCATTTGACAACAAGCCATAAGCTACATGTCTCGATAAAATACTACTCACTCTATATTTATCTGTGTAATGTTCTCAGTTTCCTTCTTTTCTCATGTTACTATCTTCTCCTGCAGTGTCATATTATCCTTTATTATCCTATGTCTGCATACATACAGAGTTCTGAACATAATAATTTTTACAATGATACTTTACAAACAAGATTCTCTGATGCTATTAACTGCTATAAGTTGATTTGTCAAATGTTCTATTGAATGACTTTACCACCCCGATTTCTGATTGCTATTTTCATCTGAGCAACCTTGTATTTTATGAAGGAAAAAGGATATTTGTCATTGGTTTATATTTTTATTTAAATTCTTATATCTGAACTTGTCTTTCGGGTTCAGTTCAGAAATTATTTACTGGTGATGTATGTGATACTTGAAATATCTCATCTCTCAATACAATTTAGTACTGCTATGTGTATAACAGATTTATCCAGCATTTCCACCTAATTATACTAGACCTGTCTCAGTCTTGACTGATTGTTTGGGTGATATTAATATCTGAATGGTGGAGAATTTTTATGAAGATAAATCCCACTAAGGCTGACATTTTATTAACTAGTTCTAGAAACTCGTTGGATATTGCTGCTTCTCTGGCAAAGTTAATTAACTTTGATAAATACAATACTAACATCCTTGAAAGTAAACACTTTAGGAGTTACCATATATTATCTTTGAATTTATTGTTTGATAAGCATTTACACTTGTTAACAAGTTTTATTTGTATTTGCTGTATAGTATCATCATGGTGAGTTCCATGAACAATTGAAAAATATAAGATGTTAAAAAATGCTTTTATTATCCTAGATGTTAGTTATAACAATACAATATTTTCCCAGCCTGTGCTGTTCTGAAATTATTCTTAATAGCTAATGTTGCTTTTAGAGTTTTATTGACTACACGTTATTTTGTCTTCTAACTTCACTTGTCATTTCTGTCCCTTGATTAACATTTAAATAGTNTAATTCTAAGGCCGTTAAAAGACACCACCTCAACTTCTTTTTCTTATTTGTTTTTCTTTATGTCAACAATTACTTCCTATTTAAAAAAAATATATATATATATTTGTTATCAAGTTCATACAGTTTGAAACAATTGGATGATTATGACCCATGTTTGTGAAATTATATTTTTATTTATATCCAGTGAACCTCATACATTTTCATCCTTCGTCCAAACTGATAAAGCATATATCTGCTACTGATTTTAATCATGTGTGAATTATAAAGTGGCTGTGGTCATGCAGTAAAAATCACAGAGAACAGTATTAATGCAGCATGTATTATTTTACACTGTGTATATTTATATTATTTCAAACTGTTTATTATTTATACTATTTTATATGGTATGTATAAAGTCTTGTGCTGAGAGTAGACATTGGACAACTATAGTAAATATTCAAGAAGGTAAGACCTATGTAACCAATAAAATGGCAGATGCAATAATCAGACTCAGTCTTTTACAACAGCTAGCCCCACAGATGGAGAAATTAGTCTTCAGAAGAGCTATATGGATGGTACTCCACTACTGGATGTTCACCTAGCTGAAGAACATAGGTCCTGTGGATTCACTCATACATGCCATACTTCAGCATCAGCTAAAATCCCCTTTGCTACTTCTATATAAAACCAATGAGATTTAAACAGCTTATGCAGAGATACTAAGATGTGTAAAGATGTAAACTGAGAATAATATATAGTCCTCTATCTCTGTTTCAGTCTCCAATAATATGACAAAATAAATCTGTTTTGGTTAACTCCAAAGGAAGATGGAAAAGATCACTTAGTCGCGTTTCTGTTTAACTCCAGTAAATGCTCTGTTTATTTTTCATTGTGGTTCAGGTTATCTTTCAATATCTCAGGTTTCAAGATTTCCCTTGGAAATCTCTGCATTGGGAATTTTAAGCAACCCTTTAAAAAAGTCTTCTTCAAGTTTTAGATTTCTACAAACACTTTACTGTACCCTTTTTTCTTTTACAGAAACACACTGAAGATTTTTAGTTATGTGGTACTCAGCTAAATCAAATATTATTATCCATATACCAATCTGTCCCTGTCTTTTTGACTGATTTGTCTGTGCTGATTACTGTTTATTCTTCTCTCAGTGCAATAGCAGCTTAATTTTACTGATACATCCACCGTTCTTTCTTATTCATGATACTATTTATGAGAAACTGCTATTTTAAATTCAGTAGCTTTGTTGGCCAAGGAAGATCAGACACACATTTGGAAATGATTTGGGGTTTTAAATTATTTAAAAAAAAAAAAAAAAAGTGGTAGATTTTGATTAGAAATAAGGAAGAAATTCTTCATGGTGAGGGTGGTGAGGCACTGGAACAGGTTGCCCGGAGAAGTTGTGGATGCCCCAACCCTGGAAGTGTTCGAGGCCAGGTTGGATGGGGCCCTGGGCAACCTGGTCTAGTGGGTGGCATCCCTGCCCCTGGCAGCGGGTCAGAACTAGGTGATCTTTAAGGTCCCTTCCAACCCAAGCCATTCTTTGATTCTATGATTCTATGATTCTGTGATGATGCTATGATTCTATGATTCTGTGATTGATTCTATGATTCTATGATCTGAGATATTACCAAATAATTGTGTTAAAGAATTTGTCAGTGTCATCAACATAGGTAATACACACATTCTTTGAATTGATTTTAACGTTGTGTAAAATGAATTATTTACTTATGCTTATTTTCCAAATGTATATAACCTTTGGTTGTGTTGTGTGTTAGCCTCACTGTTCAAAATCTCACATTGTCGAACCATACATAGGTGAGACAGATTAGCATATACTAAGTTCAGTGAGTCTTTAATACTCCTCTTAAGAAAGATTAAAAGCATTCCCTTCTGATAAAATCAAGTAGCTCTTATAAACATTAAAACTACTACTATAGTTCAGAACCATCACTTCCTGTAAACAAAGTTCAGCCAAAAAAAAATCATAATCATACATAGACGTAGTGTAAGACATTCAAATCAGTCTTAAGTACTACTCTGCATCTCTGTTTGCTGTTATGTTACAGAAAAATGTGGAATGCAAATGTTATGATTTATTGAGAAAAGCAGGGTAAACCATATCCATAGCAAATATAAGAACATGACGTACCTTGAAAATCTGATTTTCAAAATTTGAAAAATGCAGGAAATCCACCTAAAATTTGTGATGAGTTCTCATATACAATCAAAATATTACAGGGATACTAACTGGGCTTAGTAACAGCTTTTCTAGTAGTCTTTCACCATTTTTAAAGTGAACTGAGCTACACATTTTCATAAAAGCACGTAATCAACATTATTCAACCGGTATTATCTACTTTCATTTATCATTTCACTTGGGGTTTAGTTAATATAGGTACAGCATAAATGATGCCTATATGAAGTTACCCAGCAATTTTCCTTTCAAAGGAAGTATTTTTATCTTCTTGTATACTTGCCAAAAATTTCCTCTTCAGCTGGAAACTACTATATATGTAGTTATATATTTCAACAGTTACAATACCATAAAAGGATTTACTTACATTCTGAAATGAGTATATGGGGTTTATTTTGGATCTCATAAGTGACATAGAAACTTAAATTTTAAATTTTAAATAACAATCATTAAATTGCTCTTTAAACAGAATGGAGACATACTGAATCTGCAATTTTTACATTTTTTCCTTAAATTCTAACTGCACATCTCACTGATGTGCTTATAATCAGGTTAAATTTGACCTTATAGATACGTTTTGGACATTGTGTTCTTTAATAAAGCTAACAAACTTCCATTCTTCCATTAGCCATTTGTGCATTGCATATGTAAATTAAAGACAAGGTGCCATCATATGGAATATTTCCTTTTACTTTCAACTGGGTAAGTAAGAAACTTGAAGAGAAGTTTCATTTGAACACATAAAGAAATTAGAGATTTAAAATATATATTTCTCTCCATGAAAATTGTGCAAATGATAATGGGAGAAGGCCTATTACTCTATACTACTCTTTTATAAAAGTAACAGAGCAAAGAGATACACAGTTTTTATCCCTGTCTTTTCCCAGTGAAAAAGAAAGAATTCTTATGTACGTTTTTTCATGTGTATAAGTATGATGCACATAATCAAAGCTCATTTTTAAGTTAAATTACATCTGGAGACACGCACAAAGTACCAGCAGCATGCAAAGTGAAGTATAGGAAAATTAGGTAACAAAATTATTGTGCTGTCCATATTCAAGTCAGATATTTTTCATTTCCATATTCTTCATGATAGATGGATATTTGTGCAATTAGTGTTATGTTCTCATTTCTTAGCAAAGATTATTTTTTAGACTCTGTCTTGTTATTTAGTATTTGAATAGTTCAGAAATATTATTTTAATGTTTTGCAAATATTATTCTCTAATTTAAGAGAAAAAAACTGATCCGCTAGAAGTTCTGAGCAGTATGTCCATGGTCACCCACTGGAAAGGGTAGAAGACAGCAATTCTAACTCCTACACCTTTATGTTAAATTTTGGGAAAAGTAAAAACAACAACAATATTATATTAACGTACTTAATAATAACAACAGTAATTATAAACAATGCAGTCAACCTTTAGATGAGAATCTCCATTTTGTGGATATGTGGGACAGTTTCATGACTCCTCTTCAAGTAGGTCAATGAATGAATGAATGTCTGCATGAAGAAAAACAACCACACCTTTGCAGAAGTCCAGAAACACTAAACAAGTGATGAATCTCAACACTAAAATCCATCCCATCATCACCTAAGCTACCCATAGAAACTTTGAAAGTTAGAAATTTAGGCATGATTAATGAGGCTGTGAACCATGACTTTGTCAAAGACAAATTATGGACATGACAGAACAGATGTAAATTAGAATTGATTCAATGAGGGAATGAGGGACAATGAGAGCTGACATGGACATATGTTGGCAAAGGTCAGAGTTTAGACAAAGTAGTATTTTATTTAAAAGTTCAAAGTCATAAGTAATGTCTCAAAAAAAAAGAAGGCAGAAAAATTTTGCAATACTTAATGTCACGTAAAAGTACGACAAAACAAATAAAATAAATCCAATTCTTTTAATAAAAGAATCAAGTTTTCTGTAAGTGTTGTCCCATGGTTTTCACTTAGGCTGGCTTACAGAAATCTTTGTGTAGGGAACAATATTTTTTAAGATAAGTGCATGGTCAGATATGGAACTATGTTAAAATGCTGAAAAGATGGACCACAAATGACATACCCAATCACACAGAAAAAGTCCCTGTTAACAAAAATGATACACCTATGTTAAGAAAATTCCTACAGTCAATGAAACCAAAGTAGGAATTTCTTAGAGAACTAATGAAAGTTGTTGTCCTATCAATTTAGACATTTCTGTAATGCATCAAGCACCCACCCACTCTCCTGCTTTCATTGATCCCAGTGGCAGAGTATTTGCATGTTCATTCCTTTTTCCTTATTCCTTATACACAGCTTTCTTTCTCCAGATTATTGTCTGTATTATGCTTTCCGTGGTGTTTCTTACTACTATTTAGGCAAATGCTAGCTGGTTGGCTAGACCACCACAGGAAAACTCACTCACAGAATATTTTCTAATGACATCTTTCAAAAGTAAGAAAATCTATTAACTGCTATTATCCTAAATGATAAAACTTGATTTTTCATAAGGCTGCAGTCATGAACAGTATTTTAAATAATGTTGGAATTGAATTTCAGCTCCTTTGCTGAATGTAACCCAGTTGATCGGCCTATATCAGCTACATTAACAGAGAGAAATATCAGGCTTTTATTTGTTTCTAGTGATGTTTCTGTTTCTGATGATGAAATAATGTAACAACCCAAATGCCTGTGATGTTGGGTGTGTCTCAAATATAGCACCTACTGGTATAAACAGGTTCTGAGGATTCAAGTTTAAACAGAAATAATTGATAGAATAATACAAATAAATTAATATATATATATTCATTTAAATGAGTTTATATTGATTCATTTAAGTAAAGCCTTTGGAAGAGAACAGATTTGTATGCAAGAGAATATTGCCTTCATAATAACAGAGAGCAATAATGATTCAGATTTTAACAGCTGCATGAAAATGTATGCTTGTATTAAAGCACATGAAAGAAATTCTTTCAGTGGAGCAGCTACAGAAAATAATTGAAATTGAAGGGAAAATACCAAACAGCTTGACAGTTTCTCATTAATGAAAGTTTTAGGAAGTTATATATCTTGAGATTCAATGCAAAAACTATACATGTATACCTACATATACATATTCATGTATATGCAAGTTTTGATAAAAGAAAACTCTGTTTGTGTGTGCACATGTGAGAATGCGTGTGGCAATAGCAATTTTATTTTAAAATGTATAAACCCTTCCATTTAATTTTTATGTCTGTCAGTGTTTTAGCTTTTAGGATGTAGTTTGTTAGATTGATTCTCAAGCCACGAAAGAACATTTTGCAAAGATTCAACGGAGTAATCTACTCTGTTTTCAAGGGCAAAATAATCCTTCCATATTAAAAAGTTTACAACTTTTCTGAACAGTGCAAGAGACTGAGCAGAAAGTGATCAAGACAGGAAATGTGACAGGAATTATCCCTCAGGTAGCAAAAGGTCTATTGGGGAACAGATGAACACCAGTTATTGTCTTTCTAGAAGTTACAGATGCTTTAAGAGTATACACAGACTGTGGTTTATAGTTTGTGTTTTGTTTTGTCATCCAACATTCTGTTTAATATCTTCCAAATATATTGGTAATGTTAGAAAGGACAGAAAACTGTGTAATTAGGAGAGGCTTTTTTTTTTTTTTTTTTTTTTTTTTTTTTTTGGTGACTACTTTTACAAAGCCTAATTGGTGCAGGAACTGGCAAAGTAGAAGTATGTAGCAGATTATACTGATAACACCGTTTTTTTTTTGTTGTTGTTGTTTGTTTGTTTGTTTGTTTGTTTTTTGTAGGTAGCAATGGTTACCCATTGCCTGAGTAGAGAGGATATTTAACAAAGCAAGCCCCATTAAAAGAAGCTATTTCTATGACATTACAGACACATATATACTCATTTGAGTGTGAACTAAAAAATTCTAATAGCCCAACAGTTTAACTTTTCAAACACAAGAGATATTTTTTCCTTTTTTTACGGTAAAAGTCTATGCTTTGCCATATGAATGTGATAGAATATATCCACATATTCAAATTAAATCTTCAAAATCTATCTATACTAATAAAATCAGTCATGGAAGAAAAGAGTGACACCAAGAAGATATTCAGTCTATCATTCCATCCCAAGACAAGATCAGTCCAAAAAGGTGACTGCCCAGCCTGATCTTAAAGATCCTCAGATTCCAGTCTTCCCAGATAATTCAGTGCTTCTGAACAGTTGGCATTACAGAGGTCAATAATTCTGAATCTTTCGTATAGTGATTTAAATCTTTAGCTCTATTCATTGTATGAAGACTATTATGCTATCTCCAGACAAAGTTGTTCTGTGTTCAATTTATTGAAAAAATGGGTTTTGTTGTTGTTGTTGTTGTTTCCTTAGGTCTTTAGACCCCTGATCATTCTCACATTGCTATCTGCAATATTCTTTCCAATTTGTACACAACTTTCTTAACTGCAATACCCCAAACAGACTGCAATCCCCAGCTAAAACCTCAATAATGTTGAAAAGACTTGAAGGATTATTCACATTTCATGTAAGTTATATTGATATTTAAATATGTCAGAATGATATTTGCCTTTTGCACAAGGCATGACATTGTTAGCTTATGTTCAGCTTGTGATCTGTTCCCTCCAGATCCGTATTGGAAGAACAGCTGCCTGACCAGCTTTTCCCCAGCAGCTATTCATGCAATTGACCATTACTGCCTAAGAAAAATATCTTGTACTTGCCACTTATTAATTACATCCTATTATTTAAAAGAACATTTAAAAATGAAGTAGAATATTTACTTTTTATAGATCATGTGACAGTCAGTTTGGTTGCCATGTGGAATTGAGATTTTACAATCTTTTTTTGCCTACAAAACAAGAATGTGGGTCATAATAACATAAGGTACAAACATAAGATTAAAGCAGTTAAGCTTATGGTACATAAATGTTACAGAAATAATAAATAGGCATAAGCAGTCAGTGGGTATCACCCTGAACGCTAATTGAAAAATGTATCAATGATAAATTATTTTTGATATGTATTCAGGAAAGAATTTAAGAATTAAATTAATAATGCAGTGTAAACATGGTGGTCAAGTTGTCATAACAGAGGCTGGAAGCTAAGTACTTGTATGGTATGCAAAACCTCTGCAGCAGCGTGGAATCAATCTTCCCAGGGCAGAGGTGAGACACCGTAGTAAGTGAATAGGAACTTAAAGGTAGAACAGATCCAGGGCCCAAATGTCAAATGGAGCCAAAGACAAGGAAGCTCATATTTCATCTTTAAACCATCTTACATGTACAAAAGAAGCTATGCCTTGGAGAACCAATTCTGTTCTTGACTTAGATTTACAGATGTTTTGACTGACATCTGTAGACCAGAGTTTCAAGCACTGGCCATCGAGAATGTAGTATATATTTCCAAATAAAGCATAGTACTGGTGGTACTTTCCTTCTCTCCTGGGTTTGTGCAGATCTTCAAGAAAAATTAAGAACAAGTTCAGCATCATTTAAAGTCTACCAGTTTTGAAAGGATACCAGTCATATACAAAACAGAACTGCTTAAGCATTATGCATGGTTCAGATGGTTTATTCTGGTCAATGAGTTCCTCCAGAAAATTTCCCTGCACTGTGGTGAGTCTCCTCTTGCTGTTTAAACTCACCTTACATTCAGAATTTCTTAAAGGTGCACTGTATGTGATTGTCTTGCAGTTGAGAATGGATTCACCACATCTAGGATGGGAAATACGTACTCTGAATTAAATTTCTTGCTGCACTTTTTTTTTTTTTAAGGGTTGGAACAGTCTGCCTTATCCATTCCTTTGTTAACCAGCTGTAATACAAAATCGGATAATACCAGACTACAGTCTCCAGCAGGTAGCTTTACAATGATCAAGCTTCAACAGCAGCACCAAATTCCCTGAACGATTGTGGTACTCTCTTTAGAAACTCAAGTTACGGTTTATTCGTCATGGATTGACCATGCAGCCAAGCATTCATCCAGTCTGTTGCTTACTCCCCTCTCCTGCAATACAAAGAGAAAATAGAAGGAAGGTGAGAAAACTCATGGATCAAGATAAAAGTTTAATAGATGAAGCAAAAGCTAAGTGTGCAAACAAAGCAAAAAGAGGAATTCATTCATTACTTCCCATCAGCAAGCAGATGTTTAGTCCATCCCTGTAAAGAAGGGCTGTAGAACATGGGGCAGTTTCTTGGGAAGACAAACCACATAACCAGAACCATCTCTGCTTCTTCCTTCTTTCCCCGAGTTTTTCCTTGTTGAGCACAACGTCATATGCTATCCCTTTAGTCAATTCAGTTCATCCCCAGCCTACCCACTGGGCAACGGGCAGAGAAATACAGAAGGACTTGATGCTGTTCAGCAATAGCAAAAACACTAGCTTGCTGTCAACATTGTTTTAGTCATAAATCCAAAACACGACATCATATGGGCTGCTACAAAGAAAACTGATCCCATTCCAGCCATTTCCCCAATGAAATCTGTACAAAATAGATGAGGCATGAGCATGCCTCTTAAGTATGGCTTTTCAGGGTAGTTTAGATGCAAGACTGACTGTTTTCAGTATCACAAGGAGTCTTAATAGATAATAATTGTCACAGAATCAGTTCAAGAAAAACACTCCTGAACCAAACGTTTTAAAGTCCATCTCAATGCCCTTTAATTCTAAATGCATGGTTGAATGCCTGCCATCCCAAATAACCCTTTTACTCAGGAGAAGCCCCACAGTGGCTCTCTCTCTCTCTCTTTTTTTTTTTTTTAATTCAAATTTCATATAATCTTCAGAAGTGTACAGCTCAGTTAAGTGGGTGTTGACTTACGCTTTTGATCTGCAGACTCCAGGGTATTTACCTAATGCACCTAACTACCTTCAATGACTTTACAGGTGGCCTATTAACTTTGTGAGGTACTTATGTAATTATATACATCCTGAGGATGGTGAGAAAGAGAGACTACTCATTGTAGGAGCTCATTATGTCTGTTTTAGAATAGATGAATATAACACCAGATATTCTGAAAGAAAAGCTATGTTCTAACTATCTCTTCTATGGTCTTTTCTACTGACATAATTACCCAGGGACCAATGAGAATACTGACAAAATTTACACTACTTAAGATAAGTTAATATAGATGAATAGCCTTTGCTCCGCTGTTCTCAACTGAAAATGGAAATAAGGAAATTGAAGGACATGATGAAAAAATGCAACTTTTGTGATAAAATTCCACATATGAGTGTAATCTTGATGTCTAAATACTGTAATATCTGTAACTGCAAATTTATAATTTAGATAAAGAGCTCATTTCAAAAAGGAGACTTGTACTAACCTCAAAGACTTGTAAAAATGTACTATAAGGACAGTCATATGAAGGAAAACTGATCCTAGATAGGTTTGGAAATTTTGAAGTCTAGTGTACAAAAAATGAATTAATTACAGTTAATCACTACAGTAATCCTTAATGGCTTTTATATTACAACATAACCTAATTGCAGAGATGTCCTTTCAGCTGCCCGTGACCATATTCTGATGTGTGCTGACTCATAAACTCTGGTGACTACAGAAAATATACAGTATGTTATGGCACAAACAGAGTTTATTTTCCTTTATTAGATACAAGACATAAGAAAGACTTAAGTTTTAAACCACATTCCATAATGCACTTAATCAAAGGTATAGCTTAAATCATAAAAATATTTCCAAGAAGTTAGTAAAAAAGCAAACTTCATATTGTTCTTTAGTCCCTTAAAATCCATGCGACAACTTTTTTCATTATAATCTTCAGTTTGGGTTGCTTCTGGTTGTTGTCAAATCACAGATTTTACAAGGCATAGTATGGTCAGACAAGATTGTACAGCAACATCATAAGCACTTAAGATGTGATTTTTTTCTTTTAATTCACTTTTAGAATTAGTCCTAGCTCACTTGAAATTGTACCTCTTCATCATGGGGATAGAGACTTATCTCAGCAGGTGTCTTCTCTTGAGACATGCAGGGACAGATTCCAGTTTATTTGGACAGTAACTTGGTCAGCAGAGGACTTGATTTCTTTTAAATCCTCCTTGTTTTCTTCTAGAGGATTTTGAATAATTACAAACCCCGTTTCATATCTTGGAAAAGATGTTCAAGATTACAGTGAGAAAAATGCAGAAGGCCATAGCAGAGAAGAGCTGGCCAAGGATAAGCACTGCAGAAATACAGAACTATAATAGCTTCCATGAGCTCTGCACAGGGGCAATGGGAGTCCAGCACTGCTCAAACATGTCATTCAGAAATGAAGCACAACCAAAGAATATATAGATAATAATCCCCAGAATAGGATTTCTGTGCCCAGTGGTAGTGAAGCTAAGATGCTAAAACTGTGGATAAAAATTTGTACTGCTACAAGTAGCTCAAATAACCCACAATCAAAGTTGTCAGGTATACAGATCACTTCTTTTCTTCAACAGCTGTGATGATTTTAACCTTACCAAAAAGCATTATAAAATACTTTACTGAGTACCCCCCCTAGTTCTCAGTCAATGTCTCTCTCAAACTCAAAGAAAAATTATATAATTTTTCACACGTAAACCATAATAGAAATATTTTCTCATCTAAATAAACTAAATTAAACAAAAGCAGATGGCTTTAAAGAGTTCTGTGTGCTCTTAATTGCTTTGTTTTCTGATTCTTGTTAAGTCTGCCCATTTTTCACTCCTCTTAGCATTATGTCATTGTGCCAAATACCATAAGGTACTTGATTAGTTTTCTAAAGGGTCCAAGGAAGTTATTCATCTCTCTCAAATTTAGCCATGGAAAAAGTAAAATGTCTCCATTATGACAATCCATTCCTTGTTTGGAATGAAGATTTAGGTAGGTAAGAGTAAATGTTATGTAGATGTTTTTGTCTGTCCCTGTTGATCCAATATCAAGTAAACATTATAGAAAATACACCTGTATTTTAGAAGGGTACATTTGGATTATAGGTTCATAGGATAATTCAGAGTGAAAAGGACATCAGAAGCTTTTTAACTCGACCTCCTGTTCAAATCAGGGACACTCATGAGATCAGACTAGGTTGCTCAGGGCTTTATCCAGTTGCATCCAAGGGCAGAAATTGCACAGCCTTGCTGGACAACCTGCTCAGCTGCTTGGCTGTCCTTATGGTGAAGAAACCTTTCCTTATATACAGTCTGAACCACCTTTGTTTCAGCTTATGTCCATTGTCTCATCTTCCCACCATGCACTGCTGTGAAAAGCCTGGCCTGTCACCTTGATAATGTCTCAGTAGGAACTGGGAGTATGCTATCAGGTCCCTGTGAAGCTGTCTATGCTCCAGACTAAACAAGCTCAGCTCTCAGCTTCCAGGGAAAGTATGATCCATTAAACATGGCCCTCTCAGCCCAATCATTTATCCATTTTTTATTATTATTATTTTACTGATCTTATCCTCCAGCCATTCAGACCACCACCTCCCAATTTGGATACAATGATGTTGTGTGAGACACAGTCAACAACCTTGCTAATATTGAGGAAAGTAACATCCACTGCTCTTCCCTCAGCCACAAATACAGTCATTTTATCATGGAAGGCAATCAGGTGTTTCAGGCATGATTTACCCTTTGTAAATCCATACTGGCTTTTCCCATTTACTTTCTTCATGTGTCCAGAAATGCATTCCAAGCAGACTCATGCTTTGATCTTCCTGGGGTCTAACATGAACCTGATGGGTCTGTAATTCCTTGAATTTTCCTCAAGGCCTTCTCTGAAGATGGATGCAACAACAATCCCAGTTGTCAGGGATCTCCCTTGATCTCCACAGCCTTTCAAAAATGATAATGATCTGTCGTTCTAGGACATCTGCCAGCTCTGTCAGTACTTTTGAATGCAGCCAATCTGGTCCCAGGGATGTGTCAAGTTTTCTCAAGTCATCCTGCCCATCCTGCCCTCACCCAGTGCTGTTTACCCTGCTGCTAAGCACAAAGGTCTGGAGGCCTTGTTGATGAAGACTGTAGCAAAACAACATTGAGTACCTCAGTCTTATCTGTGTCCACTGCCACTAAAAATCTGTCCCAGTCAGAAACATGCCCAAATTTTCCTCGTTCAGCCTTTTGCTACTAATGTAGCAGCAGGTCTTCATGTTGCCCATTACATATTTTGCAAGTCTCAACTCCAGCTAAGCTTTAATTTTCTTAACACCATTCTTAAGTGGTCGATGTTTTTAAATTTCTTCTTTGTAATCTGTCCCAATTCCATTTTGTGTTGGAGTTTGATGTGAAAGGAATCCCATCTTACTGACCAGATATTTTAAAACATCTAACTTCCTGTTACTTTCCAGGAAAAAAAAAAGTAAACCCCCTTCAATATTTGTACAAATCCAACATGGAGATATTTGTCGACAATAGTAAAAGTTTTTCTGATGACTAAACACAAACTAGAAGACCATCTAAATAGATCAGATGCTACTTCCAATTAACTGAATGCTGTGATCCTAGGAAATGAATGAGAAACAAAAAACACCTACCCCAATATAATCTATCAAACAGTATCTAAGGTAGTCCACAAAATCTAGGAAGCAGTAAAAGAGAGGATTTTTAACTGTGCATTGTGTGAAGAAGTTGCTCTTTTTCTGTGTTTTGAATTTGCAACCTGATGATTTTATTTGATAACACCTGATTTTTTACTTTAAATAGAGACAAATGCTCTCCGTTGACCTTCTTTTCACCATTCAGAATACTATAAATTTCTGATATCCCTCCCTGCCCTATCCCTCTCTTTTCCAGACTAGTGGTCCTGAGTATATCTCAACTCTTCTCATGAAAAATAAAACATTGCTTTGATCACCTGTCAGGTCTCTTTTGTTTTCTGTTTCTACTATATCTCTTTTGATGTGGGATTCCAGAACTACAATGGGTATTCAAAGTGTATTTACACTGCAAATTAATAGTTAGAGATAATGATGTCTTATTCCTACTTAGACATCTAGCCTGCTTAGATTCCCATCTGAAACCAAAGGCATCAACATATTTTGCTTATCTTGTCATGAGGTACCTAAGTCTCTCTGAAAGTTAGATTACATAATATCAAAATCAATTCTGAGAATAAAATGAAAAACACCAGGCAATTCTAAAAATGTTTGCACAATGTGCCCAAATGTCAGAAAGAAAGCATATGTATTATGTGGCTTATTTGAGGAAGTTCATGCACAAAGGGTTAGGGGTGTCAATTTACAGTGTACTATCAGAAATTAACTTTCTGTAAAGTGTCATGAAAGCGACACTTAGCATGCCTTAGATGTGAGACATTTCTCTCCATTTTCAGAGTGGAGTCAACCATTTCATGAGAGGCATTCTTAATTCACAGTGAAAGTGTCCACACAGGGAGTTATTGAGAAATAACATGTATACTGTAAATAAACACTTTAGCTTACTGAGCATTTTCCTCCTGATGTTGGCAGCCCTTTCAATATCTCAGCAATATGGTAGACAAAAGATTACAACTTTTGCTCATATTCTAAACAGAACATCTGATGAGCCACTATGCTCACTGTGTCTGTTCTGACAGTGTGGCATTTCACAAAGACCATTTCTGACAACTCCTTCACAACATTTTTAACAAGTTCTTGATTCCTTTTATAACTGTTTTTGTTTGTTTGTTTGTTTGTCTGTTTGTTTCCAACAAATCCAGCATATGGCTTTATATGTCTCTAGACATCTAGGTTCCCCTACAGCTAAGCAGCAATTGAACAAAAGAATTTGAGGATCTAAGCTTTGTATGTAGATGCATGAACTCCTCTTAATCCTTTTGGTGGAAGAAAGCATTGTTCTCAGATACTGAAGTGTCCAATATTTTCATACAGCTGATTTTTTTTCTTTAGAAAATTATTACAGTGCCAACTAAAAGAACATTAGCTAAGATTAAGAACAATCTCACAGTGCTCTTCAATAATTTGCTGAAATCATTGCTTAAAATATTTAAAATATTTCATGGGCAAGTATAAGCAGAAAAATTTTAGGGACTGTATGTTAAAAAGTGAGAAAAAAAAACTAATAGTTGCAAACTTGCTTTCATACATATTTCAGAAAATGAGAAACACACATAAAATCTGCCTGTTTTTATCTAGTTAATAATGTATTTTTGTTAACAATTTTTTTCTCCAAAATTTAAAAAGTATGCAAGACCTCATTTTGTATGAAGAAGAAGAAGGAGAAGGAGAAGAAGGACTTAACAGCCAAAACAGCATTAATAATCACTGGAAACTTTATGGCATTATACAGAATAACAGCTTCAATGTGTAAAATTTCTCATTCATCACTTCCATATAGTCATTTCATTGCACTCTATTGAATAATTACCACATAGTTCTCAGGAAAACAAGAATACATTTATTGTCATCTTAATTATCTATGAAAAAAGCTCTTGGAAATAAAATAAAATAAAATAAAATAAAATAAAATAAAATAAAATAAAATAAAATAAAATCCTGTATTAACAGTTGCCACAACACTGCATAAGGTTCTTTTGTTTGCAAGAATTTTTCTGGAGTTGTTCACTACCCCTGTACCAAGCAGTCATGCCAGGCAATGCTGAAGAAAACATATGATATTTACCCCAATATCAGTTTTCTTTCACTCATTGATTTTTCTTGTACTTTGATAATATACCATATTCTTTTTAAGCAAGGTTTGTGCTTTCTTACCCATTATACTGATCATGTATATATTGGAATCTTGTTATACCAATAATTTAAAAATGATAATATTTCAGTATTCAAGGTTCTTGTTCTTTTCTTTCCTCCTTCCTTCCTCCCTTCCTCCCTTTTTTGTGCTCCTCCATACCCTTGCCATTCCCTCAGAATGTAGCTTTCCTGTCCGCCCCCTTCCAAAGATGGTAGTCTTGCAAGTACTTTGGCTTTAGCCACAACTGACCTAACCTGGCAGGTTAAATGCCACCAGCAATCACTTCTCTTATTCCCTACCAAACCTTACCCATGAATAAGCAACCCAGGAACTGAGAAAGGGCTTGAGCAAATACGAAAGTCTAGACCTGCTCCTGCTATTGTTTTCTATTTCTGTAACAGTAAATTATAATACATAATTTTATAATGAACAAGTTACAAAGAAGTGAAAACACTTTTTAGAATTTTTTTGTATTAACTGTGTATTCAAAATCGTAAACAACGAAAGGCTATTGTTTCCAAAAAGGTGATTTGATACCTCTTTGGTATTGGTATTGTACTAGTGGTACAACTTGTATCAGTGGGAACCTTCTTCACCATTTTTTTGAAGGAAAATCTCCATATCTTGGTGACTTCACATTGAAATTAGACATCTTTGAAAACGTTTGCTTGTTTTTCAACTCAACATGGGTATAATTAGATGAAAATAGGTGTGTAATAGCTAAATGATATCAGAATTGTAATTAAGAGAGAGAAGCACGTTGAAATGCACTGTCATAATTCTGCTGTTCTCCATAGCATAGCATAGTCTATAATTATACCAGTTACTTATAGAGCTTTCTTCTGACATATTTCTTGTTATATTCTCATAGGCCATCCTTAACATGCCTCACATCCGCCAAATGCTTTAGAATGCACATGCACTCTTTGAGTAAAACCAAAAATGAGTGCTTCAAAGACTGGGACCAAAACCTTAAACTTACTAAGCTGAACACACTGTGTCAATTAAAAAATAAATAAATAATTATGGAAAAAATATAGCATTCTTCTATCCGTTGAAGTGGAATTCCTTTTGGTAGTGATACAACCTTGCAGCATCACAACAGTCAAGTAATTTAATGTTTGTGATGTTATCAATCAGATTTTCTTTGTATTTGTTTGCCTTTCAGTAGCAAGGAAGTATAAAGTTCCTATTTCTTTGTAGTACGCATTGTCACCTCTAAACAGACTTACACAATATGTGAAGAATAAAGTATTTGCATCTGGAGTATCCTTAGGGACTACTAAATTGCATTAATTTAACTAGACACTGGATGTCAGTGTTGCCGTATTATATAAAAAAAAAAAAAAAAAGAAGAA
The DNA here is from genome assembly GCA_013399115.1 of Anseranas semipalmata. Classification (NCBI taxonomy): domain Eukaryota; kingdom Metazoa; phylum Chordata; class Aves; order Anseriformes; family Anseranatidae; genus Anseranas; species Anseranas semipalmata. The sequence continues at coordinate 52,928 of VXAA01004027.1, read as the reverse complement.
GAAGAAGAAGGAAAGAAAGAAAATAAAGGAAAAACAAAGTGTAACCAGAAGTAGGATATAGAAGTCTAATAGAATCATTCTGAACAGCTTAGAAACTAATTAGTATTCTATATCTTCATGGTAGGAAGAACGTGTTGGCTATAAAGAAGCAGCTCTCCATAAAGGTTTTGATTTCTGTTAAACATAAACAAACAGATGAACAAACACTTGAACTAAATGGACATTTTAGGAATCTGTCATAGGTCCTTTTACATGGCAATTAACATTCAACATTCCATTTAATCATAATGATGAACAGTGCACAGTATGAATGATGGTATTTGCTTTATGGTTAATTTTGTACCAGCTTTCCAAAAAATGCCTTGATTTAACTCACTCCTAAAATCAACAAAATTAATGACCTTAAAGGAGCTGTTTACTTTTAAACCAGAATTTTATTTTTCAATGAGTTTTAAAAGGGATTTGGAGAAGAGCAATAATGAAAAATTATAAATATAATTGCATAAATAAAAGTTTACCTACTAACCAGAATTGTCCATCCCCTAACTGTCTCTTTGAAGCAAGTTTTACTGAAGATGAGATTTAAAGTACTGTACTTCGGAGTCAGATCAGACTTCAGACTATCTCCTTTGAGGTCTGTCAGAAATATTAATTTGCCTATGGCTTCCAGCCACTCTGCAGAATAACCAGTACTAATATAAATTGAGACTTAAGGAAACACTACCCTATTTCACTAGAAACACCTTTCAAGTTATCCTGTTTCAAAAACAAATACCATTTAAGTTTTAGCATGCTACAAAGAATAAATCCTTAGAAATCTTCAAAAAGAATGAATATTCCTCACCATACAAGGAAATATAATTCTATTGTATTCATTATAAATGCATTCAGCTGTCCTCATGGTGAATCTATCCAGGCATCCAAGATGAACAGCTGAGACAGTATGAGAAATGAATCTTTTTTTTGTTTTGTTTACATTCTTATTTGGACATCCAAAAAAAAAAAAATCCAAAATTAGTACTAAATTGTGAACTTGCAGTTCAGATTCTTTATGTATAAATGAGAACATTTCAGGAGATGGTGACCTACATCCAACAGAAAGCATACAGATACACTATCAGACTGATATGAATGGGACAGAACAAAGAAATCATTTAGGTTTGTAAATAACATCCCAGAAACATCTCAGGAGACATTAGGCATGTCAGAAGTGAAAAATTTCCATCAAGAATACTTCAATAAGAGTTTATTGTGGTAGCTCTAGAGAAGGAAAAAAGAAAAATGTTGGACAGAGAGCAGCAGCAATCACTCTAATGCTTTTATCACCCCCAAAATTCTGATTACCATCAGTTCTGGTCTCAGTCAAAAGCTAATAATGAGCTACACGCATTTATCCCTTTAGATGTCTAGATCAAGTATTTTGGCAACATAGAGATTTATATAAAACATATTTCAGATACTTCACATTGAACTGTGAAGGCAAAAGTCACAAAGATAAGGGAGAGAAGAAGTTTAAAAAAAAAAAACAAACAAAAAAAAAACATGGTATGAATGAACATATCTAATACCAAAGATGATCTCTGATCTGATAATTTATCTCCAAAGATTTAAGACTGCTGAACTGGAGCGTCTAACAGTGTCTCCTGAATAAATCAGAAATGTGTAAGTTTAAAGAAGTAGGGAAGTGAAGAGGGGCAGAAGACAGATAAAATCATTTAGGACTTCCTGGAGGACCCAAGAAAGGAGAATAATTACAGAACACATCATGCTTCACCCCCGAATGGTTTTCTCTCATATATGCAATATAAGATGAATTCAATCTAAGACAAAATATATATGACCTTTGTATATCAGGAACACCTAAGCACAAAGTTAGGTTTTATGTGCAGGAAAAAAAAAAAAATCACATTTCAATATTAATGTTGACATAAATTAGTTATGCTTTTCATTTATTTTAGCCTTTATTAACATTTTCAATTATACAGCATATTTTGCATTTTTTAAATAAATATTTTTGTACATTTTTCTTTAACAAGAACTTTAACAGAGAATAAGTGACTGACAGTAAGATCCTCACTCAACAGTATAAGAAAATTAGAAACTGACACACCAGGACAACTTTTCTAACTGTTGCTCTCTGGGTTAGGTAGGAGCTTCTTCCGTGAAGGAGATGGTGGCTCCTTCTTGAGGTTCTGCTGTATGATCAAGGGATAGAAGCTTTCAACAGGCATGAGAAGCAAGACAAGAAATCTCATTGAGAAGGGACATGAATGATTAGAACTATAGCAGATATGATTGGGTCTCAGAGGTAGTAAAACAAAATAAAAAGAAAAAAAATAGAAAAAAAAAAGAATATTTTTTCATATACATTCAGTTATAGCTGTGTGGAGTCTGATGCAACCCAAAAAGCTGCAGAAAGTTGCTAGACTGAGAATGAGACTCTTCAAGTTTATATATCTATTTTGGTGGGCTTTCTGTTCACTTTAGGAATGATGTGCAGCTAGAGCAAGTTCAAAAATTTAAGTCAGTACCACATCCCAACCCAGTGTGGAACCAGGTAGAGCACTGTTAAGACCCTCCAGAGTAGAACTGGTCAGATAAAAAATGCTTGTGAATCACATTTACAATCCAAACCACTGATTTATTTTTGTGCCTAAAAATTGTGTTTGTTTTTTTGTACCGTTTTTCCATTTGCCATAATCCTAATTGCTCTTACTGTTTATCTCTGTTTTTCTCTACTTGACTATGAATACAGAATCTCTGTACCTTGTGCTTTGTTATGCTGGGGTGAATCCATTGAATATTGGATACTTATGTGTCATTAGTGTTTGCGTAATAAAAATATCGCAGCCACAACTGTTACTAAAATTGTCCTGTAGCTTGTATGCCTCAAAAAATTATGATGTTATTTTCACAAGTAACCTGAGTGATGGAATAGAGGGTATGACAGATGACACCAAACTGGAAGGGGCTGCAAGGATATTGGAAAACACTATCAGAATTCAAAGCAATCCTAAGAAATTGAAGAAATGAACTTAAAAACAGGAAGTGATCCAATAAGGACAACTGCAAAGTTTCTCACTTTAAGCAGGAGTAATTGCCTGCACAGATAAAAGGGTCAGCTGCACTATCAAGTCTGAGTAAAGGACGTTATAGGGGTTCAAGTTAAACTTAAGACAACAGTACAGTACAATTAAGACTAACAGTAATCATACTAAAACGAATAAACAAGAGCACAGTTTGCAAATCCTTATGCTTTTTTCCTGGCACCATCAAGAACCTTTATGGAGGTTTGTGATCAGTAACAGGTATTGTATTTAAAGGAAGCTATGAACCAGGTAAAAGCTGATCAGTCTCTCAATCTCTGATATTCATCAAAAGTCTAAAAAGTAGGACTTTGGAGAAAAATAAGGCATAAAAAATAGATTGGTTAGCCTAAAGGAGAAAGGACTGAGAGGAGATAATATTTCATGAACAAAGTTGCAAAATAAATAAATAAATAAATAAATAAGGGAATAAATTGCAGCAAGGAGGCATCCAATTAAGAAATATTTCCAATGGTGAAGATTATAAAGCATGGAAATAGATTGCCTAAGGAGGGCTACCACTGGACATCTTTAAGAAAAGGTTAAACAAATGTCTTTCAGGAGGAGTGCTAAAGTATTGCTAATACTGCTTTGGAGCATACTGAAGGACAAGATGATCTCCTAAGATCCATGCCTTCCTCTATCAGCTTTGATATTTCTCAGATTTTAATCAAAATGACTTCTGCCTAAATGATTTATTAATAAAACAATTTCCAGCCCAAATAAACTATGACTGAAAAATACAGAGAAGGAAGAGAACTGGAAATAATCAATGGCATATGTAGGTTTTTTAATAAATGTATATATTGAATACTTAAAATGGTGTCCTTATTTTCCCAATTTAATGTCATCTTTTTCAATTGCTAACTTCTTCCTACTTTAACTGCTCTGAAAAATTACTTACTTTTTCTTAATGAATTATGTAAAGAAGAGAATTTAGAATTAAGAAGTTCTGAATTTATAACAGAAATTATTGCTGAAAATTTCAAATGTAAAAAATGTTCTTACAGTTGTTTGTTTTTCTTCTAACTCAAAATTACCACACAGTAGAAGAGATTACTAATTGAAGATGTAGTAGAAAAGGAGTCTAAAATCTAAGTGTGTACAGGGTGTATTAATCCCCAGTGTAAGTTAACAACTCCTTTATAGCTTATTATGGCTAGCTATACTTGTACACAGTATATTTTCTTTGCAAAGACTTCTAATGTCTTTGCCACTGCCCTTCGCAGTCACCTTGGTCACAAAAATCCCAGTTCTTGCTGCAGTAATATTAGGAGGGTAGCTGGTAAAGGGATATGACCAACGTTGTTGACCTAAATACTCTTAAAAGAAAATTTCTGTAGTTGTAGAAGATAATAAGAACAAAAGTGAGACAAAATAACATTTCTATTCCTAAAAGAAACAAAAACAAAACAAAACAAAACAAAAAAGATTTTCTGTTCAGAAAGGAAAAAGTGGGAAGGCTTCTGCCTACTATTTGCATTTTAGTGAAACTGATGCAATGTGTAGTTGCTGCTGAAAGCTGCCTGTTTTTACCTCTTCCACAAGCTTCTTCCACATCCCTTGTGACAGTCTTGATGCTCATCTGATCTCAGTATGCTCAGATGTAATGGTAGAGCTAAACCAGCAGAAAGCAGAGCCTTTTAGATACCTGTCCAGGCTTAGTACTGGTTTAACTCCTTGCACTAGCTCCTTGAAATGTCATGGAAGTACCAGTGTTAATAGTAAGATAAGGATAAAAATGTACAAGGGGGTAATTCCTTGAGCAACAGCCTAAACATAATGTGTTCTCAGAAGAAAAGAAGGACTAATTTTTAATGCAATAGGCAGGCTTATATTTAATTCATACATTTATTTTTGTTTTTTATTTATTAGATTAGATTAGATTATTATTTATTAGATTAGATATAAATAGATTAGATATAAATAGATATAAATCATGAGAGATAGCTAGATACATTTTTGATGGCAAATATTTACAATTGGACACTTAAATTAGTATAGTTTGTTAGGGTGAGACTGAATCTGTTAGACTGACAGAGCCAATGTTGCTGAAGCTCTATGCCCCGGTTCCAACAAGAAGTGAGGCTGAGAATGTATTTCCAGTAGGCCCACCCACAAGCACAAGTATGCAACACCTAGGTATCTATACTGTATGCAACTGGCCCTGCACATTACTGTAGACAGACATACAACTGGCCATGCAGATCAACATAGACAGAAATACTTAGTACTCATATGAACACAAACAATACCAATGGCCTTATCTTGTTCCTGTCTTTGACTGATCAGGGTGAAGGTCCATTAGTGGGAAATGTGTATGTGTACAGTGTGGGCCCCTGCAGAAGTGCAGCTCAGACACTCAATCCACCCAGTAGCTGCCTCTGGATCCTAGTTTCCCCAGCTATTGGCATCTGAGCATACGAGCCCCCAAGGCTGCAGCTACACTTCAACTGCCTGGAGAAACAGCTTTACTCACTCCCCCATAATCCCCTGTTAAGCCCCACCAACACACACACATTACAGGTCCCCCAGTATCTGGGTAGCTGTCCTTGTACACACAATCGATCCATTAGCTGATGCTGGATCCTCCCTGGTCGAGGTGCCTCACCCCTAGAGACACCTACACACAGACACACACATGCACATTAAAGAGGGTCTTGGTTTTTCCCCAGACCCTACGGTCTCTCAGGCAGATATTTGGTAGTCCCTGGTCCTCCAATAGCCAGATTCTCCTGTGGTCTCACCCTCAGAGACACACATGCACTCTGGCTCCCAGGCCATATCACCTCATCCAGCTGGATCTTCAGAAGCAATCACAATCACTTCCACCACCAAAATCACTCCAGTTGCCTCACCATGGACACACAGGCTTTGACCATGCTCCCACTCCATGGCTGATACTCAGATCTCCCTCCACACATATGCACACTTCTCTCCTAAGAAGAAGTTAGTAATGGAATTTAGGCAGAAGACAGGGCAGGCTGTGCTGATCAGGCACAGAGCATGGCCATAGAATACTGATTAGAACTCTCTTCCTTTTTATTCCCTTATCCCTCTATTTTGCCAGATTTGATTCTCCCTCAAAACACCTTTCTCCCTCCCTTTCTCCACCTTTAGTTCCTCCCCCAAACATCCTATAGCACATCTTGTGCAATTCTGAAATATTCTTCCCCTGCATCCCCACATGCATATGTTCCTAAGCAGTGACCACCCCCTTAGTCCAGAAGGTGAGCCAGAGAGTTGCTCTTGTTGGCTCATCTTGATGGCTTTCATGTCTGGACACTGGGGCTGAGGCTGTCCTGGAACAGCCCTGGCAGGGGCCTGGAGAGGATGTCCCTTCCTCTGAGTCCTTTATTTGCATTCGCCACCAGCCTTTGTGCCTCTTTGCTCCTCTGGTCTTGCAGGGATGGTCTTTTGATGGGCTGATGGCTTCTGAGTTGGGTTTGGGATCAGCCAGGTCAGGGTATTGTTTGGATCCCATACCCACCATCGTCTCTCTGTGCTCCTTGTGCGTGTGCAGACAAGGGTTCTTTTTATATAGGAAAGCTCATTACCAGGAAAGATTTCCATTGAACAAGTCTGGGAAGAAAAGAAGAATTAAATTTTGTAAAAGTCTTCTAGCCCTTTTTATTTAGTTTTTCTGGTGACAAGAACTAACATGAGAACTGTCAAATGAGAAAAATCATGAGGGGAGTTATGTTGCCATAAAGGTACTGAGTAAGGATACAAACTTAAACATATTCTAGTTAGAAGAATAATGTGAATCTAGCTCCTGCATATGTGACAAAAAAAATCCAAATTCAAGTGTAGGCCTGAATTCCATCTTTATCAGAAATTTTAGCTTGGGTTAAAGAAACATTTTCAATGAAATTTTCTTTGCAACAAACAAGCTTTTGCAAAATAGTATTTCTAGGAAAAAAAAAAAAAAAAGAGTTCCATAGTTCCATCACTAACTCATAACAAAGTGCTTTTATAAAGGTCAGGTTGTTGTTTTCTTCTTTTCTATTAGTGAATCATATTAGTTTGTTTATAAAATTATTTTGATCATTAATCAATCGTAGTCTTTTCAAATGATTCAATGGGTTTAGTTCTATGGGTATAGTAATTCTATGTGATGATCCTCTTACATTGCTAAAAACTATACCAACCTGTTTGCTGATATCTTCTATTTTACATTTAGAGTTGAATATCAAGATCTATAAGACCAATAATAGCTCTACATGCTCTGCAAATCTGAGGTGACTGAGTCGTTCTCAATTTGCTCTGACAACAACATTTATACAATAAAGAGCAAAATAATTTATTTTTCATATTTTACTGCATGCTTTATTTCTTCTCTAAGTTGGGACTGCCATTCCTACTTACATATGTCAACCCAAGCAGCATTATAAAAACTTTTCTTCTAATAATTTTTATTTTTTTTTTCTATTATAGATCCTTGTGAATGTTTCCTGCAGTCTGTTTTTTTCTCCATTCCTTAAAACTAAAACCAAATAGAAAAAAAACATATAAATTGTACATGTCTACACGGCTCCAATATTTGTGTGAAGATTGCATGAAACAATACATTTTTTGCAACAGAATTTGCAATACAATACTACTTTACAATGGATTTTAGTTCCTTAATAAAGCAAATTAGCAAAACATAAAAAATCTCAAAAGGAACTGAAAACACAAAACACATATCTTCCCTTGATTGTATAGATCAAAGCTTTTGTGCTTTTTATTTTCAGATCACAATAAAACTATTCTATTTGTTCAGATTCCCACTATTGACATTAGGGCTTTTTGCCTTAAAATTATGGCAGTCTAGTCATTCACATTTGTTCTAAAACTTCAGGGATTGAATGGTGACTGCTAGTCAAGTGAATTATTTATTACAGACGTGTGCAACTGTACACACTTTTCAATTTTAGCACAGATCTGAATCAATCCGCTGAAGTCTTAGTCCCTCTGGATTTTTACATCGTTCTGGCCTGCTGTAAAGAAAAAAAAATTAACAAGTGGGGAGCTGGTTCCTGTCCTCTTCAGTGCTAGTGTTTCACTCCACAGAACTAGGGAAAATGTGAAGGCAGACAGGCCATGTCCACAGCTGCAGATGCTACTAACTAGAGTACAGTTCACAGAATGTGGCAGTTGCAATGCTGCAAAAGTTTCATGTGATGCTCGCAAGAAAACTGGGTGAAAGGCACACAATTTTCACTTGGTTTGGCAATTCTAAAGTTAATACCTTTTCCATTCATATTCCAAGTTTTGAGCCAGCAAACTGCTTGTTCTGTGTTAAGTGTTACGCATTGGCAATCCACGATTTGGGAAGGTTTCAGTGAAAATGTCATTATGATGAACTAGTAACATCTCAAAATGGAATTTATGTTGACATATTGGCTTAATTCATTTATTTTTTATCTTTGATAAGCCAAGGTTTTATAGTCACACCATATATTATTACTGGGAAATCTTAGTTATCTAGGTGAGGCCAGACGAAGAAAAAAACAGGTGTGTTTTTATCTTAAGTACAAAACATTGATAAATTGTGTCAGATCACATGAAGAGCATGCTCAGTGGAAAAACAAACTCAGTAACACCCTTGACTATGGAACACATCTCCAAGGTATCACTGGCCAAAATCAGAAAGGCCAAACAAAGCAGCATCACATAAAGGCTTTCTTTAAAGGTTTTCAGTTTCTAGAGAACTAGTTTTGGTGTCTTTCCATTCAAAGCAAGATTAAGTTACTACCTAGACTAACCACAACAGATAGCTGAAAATTTCCCTGTGCATTAAACAGAAAAAAATTAAGATATCACAGTACTTTTTTTTTTTTCTTGGGGATGTTAGAAATGAAAAAGATGGGAAAAAATCAGCATCCTTTCTGGTGCAAATTGAGAGTCAAGGCAAAATGCAGCTGCCCTGTCCATTCCCAACTCCCAGCAGAGAAAAAGGAAGGAAAATGAGAGATGTTTGCAGTTGAAACATTATATTCTAGACACAGCTGCCCCACCACTCTGTAGATCTGACCCATTAATGACTTCTTCTTTTATGAATCTTGCACATGCAGCACCAAAGTGACATGCTGAAAGAACTTCATTATCACTTTAACAACCCATATTTCTAACAATTGTGGAATGTAAACAGTGGATGCTGTTTTTCATGCCANCCCATTTTTAAACGTTTTCTTAAAAAAAAAAAAAAAAAAAAAAAAAAAGTACATGTTCTGCAGTTAGACTCAACAGAGAGAAAAACAGCATAGCCAACAAAATAAACAAAGCACTAGATTTCCAATTAATGCATGCTAGTCTTCATATCACTGTCCTCCAGATAAGAATGGAGAAGGACTTATACAGCTGTAAAGGTGTGCTCCAAACCCCTCCCCTCCCCCCTTCCCAGCCTTATTTCCTGTACCCTGCTAAAGCAGTAACCATCAGTGCAGTTATGATGGTTGCTGTTTGGTTGTGATGGCTGCATTCAACTCACAGTGGATTTGGGGGAGATAGATAAGGACCCAAGCCAAATTTGGAAGAAACTAACATCTGCATTTGGTATACAAATATGATTATAAGTCAATCATCTTACTCAATGGGAGGGTCTCCTGGATGAGTGTGTTTAACCCTATCCTTTATGCAGTAAATAACCAAGTGTACCTTGCCATCAAATTTTGTTAAGTTGCTGTCTTATTTACAATCAAACTTTGTTAAATCTCTGTATTATGTCAATAAAACATATTGCTGCTTCTCTCTTATGGGTGAAGTGCATGTCTCCTTCCACAACAACAGCTGCCAGTGAACGGCATTCTGATTAGAGGATAGCACATTCTACTTCATGGGGCAAAAACATAGGGCAGATATCAGACCTCTTTTAACAAAAATTAAAAGAAGGCAGTTATCAAATTTCTGCTCCACTTATAACCACTCCATGACAAGGGGCAGATTTGCTTTTCATGAATGCTATTCTCTTGCTTTGCAAAAGGACATTTCTGTGCCGTATGTTAAATTTATACTCAGTTTAAATTCCCATTACATTCCTGGGTCATGTGAAGGAAGGTACAGAAAGACTGAAAATCAGACCTTTTCAAATTTTATCACCAGACTAACTTTGCCTTACAACTATAGATAGCAATGATTCCAAGAGAGAATTTTAAAACACGTTGAATTAAGAAATATGAAGAAAAGGTTTGTTTGTTTGTTTGCTTGTTCTATGAGATGACTGCTTCAAAATGTTTGATATTGGAGTGCAGAACAGCAAAAGGAGAGAAAATAAAAAACATTGTTTGCCTTCATTATCCTTTGAAATCAAATTAAGCTTCCCAGAGTAGATTCCCAAGATCATTTTAAGCCAATTTAAGTATGGATTTTTACTGAAAGAAAGGTCCTGCAACTCTGCCTCTCACCCCTGCCATTCTTTCTTGTTTGCTGGAACTAGAATTTATGTAGGGAATAAATGGAGATGTGAACATTTGAGGAGAGACAGAAATGGGTCTGAAGAGGAAAACAGAGACTGGAGTTGGGATGATGAAGATTTTCCAGCAAGAAAGCTGGAAAGTGGAAGCCAGGTGGTTAAATAGGATATGAAAGAAGATGAAGATTACCTGAAAGATTACCTGAAAGATTATGAAGATTACATGAGAAGCTTTAGAAGACTGGGTCTGAAGGGACAATGAGACTGCGAGGTAGATGAAGATGGGAAAAAAAAATAGATATGACAATATATGGCATTAATCTAAAAAAAAAAAAAAAAAAAAAAAGATGACCTCCTGTGCAAGTTCGCTGGTATTAGACAATGAGCTCAGCAAGAAAGCTTATTCGTGGTTTATGACTAGTAGTGCAGTTGGAGACAAAAATCACAAATCACAAATCACAAATAGACAAAACAATTAGGTAGCTGTGAAAAGGAGGACTGGAACTGAAAAGGCAAGGAAAAAAAAAGAAGAAAGAAAATATGTGTGAAAGCTTGGGAATAACAATGGGGGCAGGTGGTAATAAGGCTTAAGGAAAAAGAAGAGCAGGATGAAAAATCTGATTGCAGTTGGAACATGCCTATGAAAACTAAACAGAGCCAAGGCAGACTTGAGCACTGCTCCACATTTATTCATCCTGTTTAATTGTTAGCATATTTCCTGACACAACATTGCTTGGCATGCTCCGAGGCAGGTTTGGGGGAATAGCACAAACTTGTGGTTGCTTCCAACAAGCAGGATGGACAAAATCACCCTGTCTGTCTAGGAAAGTATTTAGCTGTACAGACATGGTATATGCCATGTCATTTTTCCTGAAAGCCAGAAGATGGATTTCTGTCTAGCACAGGGACTGAGTAGTTGAGGATAAGACAACGAGGACAAGGTACAAAAGAAAACAGGAAGAAAACTGTAGTGAAAATTATTTGAGACAAAAACCATGTTTGAAAACGGGTAGGTGGACAGGCTATAAGTGTAAAAAAGGCACTGTAGCACACATTTGTCTGTAGGACTCAACTTAGTTTCTTACAGCAATTTGAATGTGAATTTGAATGAGGTAGAAACCTTCAGAAAGAGAAAGAACTTAACATTTACTGTGGTGGGAGGTTGCCTGGGTGATTAAAGCCAATATCTGTATTTTCCCAGGAGCCTGTAGCTATTGTCAATAAAGGTGCTTAATTTTTTTTTTTTTTTCAGTTGGTCACTAATTGTGTGTTTTCCATTATCAGGGTGTCTGACTTTATACCTCAGAGTCTGATCGGTGTAAGTGCTGAGAACTCAGATGTATCTGAAATAAGTGAAAGATGTGCTTTGAATATATAAAGTGCTTATATAATATTAGATCCTCTAAGAAGCATGTCCCTTTGTTTCCCAGTTTGGGCACAAAAAATCTGTGGAGACTTTAGACAAGAATCTTACTGTGCTTTCATTGCCTGTCTCTAAAGTGTGCTTTATTTTTTGGGAAGGATTCAGATCCTATGCAGATAAGCAACAAGAAAAAATAAAAACATGAAGTAGTTAATAATCCTGTTTTCAGAGTAGGTCTTGTACTGTGCTCTGAATATGGGACAGAAAAATACAGAACACCGTTACTATTCAGTAAGTGAGCATTATTCATCCCATACATTGAACAGAACAGGGGTCCCATGGAAAAATATTATTTTGCTGTGCAAGGAAAAGCTATTTCTTAAATATATGGACAGTGGAGTTAAACTGAGGTTGCAAAAGCATCCATCTTCCTGACATTTCCAGAAGACTGAGCTTTTGACTTTTAAAGTTTGAAAAAATATTTGCAACATGCAGTGATATGCATGCATATACATACACATACTCTTACTTACACACACACACATTTGCGTACATGTATAACAACAGAACAAATATCACCATCAGAACCAGACGTGAAACAAAATAATCTTTTTTCAGATTTTAATTGAAAAAAAATCAAATAATATGATGAGATTAGTGTGCCTTATATTTTATCTGTTAGTTTCTCTCACCTGGTATTTCAGAAAATCTAGCTCAGAAGACTAAGCACTGCTAGAGTGGATTAAATGTCCTATACTGCAGTATTTTCCCACAGCCAGAATGGAAGTCAGAAAGAAAAACTTTCGTGCCCAGGAGGTCACTAAACAGATGAGGTTTTCAATAAAATATGTAGCCATAATGCTTCAACCTTAAGGCATTTAGGTCTCTAAACAGTAGAGAATCTTTGAATTTAGATGGGAAGAGACTATTTGGTATCCCCGAGGTGTTACGAACATTGCTGGAAGCCAAAGAACTGCTTTGATACAAAAAAAAAAAAAAATCTTTCTGGAATTACAGGCATAGTTATACAATTCTGTAAATCTCATTAGAGATGTAGAATCTTGTCAAGCACCAAATATCTTCTGAATGTATCTAGTCACTGTCCCTCTCAAGAACATCGTAGAGCTGAGCGTTAAACTCATTCATTACAGTCATCTTTATGTAATTCTTCAGATAATGAAATATGTTGTCAGTTTTTCCAACTTAATGGAGACTGAGTAAAACAATAATGCAAAATAAAATCATCTACAATAGCAAAGTATGCTTTTGCTGCTATAAAGTGCTTAAGTTAACTGTTGACTTATAACTAAGTGGTCACATTATTACCACAGTTAGTTACCATACAGTGAGTTTTAGTGCTATTAGGCAGTGCATTGTAATACTTCATGATGCAAATCCGGGAAATAAACAGTGTTTTGGAGAAAACCATTTAACATCTTGGCCAAACATAACCATCAGTAAAATGAGTAAATAACATTACTGGTAATTTTGGGGAAAATAATGAGTAAGTGTACACTGAGCAGCAGATAAAACATGATTTGTACTTGAATTATATTGCTAAAATATAACATGTATCATCAAATATATTAAAATATATATCTTATTTATAATATAATATATTATAATTATAGCAATAATATGAATATAAGAGAAGCCTTTCAAAGTACCCAGATAATAAACTGAAAAACACCGGAAAATGAAAATGGACAGAGAAAAAATATTAACTTATTACTTGAGTGTACAACTTGGAAAGGCTGTATTTTGACTTTTCTTTTAAGAAATATCCAACAAGCTGTGACTTTGGGACAGTTGTCTGAGCTCATGTTTTGCATTTTTGGTTTAATTCCCCATGCAGTTTTTCAGTTTTCTCTCCTGAATAATGCCCTGCAGCTACTATTCAAAGAGAACAAAGTACTCCTAAAGCTCGTGTAACTTCTGATGTTCAGTCATTTGTTGAGTTTGTGTACTGTGGGATATCAATGTGGTATGAACTTGCCTCCACTTAACCAACCACTTCAAAACCTCATTCACATTTACATCTGTTATGTTCATGCAATTTCTTTTCTGTATTGTTGGGTTTTTCCATTCTTCTTCTTCTGAAATAATTAAACTCCATGTTTTTGATGTTTGATTAATTCCAAATAATATAATCTGCTCTGAGAAATTTTAAAGGTCTTCCACAACTGCAATAAACAAAAGAAACCTAAAAAGTTGTTCATTTAATTGGGAATTAAACTAGTAATAAATACAAGCAAAAATAAACTAATATTAAACCTTCAAAGTGAATAAACCAGTGAGTCAGTATTTATTTTTATGCTGTTAATATGTTAGCAGTAAAATCATTGCTTATAAAAATCTATTTTTTAACCATTAAAATTATTTATTTTAATCCAATATTCAGAACTGTATTACTAGTAGATCTTTACAGAGTAATAAACACAGAATAGAAGTAGATCTTTCATCTTTTAAAAAATAATGTAGGTTTTGCAGAATGTTATTATAGATGTATTATCCTGTTATAGTAAAACAAACCAAAAAACAAATGCAGATTTTTTCAGATGTTGTAGTAGTCATTTTTGCTTTTTTTTTTTTTTTTAATACTTCTAATGCTTCCATCTTTGTAAAGTAAATTTACTACTAAGAAACTATTCTCCTCTTTGGATGTTAGTATAAAATCCTTAAATGTGTAGAATTCTATATGGTTTGATAAGTACTTTGTCTATAAGGAAATAAAATGCATTTTTGCAATGTCAGCAGTTAGTGTTCTTGAAAGAAATACTTGCTGTCATTTTCCTAGGTTGCTTTCACTGTTCAATAAAAGTAGAGATTATTCATATACCCCTTGTATGTGATGTGTGATTTTAGTCTAGTACAAGAACACTGGTACCCCTGTACAGATTGTTTGACCTGAGTAAATAGCATCTATTATCTGGAAAATATACATGTGAACTATCAAAAGTAAATTTCCACTTAGTGCAATCTGGTAGTACTAAGACAAAGCATATATGGAAATTCTCATCAATTTCAGTTTAAAAATTTGGATCAATCATTCATTGCCCAATACTTTTGTTCTTGCTCCTCTCCAGCTGGTGACTGCATGGAAGACAAGAGTCTGTCCTTATTGTAAAATGTGTTTTCATGGGTTTTCAAAACTGTGCAAATCAGATCCTCCTGGGTCAAGCTGGAGCCAACCCTGAGAGTTCTGCTGCTAGCCAGCACTGAAAGCATACACCTATTCTGGACTTGAGGATGCCCTCCAGCATCCAACCATCTCTTCAGAGCAGAAACACCAGCATTAGTGCAACTTCAAACAAAAAAGAAACTGACGACAAACTACTGAACTTAGTTCTCAAGAAAGCACATGCCACATAACTTACATTGTTTGAACCAGGATTACTCAAAAGACTTAAAAAAAGCAGTCTCTCAGGAGATCAGAATCACAATAACAGATATTTACACTCAATCTTTACAAGCAAGATACAAAAATGACAGAGCCTGAGGTCTCCAGAACTTCAAGGTGGAATTGCATTACTTTTCTCTTGGAAAAAGTGTGCCAAAGATATGCAAAGGTTTCTAACCTCTAATTCTCCAGAGATTCTAAAACACAAGAATAATAAAATCTAAGTTACCTTGATCTAAAGAAAAATCAGATTTGCTGGATAACGTAGGTACAATAATAAGTTTGAAAACACACCTGCTGTGTTTTCAGCCCAGTAGTGCAGTACAGCTATTGCTATTAACAGGCTACAGGCTTTGTACTATATTTGTAAGGCATTAGGCCTGCAGATTATCTTACTTTTTCTGTCTGAACATGCCTTGACATGCCTGCAGCTTTACTTGACAAGGTGATTATGTACAGTTGGTTTTACTTTGGCCTATCTTTGTTTGGCATATGTGTAGTTTTAAATAAAAAGTAGCACCAAGTAGTTATTCTGTATAGAACAAAATATTGCTGACTAGCATACTGGTGTAGTATGGACCTGCTATCTACAACTTGGAGGATACAGAGAAGATGGAGCCAGACTATACTCAGAGGTGCATAGTGATAAAAGGAGAGGCAACAGAAATAAGTTGAAATATGGAAAATTCTGAGTAGCTGTAGGGATTTTTTTCTTATTACTATTTATTTTTACCTTAAAGGTTGTCAAACATTGTAAGAGGCTGCCCACAAAGGCTATAGAGCCTCAATGCACGGAGATGTTCAAGATTCAGCTGGATATAACCCTGAGGTATTTGAAATAATTAGATCTGATTTGAACTGGGGGTTGGACTAAATGGTCTTCAGAGATCCGTTCCAACTTTTTCTTTTTTCTTTTTTCTTTTTTCCTTTTTTTTTTTTTCCTGCTTCTAATTATTCTATGATAGATAACATGGCCACTCTATTGGGCCATTTAACAGAACTAGTGCAGACCTAGTTAATAGCAGTCCATACAGTTCAAAATCTGTAGAATACAATTGATTATTTAACAGATTATTTAACAGAAAGAAAACAGATTTCTGATGGTAAATGTCTGGTTTATTCTTTTTTCTTTTCTTTTCATTTTTTTAACCATAATTAGTAGATACAGATGAAGATAGATCTAGTCTTCACAAAATTATCCCTACCAAAATAACATAAATAGGAAACAACTGACATCCTTTGGGCTGGAAGACTTGGCAGAAATCTTACTGTCCTCTGTAATTTTCCATTTAAGTCATTCTTGCCTCACTACAAACCCTTGAAGAACAAGCTTGTTTTACTATTTCCAATCCCAGACCTCAGTGAAGTAAAAAAATAGAACACTTGCAGATAAACTGCAAACTTCTGACAAAAATATATTTACAAATGCAATGCAGACAAGCTACTACCTGGTATGAATAACATAAATTCTCTCTATTTCTCTAAAGACACTATCATCTATACAAGTCTTCATATGTAAGTTTACTGGGAGGTAAAGGAAGAGAGTGAGAAATTCCTAGTCTATAGAAAGAGTATAGGCAGGTTTGGATGGGCTGTCCATTAAATCCTGCCCTTGCAAATCTGAACTTCCCTGAATATCAAGTCTCAATTTTTTAATACAGTAAGAGACTCAGAGAGATATGTTAACACTTTTTCATTTACAGCAAACAACAAACAATTTAGGAAGTAATTCAGCTGACAAAATACTGAAATCCATCACCTTACAATTTTAGCATAGAGGACCCTGTACCTCAAAGTAACAGGGAAAGAAAGAAAGAAAGAAAGAAAGAAAGAAAGAAAGAAAGAAAGAAAGAAAGAAAGAAAGAAAGAAAGAAAGAAAGAAAGAAAGAAAGAAAGAAAGAAAGAAAGAAAGAAAGAAAGAAAGAAAGAAACCTTTTTCCTGATTTCTGAAAATTTTGCTTTCAGCCTGATACATTGTGCTAGATAACTGTTTCTATATAAGCAAGTCAAAATTGTATAATTCTATTTATATATAAATTTATATAATCAATAATGTGGTAGTACACTGCTTAGTCACCTGAGCAGTAATATTTTAGCTAAGACTCTACAAAAACACTTACACTGAAAGTCTTAACTGGGCTTTGGCTGACACAGGTAAAGAATGTAGGTACCTCTGCTACAGGTGAGATATTTCTGCTGGGTGCCCTGGACAAGAGCTGTTGGACAAAGGGGATAAACTGGGGGTGGTGGGGATATTATTCCCTCATACACACCTTTAACTGAAACAGAAGTTGGTTTGTGAGATACTCAGTGTCCAGCCTAGTCAAGACACAGTTTTCCTGACAGATCCAGGCTGGCCAAAACCATCAAGGTTTGTCTTCTTCATTTATATATATATATATATACACACACACACATATATACATATGTACATATATAAACACATAAAAATGTATATATATCAGAAATGTGAAATAAATATATAAACACACACATGCATATATGTATACACACATATATATACATATAACATATTTATTACGTATATATGTTAAAAAAGCATGTTCTACCATTTCATTCCACATCACATATCTAATGTTTTTACTTACTTGTGTATCCAAGACAAGAAATATAATTAAAAATTGTAACTCAGCTATTTTTTTTCCTGATATTTCATCTTCCTATATAATGTTTCTTACTACATGCATTCTGTTTGTGGCTACCTTACAAAACAAATATGACCATAAAAGCAAATTAAATCACACAGATGTTTGATTTCTATCACAAAGAAAAATTACTGGCACAAAGGTATTGTACATTTGTGAAAAATAATTGTTACACATAAGAAAATGAATGGGAATGACAGCAGAAGATTTTCTGTTCTTTTATCAGTGTCCCACGCTAAATAAACAATGAGTCTGGGCAGAAAATTTCTGTTTTATGTTAACCAAAGTAGAACCCTTATGTGTGAGTGTATGTGCACACAGACCTGGGAAAAGAGTGCTGTATTAGATCTTCAGATTTACTTGATTTGGTATTTAAAAATGGAATACAATGGACTCACATCCTCTATCTTCCTTCCCTTTGCCATATTTTTTAACTGACAATGGGTGAAATTATGATACTACATAATAACATCTATCCATTCCTTCTAATTCAGCTCTTTATTAGAAACATTGGTCATTACAAATTTTCTACATTGGTATGTCAGTACTGAATAAGGTAGTCTGATTCTGTCATCATTGCTTTGAAATACGATGCTGGCATCATTACATTGCCTAAGTTCAGCTCCTATGATAGATGGCCTGAATGAACATAAGTGTAATAATCAGAAACCCTGGATATTAAACAGCAATACAACACTCTTTTGTTTGTTGTTTTGCCTAGGCCATTTAACTGTTATAAATATTCTTGTATATAAAGGAAGGACCGCATAGCCTAATGACAAACATTATGAAACAATACTGAAATATTTTAGATATTATAATTTTAATTTATTATAGCTTCTAATTGTGCCTGTAATTTGTCATCTGTACAAGCAGAAGGCATAGTGTCTGCATTAAAATAATATTCTGAGGTAATTAGTCTTATTTGCCTGGTCATTGTGAAACTGATACTATGAACATCAAGAATTTTTGTTTACTGAGAACAACACTGTTTTTCATTATCTTTGAGCCCCAACTAAAGTTGTGAAATAGATTTGCTATGTATAGTTTAAAATGAATATTGTTTCTTTGCAGCAAACCTTTTTAAACCTAAATTTGCAATGTGCAACTACTTCTAGTTTGTTTTCATCTTTTCAGTTTTTCAGTAACATATTTGAAAATTGTATGAGCTTTTTCCATTCATTAACATAACAAAAATGCATAACCCTGACAAGTGAAACCTATCAAAACCACGGAGTCAGAAAATATAAGAGTGAATGTGTATTGACTGTGGAATAGCAAAAATGATGCTGTTAAAATTCTGCAAGTCCTTGCAGAAAAATAATGGCATAGTCTGACTCAACTCACCCCCACCCCAGTCTTCTGTAGAAATCATTATAAAATGCAAACAACTATGAACATTACCCTTTTTTTTCTTAACTAGCAGTACACTGTGGATATATTTAGTTATATGGCTACTTATTTTTGTACATACATTTTAAAAAGTGAAACAATACCTAGGTCATCTGTACTACTATTATTTTGAAAATAAATGCTGTAATTGCTGGTAAATTCACTATTCTCCTTATAAATCCATCTAAAAGAGAAATTAATCCAATTGCATGCTGCTTTTCTACAGACACCCTCCACTTTGATTTCAATTCTGAATGTAAATTAACAATGGATAATGGAATAAGATATGTGCTTGTGAGATTCAAAGCAGCCTCTGTCAAAAGTCCTTCCTATGCCTGGGCTAAGCCACTGATCCAAAGGCTGTTGAAGTCAGTGGAAGAACAGCTTTATATATCATTGAACTTCGGATCAGTCTCTACAGAGGTTAGATGAGCAATAGTGGACTTTCCATAAAAGCTGGAATAAGAACATTGAACATTAATCACGTCAATTGTTTTCTAAATATCTTCTCAAATTATTGGACTAAATTTTCAAAAGTAGTGAATCATTGCAACATTTAGATAATGTATCATATTTTTCACATACATTTTCAGTGAATATTATTCAGAGAATATATTGCTTGAAATATTTTGCATAATTGTTTGAATGAATGTTGGACAAATACATGCTTAGGTTATTTGACCAGCAGCATAAAATGAGTGAATCACAGACATACATATATGTCAAACATTTCATTAGAAAAAATATATAATCATTTATTCAGAAAATATGACTGGACTTGCTAGACTTCAGAAGCATGAGCATGCAAACAGTAATAAATGTGATTTACAAAATGTTGGAAATTTCAATTCCACAATGATTATACCATTTTCTCTCTTCTAGGTATTTGAAACCCCTACTCAAGAGCTGAAGGAATATATGCAATTTTAAGCATATATGTATATCAACACAGGCAGAATAGACATGTCTTTTTTCTGTTTGTAAGGAGTCAGCTATGAGTCATATCTAGTCCAGAAGTCACATAGCTACACTGTTGTGTAATTTTTCAGACTCCTTTTACAACCAGTGCAGAGGAAATAGGGACATCTAGTACATGATCTATGTGTTTTATATTAGAAAGCCACCTCGGGATGAGGAGAACTATGACTGGAAAGTGCATAATTTCTCCTCACTGACTGCAAATTACGATGGTTTTCCTCAGCTGGAGATCTCTGCACTGTAGGCATTTGGTCAGATAAATTTTGCTCATAATGTGAAATGCAATCAAAATTAAGTTGAATGTTAGTTTCTGTATTCATCCCTCCCAAAACATCCTGGGCTTTCTTGGTCTCGAAGGTAATTTCTAACCCATTTTTTTCTCCTTGTTCTCGGTTCCATATTTTTCTGATGTTCCCTCAATAAGCCTGCCCTCACTTTTTTCTTTTCTTTTTTTTTTTTTTTTTCCCTTCTTTCCCAAGTCTGGAAAAGCCTTTTAAATCAGCTGTCCATTCCTTTTTCCTAAATTAGGGAAAGGAGGCATTCCAACTGATTTATTATTCTATCTGTCTCTTGAAGGGAAGGACAGAAAAGGGACTAGAGCTACTCTGAGCATCTGATCTGTGTTTGTCCATTTCTTTCTTTTTTTTTTTTTTTTTTTTGCTCAGTCAGATGATGTTTTCCCACAAATAGAAGTGTGAGAGCTTTATATTTACAGGTTCTGCTTAGATGTTCTGCCTTGAGAGGTGGGGCAGTAGAATAGGAATACAATCAAAGGGATTTTTCACAAACCTCCAAACAAGTGCATACCTTTCAAGGATGTTTCATTCTTAAAAGTTTATTCCTTGAGTCTTCATCGCATTCTAAGTATTTATTCTCAATGAGGGACACAGTTTGTTTTTTGTAGCCATGAACATTAAAATTACACATATGTGTAGAATTCCATTCCAGGTACAGTATTTCAAAATCAGTTCTGAATCTTAAATAGGGTGGAAAGTTGAAATATTAGAAGTTCTGAAAACTTCACTACTGAAAAGAATTTTTCATCTTATTTTTTCACTGAAATGAAGCAGTCTGATAACAGCAATAATTTTTCATTTCTGTTTTGTTGAGTTAGTTCTTATAGATGCTTCTGTTTGGATCCAAAGTTCCAAATTTTTCTTGGGAATGACAGTTCAGCTGCCTAAAAAACCATTTTCTTCTCTTAGGACTGATGCAAGAGTTCACCCAGGATGCATAACAATGCTTATTTAGGGAGAACATTACATACTATCTACTACTAGTTTATTTAACATTACATACTAACTACTACCTAGTTGTACAACATGAACTGATCAAGGAGCCCATTTCACTGATGAGAATGGGAGCCTGAAGCAGAACTCTAATAAATCAATGTGACAGAACAGGAAAAGAAGTTTGTTTTTAAGCAAAAGTGAAATTAGATTAATTCAGGAAGTAGCATTCATCTTCCTTCAATGAAGTTGAAAATTATCATGCATATTCTATTAAAAAGAAAGAAAAGAAAAGAAAAGAAAAGAAAAGAAAAGAAAAGAAAAGAAAAGAAAAGAAAAGAAAAGAAAAGAAAAGAAAAGAAAAGAAAAGAAAAGAAAAGAAAAGAAAAGAAAAGAAAAGAAAAGAAAAAACTACACACACAAAATATGGTAATATAGAATTCCCAATCAAACCACTTGCTAAATTAATAGATTCTAAGACTAGAAGTCTGACCTCCCTTTTAGCATAGCCCATAAAACTTCTCCCAGTTGTTCTCTCATGGAATTCATAACTTCTTGCTGAGTGGGAATCTCCTGGAAAGATATCCTGCCTTGTTCTGAACAATTAATTGGCAGAGAATACACTACCACCCTTGGTAAATTATTCCAGTGTATAATTAGAAATCCTTGTAAAAAAAATCTTCATATTTTTAAATTTCATTTAAATTCTCATTTATGAAATTACTAAGTCTAATGTTCTGTATTGGCATGGGCTAGTCATATGGAGCAGCTGGGTACTGTTTGTCACTTCCTTCATTTCCACTGCAGCATAGTGACAGCAAATACATGCATCTTGCAGTTAATAAGATGTCTCTTTTTTTTTATCTTCACAATGACTAGTATGTTTATGAAGTTTTCATTTCAACCCATCATAATAAGCTTCCTAAATATATAAATGAGATAGAGTTACCTTAACAACCTTGTCATTTCAATTTTTCACACATTTCCATTGTGTATGTCCTATATCTTGGCGAAGTTTAAACTCATTAGCTGACTGCCATAAGCTATTAGTCTGTAACATTGCTCAGTCTTAAAAAAATATAAAGCTGAATA
>VXAA01004027.1:11897-30301 GCA_013399115.1 Anseranas semipalmata | reverse complement strand
AAAAAAAAAAGAAATAAAAAAGAAAAAGAAAAAACACAAAAGAGAAATTGCCTACAGCCACTTTCTACAAATTCTATTGGTTCATTAACCCAAAGTACATTGAAAAGGAACAACCCTCTCATAAATAAAATAAAATAAAATTAAAATAAAATAAAATAAAATAAAATAAAATAAAATAAAATAATAGCATAAAATAATAGCATAAAATAATAGCATAAAATAAAATAAAATAAAATAAAATAAAATAAAATAAAATAAAATAAAATAAATATGAAGAGCTTATTTTCAGAGTGCAAATCATAACAGTATGACTAAACAACACAAAAGACACTATTCATCTCCTCCTTACTCTTCACAAAGCCAAGCAAAATTACTTTTATGCCTGCAGCATATAATTCCCAGGCATTTTGGTACCACGAAACCATTTCTAATCTAGTTGTATCTGAAAGAATGTGTGTACCAATTAGTTTGGATTTAGTTAACAATATTAAATACACAAGTTGGTAAGGAGTGTACATAGTGTTAATTTCTAAATTACTGTCTGCTGTAAAGATTGATTTAGAGCAAGTAGTGTATTACCAAAAATGTTTAGTGTCAATGACATCATTACAGTTAATTGCCTTTTACAATCTTTTATCTTTTTCCTGTTTTTGTTTGTTTGTTTGTTTTTGCCTCCTTTTTAGACAGATTGGCACACTTTGTCCTGATTTTTATCTGAAACTATATTGATGATATTATTATTCTAAAACCACTATAAAAGTCATATATACATAACATTGCATTGCATAATATCATTACATTAGGTCAATATTGCTTTTTGTTTTCTAGCACCTCTATTTTCATTTATTTCAGTCATTTTTCTGTAAAGCACCGTAAATATGATTGTTCTATTGCATTAGAAGATTTTTTGTAATAATTATAAATATTATACAGCTAATAATAGCGACTTTTCAAAGGATGAAGTAGCTTGGTTTGCTACCTTGTCACCAATTCCCCTCATTGCATACTTTACTCCCAGGTTTCAGTCTGGAGTGATGCCATGTGTCTCAGCCAGGAAACCTGTACATGAAAGGAAGGATAATGTTCTCCAAAGTCTGCACGGATTGTGACAGATCTCACTTCCTCTGCACAAAGCAGTTCTGACATGAAGGAGATGACAGAAGTTCCTCACTGTTTGGGCTTGCTACCAAAATATGACCTAAGCAGAAGGATGCTGATTCCTGGAAAACATCCAGGACCAGGAATTACCTGACAGTTAATGCCATGTGTACATGGTTTTCTTCTCTACGTGCACCTGGCAGGATAGTGTCCTGAAAGAGTCACCACATCTAGGTAACAAATTACTATCCTCACAGAGAAGAAGAAAAGTGCAAGCTGACATCTCACTGCCAGAGTGTGTCTGTCATCAGTCCAAGCAGGCACACTATACATTTGTTTTTTCCAGGTTGGCTTATCTTTCATGTTCAGATTAGAACGACTGATCTTGTAATCCATGCCCAGGTTGGTTTATATTTGATTTTTGAGATTAAAAGTATTTAATCTTTGTGAATAATTGATATTAGTTTTTTAATTTGGGGCTGCATGTACTTGTGGGTCCTTTTGTGTTTCTTTTCTTTCCCTAAGCTAAACAACCGCCAGTGCATTCCCCTGCCAGAGAGAGAAAAGATGTCCAGGCTACAACAGGCACACAGGTTAGGAGGGAAGAACGTATGAATACTCGGAGCACATTTGACCAAAGGACATGTATCTGAAGGTGCCCTTTCTGAGAGAGCTAGAGAAGAATAGAGGAATTAAGTATGTTTTCCCCAAAACACTCTCCCAGCCTAAACAATTTGAAATCCAAATTTCTGGGATTTTCTAAGTCACATTTGGTGGTTTTGCATTTAGTAACACTTCAGTGATTTTTCTTCTGTGAAACTATCCTGTTTCTTTTTAAAAGCAATCATGTCCTATTTAACTTATCCTTGTCACACAGAATCCAAACATCCGTCCTCAGAAAACTCTTTTCCAGATTGAAATGTCCTTTGCTATTTAGTTGTTCCTTATACAGAATTTGTTCCAAACCTTTTGATCATCCTTGTTGCCATTCTCTGAATTTTATGCCCTCCTATACTCAACTAACAGGGGATGTTATATCCCTTTCTGCATCTTTTGTTGGAAATGCAAGCTCTTTAAGTATTACCTCTCATCTAGTATTTCTTCTTGTTTCCAGATGCCACTGTTAAGAATAAGAGTTGGAGGCTCCTTGAGAGAAATAAAGATCTGTGGTTTAGAGATTAAAATATTTTTTAACTATGAAAAGTCACAATCACAGGTAGTGCTGGGTATTCAAATTCATTCAGTACTGAAGTACATATTAGATACGGAAAACAATTAGCCT
Source organism: Anseranas semipalmata (assembly GCA_013399115.1). Classification (NCBI taxonomy): domain Eukaryota; kingdom Metazoa; phylum Chordata; class Aves; order Anseriformes; family Anseranatidae; genus Anseranas; species Anseranas semipalmata. Next base: position 27,921 of record VXAA01004027.1, on the reverse strand, counting down.
CCTCAAGGTTATCTGTCTCTCTCCACTGCAAGTATGAGAACCAACTCAACAGACAATCAACCAACTCTTATAGTTAGTACAACCTGTCTTTCAGATGGCAAAAATGAGATGCAATGGCTCCTAATATACTTGCCAAGTAAGGTGCCCAAGTTAGTTAAACTTGGATTTCAGACAGCATTTATTTTATTATGCAGCCTGAGACCATGTGTTACATTTTCACAGTCTGCAAGGAACACTTCTAAGCTCTGTATTTAGAGATCCTGCTGATATAGTCCCCTTTCTTTTGAAAAGATAATGTAAATACTTACCTTGAAGTCTAAACCTTCCTGTACTGCAGTAGTGCAGAGGATTGATGAAGAAAGAGGGTTTATATTAATCAGATTATTGGCAAAAGAATGAGAAGGTCATTTTATATTGCCTCCTTCTCTGCCATCACTGAGATATGAAGCAAAAAGATGGTGTGTGTATACATTTGTTTAATATTTATAATGGAAAAGTACCTAGAGATTCATTTTGATCACCAGGGTCAAATCCCAGTGGGTTAGGCACTCCACAAACACACAAAGGGAGATGGTATATGTCCTTCATAGAATCATAGAATATCCTGTGCTGGAAAGGACCCACAAGGATCACCGAGTCCTGGCTTCACACAAGACTACGTAAAACTGAAACCATATGTTTGAGAGCATTGTCCAAATTTTTCTTTAACTCCAGCAGGCTTGGTGCCATGGCCAGTTCCCTGGGGAGCCTCTTCCATTGCCTGACCACCCTCTTGGAGAAGAACCTTATCCTAATACTCAATCTGAACCTCCCCTGATGCAGCTCCATGCCATTCCCTTGGGTCCTGTCACAGGTCACCAGAGAGAAGAGATCAGCACCTGCCCCTCTGCTCCCCCTCTTGAGGAAGCTGTAGGAGGTCATCCCTCAGCCTTGTCTTCTGTAAGCTGAAGAAACCTAGTGACCTCAGCTGCTCCACATACATGTTGCCCTCTAGACCTTTCACTATCTTTGTTGCCCTCCTTTGGACACATTCAATGATGAAAGTTATTGAAAAAGGACCATAAAAATTCAGAAAGAGAAAGATTTATACTACATATGGGTATAGCTATACAAAATATTATATAATGTAAGCCTTTCCTTATAATCTTGCCAATGGATTATTTTTTTTCATTGAAATATAAAATTCTATTGTTCTAGGTTAAAGAACCTTAACATGTTTTCAAAGCCTATAAAATATAATAATAATAAATGACAGAAATAATAATAAAAAGAAATATTCACAATTTTCCTTTCTTATATTGTTTTTATCTACTGAAATACACAACACAGATCACTGATACAACTCTAGATTGTTAAGAAGAACCATTACTTGTTGTATTGGGAATAATTGACATGGATTGGTAGCAGGGGTCTGCAGAAGTTTCCTGTGTTGGAGGTTGCCATGGACTGCTCTGTGCCAATGACGACAGCATCCAGTTGTTTCTGAAACTGATAGAAACAGCCTACTGCATGCCAAAACTTCAGCCAGTAAGGCTGCAAAAATCTGTTTAAGAAAAAGTAGAAGGTGCAAGGGGCAGGAGATACTGGAGAGGCTGGTCTTGGTGCCTAATTCTATATTATTGTTGACTTTGAATGGTCCCTTAGAGCCATGGAAGTTATCGTTAGATCAACATTAACTTTCAAATTCAATTAACTGATTAATATTGAATAATCCATTATGCATATAGTTTGTGCTTCTGATTTTGCTTTCTTAACAGTTGAACAGTCTAACCCTTTATTTCTTAGAATTACTGACCCACCCTATAGCCAAGAGTTATTTTTTTTATAATGATGCACCTGCACTTTGTCAAACATTTTATTTTACTGATTGATTTAATTTCTGCAATGTGTCATGCATAGTGGAAATTTCTGTTTTAGAGATGATTTTGTACAGGAACAATTCTTCAGCTTACGCTCCTGTAGGTAGGTCTTTATTATAGACCCACCGTAGAATAAAATGGGCTTAGTGGAGAGTTCTGTATATACATTCATTTCTAACAAATTTATATATGATTTCTACTGATTTTAATGAAAGTTGTATCTGTAAAATCACACGCTAAAATATGAGCAGTGCTTTTTAAACTTTTATTGCCTTTTATTTTTGAACACCAAATCATTTGGAAGTACAGTAGAGTCTGGAACACAATAAATTAAATCAATTTTTATTATTTACTTTATGTAGACCACTTAGAAACAGTTCAGTGTCCAGATACAGACATAGACTAAACATTGACTATCACTGACTTAATATATACCTATTTGCATAACTCTCCCTTGAAAGAGAAAATGTAGATACCATGGCAAGATGCTGCAAAGTTAAAATTAAAATTGTTTTCTTATATGATACCTTACTTACAAGTCCTTTCTAATACAAAGAGACTTGTCTTCACAAAAAGATGACATAAAAAATGAATAAAAGCTCTCACACCAGAATAATAAATTAAATATAACCTTACTCAGAAAACTATATGAATTAAGAGATGTAAAAGAATAGATGTTCAAATATGGTGTGTACTACTAATAAAGTGTATATTATCAGGCCTGGCAATCTCCAAAATCTGGCAGATAAAGGCTTCTATCTTGACAAGTCTTTCTCTATATGTAAAAACACTGAAATGTAGAAATCTGTCACTTTAGAATTAAATAGAAGTACAACCTGCATAAATACATTCATGTGATAAACCCAGATTCCTCGCATTTGTTTCAAAATAATAAATGGATGAACATTAATGAATATTAATTAGTTAATTTAACAAATTCAGGGTTAGAACAAATACACATTTTGACATGATACCCTCTTGCAGATATTAATAGCTTTTGCCAGTGAATAGGAAAAGTGAATATTGAAAGCTCTACAGGAAGACTATTGCTGCACTTTCCATTTTTTTTTTTGTTTTGTTTTAAAGTTTGTAATCTAAAACCGGCTGTTAGACATGGATAAAAATAGGCATACACATCTTTTCCACAGTTTAGGCAGACGTCTTCAAATGCTGAGAACACTTCCAAAGGTTTCTTAGACTAAAATAACTGAATCCACCTAACTTCTAACTTAGAGATAGCTTATAAAATGAATAAGGGTTTGACAACAGCTAAGTAATCCTGTAAACCATATTACAAAATGTTTCCTTTTTTAAAAAGTATTTTATATAATAAAGTGCAAATTCAGTTCTGTGTTTGAGTATAATGGAAATCCAGCTTTGTTGAGAGCATATTGGAAAGTGCGGTCCAAGGCAGTGAAGAGATGGAACTGCAGAGCTCTTTCAGTTTTGACACACGACAGTACTGCAGCACAAGTTCTGCTGTCCTGAGCACAGAAGGAGCAGACTCCAGGAGGTTTCTTTGTTTTCACAAACTGATTTCCAGTCTTTCTCAAGACTACATGTATCAATCTTTCTTGTCTTCAGCCTTCTGGACCACTGTCACTCATGTTTGTTATTTTTGCTTCATTTTCTGTATCTTTTTGCCTCTTTCTGTTATCTTTCTGTTCTGTTATTCACAGACATATTCCCATGAATCAGTAACTCCACTCTCTGCAACACTCCAGACAAATCCTGCTTATTTTCCTTGGTATATTTCTGTTCCATTTTTTCCCCTTTGATCTAGAACCTCAGAAAGTAGACTCTGGTATTTCACTATTTTTAAACAAAGAGAATTTAATTGCTTCCTCATTTAAAAAGGTGTGCAAGTTGGCTAGCAAAACCCCCAGATTCAGTGACCTTGGTGACTGCCTGCAAACTGATATCATGCCTGCTGGCAGTTGCAAAGAGCATTCACATAATAAAAAGGGGATTGTCCGTGTGCTCAGTACAATATATGTTGCCTTGTCACTTTTACTGACATTGTATTTTTACCTCTCTTTTTCTTCCAGCATTTGTTTTTCCCTCTGGACTTTTTAATTGTTAAGTGGAAATACTCTCTAAAAGAAAATTGAGGTGATTGTACTCTCCTTTGCTTAATGTTTGGCTGCAGAAATTCACACCTATAATAGTAGGACAGTACTTTCATTTCGGGAGTCAGGCTATAAAAAAACATGTAATCATTGGATCATAGCATTATTTAGTTTGAAGGGATTCCTGAAGTCTATGCGGTTCACCCCCCTACTGTATTCAAAATAATACCTTTCGCCAAAATCTTCTTTCACTTATGACCACACTGAAGAATATTTGGGTTTCAGGGTCTTTCTCTAAAGCTCATAATAACCACAGCAAGGCTACAAAAACCTTAACATCACATATCTGTCCTCATCCTCCTTGATCACTACTGTTCCTCAGTGTCCATCTCCTAATTTCAGGCTTTTGAGAGGTGTGCTAAAGTGTAACATCCCTCACGCTGGTTTTAATTGTTCTACTTATCCGAGGTGTTGCTGACAGCACACCGAGAAGCATGCAGCTGTTTCTCTTCCTTACAAGCTCTTCCTTCAGTGTCTGCTAGCCAAATGTCTGACCTGCAGCCCATAAGGAGCTATATGCCTCATTCTCACATATTCATGAGCTCTTCCCTCAGTGTTTATTAGCTTACCTGCTGCTATATACTTAGGACTTTTTTTAGTTGTGACTTCCAACATAAATTTCTTATTAACAAACACTTAAGTACTCTGTACCCCTCTGTAGCCCTTACTTAAAGCTCCCTTACTGCTCCTTAGGAAGTTTTGCCTCTAAAAGTGCTACATGGTTGAACTTGAAATCACTGGCTGTTCCTGAGCAACATTATTTTGGAAAGTACAAAATATCTGCTTCATAACAGTTATGTTGTCTTCGTTACCCATTGCTGGAATATATTCTAGAAATGCACAGATGTTGGATTTACCAGCATTTGAGTGATTCATCCTGAGATTAGCAGAATTTATAAAAAAAGATTGTGCTTATTTTTATCCATCTGTTGTCATTGTAAGCTACTGGACTGTAGCATGCAGAACTAGGTAGCTTGCTTTCATTCAGTTTCAAATATTTCCTGGCAATAGAATGACAAAACAGCTTTGCACTTGGAAGTAAATTGAAATATCAGTACTGCAGTATTTAGCCTGTTATTGACTTAGTAAAATATGCATTAACAATCTTCCATGATACTGCTGTAAATATGCCAGTTTTACAGTTACATAACTTTGGTACCATTTCTTCTCCTTAAATATTCTATAGCATATTCACTTGATGCATAGACTGCTGACTTTCCCAATCACCCACTCTTGTGTTTTTCTGGAGTTTGCAAATAAATATTTATTTGGCTTTTGGTAGAATATAAATTCATTTTATAAATACATGAGTGAAATTATTTCTTTAAGAACAGTATTTATTTGGGAAATTATAACTAACATTTGCAAGAATTAGGTATACAGCTAAAAGAACTATTCATTTGACTAATTGTTCTCTAATGTCTACACATGTTATATATTCTGCTCCTATTCAGTATCTTTATAAAATTCAAAGCTGCTAGTATAGTTACCTATCTACAATATTAGGAAAAGGCACAGAAACTAAAGCAGGGAAATTTCCACAAGTTTCATATTGCTAAGAGTACCCTAATGAGCACTGACCATTCAATCTCATGCACATGATCTTGTATTTTTAACATGTTATGAATTCATACTTTTCATATTATCCCATATTTACAGTTTTAAAAATAAGGAAAATGAAAGATTAATATATTTGTTATTTTAATCTTTTATCAGAAATAATTTGCTGTGCAACTTCATTTGCCATAACTATTACCCTCACTATCCAAATGAATTGCTGTATCTTAGACGTTTTGAAATTTCTAAGTCTCTATTACCCATATGAAAATGTTTTGTGTAAAACTTAGTATTATAAGATTTTAGTTACATGCCTGATTTTCCTTCTACACAAGGTTACTATGAAGCCATAAAACTATAATTACATCTTATTTGGCTAAAATAAGAAAGGCATCTTTTTTCCTTTCTGGTCTGAAAAAGCCATAGTTTCTCTATAGCTTTCTCTTCCTCAGATGATGTAGTGAGAGCTCTCCCTCGTACGACAGCATGCTGGATGGGTCCTGTTAAGTTAAGACTCTCAGATCTTTAGATCTTAGGTCTCATAAGATCTCTTTGAGCTCTCTCCTCCTCACTCCCAGAAACCAAAATAATTGCCTTCCTGCAGGTCCCCAGCTTCTGCTCACCCCAACCTCAAAGCCAAAGCCTCTCTGGCCAAAGGCAAACCTATTGCGGAGACTCTGCTATTGATTTGGTAGTATAAATGCTCACATGCCAGTGTTCAAGTGTTCACCCTTGTGCTGTTTATTTTACTAATCTGGACAAAGACTCCGTATTTAATTCTGGAGTGTGTTACACTTGTCACATTTAATTAGAGCCCATGAACAAGAGCTTCTATTATACTTTTCCCTCTTCCTTTGTTTTTCTGCTGTTTAGCACTGATTTTCTGCATTCAATTTTCATTTTACCTACTCCTCTCTGGGTTTATTTGCATTTTTGCTTTCTATTTGCTTCCCACACACACACACTTTCTTCAGTGAGCTTGAACACAATAATTTTCATATTTTGTCCATTTTCAAACTCATGATGTCTCAGTAAGAAGAAAATAGCCACCTGAGTTCTTTGCTGTGTGACTTTCCCTGCAGGATTGTGCTTCTCAAAATGTAAGAGAGGAATCACATGGAGGTGGCCTGTAAAGAGGAATTGATTTACATAATTCTTTCTTTACTCTTACCTTTGTGCCCTTACATTATGTAGGAGCTTATTTTATTTGCCATTTTTTTAGTGTGAATATTGTCTGGTGGCCACTGGAGTGCTATGCAATCACAATTCTCAGCTTGTCCAAGCAGTTATGAGAGGAAAGGTGTTTTTTTCTAGCCAGATACCACAATAGAGAACATTTTAATATGACAACTGAAGACAAAAAGAGAAAAGAAATAGCTGCATATTAATTTCAGAATGGAACAAGGATCGTATTTTAACACAACAAATAATGGTTAAAGAAAGAAGAAGCCATAATGCTCCTGTGATACCTATGGATAGGATTCAGACAGCATCTTTTTTTTTTGTTGTACTCCAAGAACATCCGGTGCGGATACAGTATTAGAATCCCTAAGGAAGGTTGTGAAAGAAATGAGAGTGAAATTCAATTTATTTCACATTTATTTTTCAGCAATAAACTATACACTGTCATGACTGGTAACCAGAAATGAAGGAGCCAATACTAGCAAGCAAAGAGTTTTACAAGGAAAAGTAGGAAATTTCCAAAGCATGAGAAAATACTGTTCTCTAAAAAGTATGAGATTTATTTATCCTCATGTCTGTTATAGTGTCACCACTTTCACTCACCCTCTTGTCCCTTGGTACTTTTTAAATTTATTAATGAATTTCTTTGTTGAAGGTGTAAAAGATTATTTTAACAAAGCTGTAAGTACTCTGTGGGCCTCTATCCCTTTGGGTCTGTAATGCTAATGAACATCTAGTTCAGAATGCACAGAATATGCTTAGATACAAGTTTACATAAATCAATTTATCATAAATCAGAGTTGATCTCCCTAACTCAGATACTCTCTATTTTCTGCAACTTTGATATGTATCTTATAAATGTGAGGGGGAATGAGAGACAAAAATCGTAATGAAAATCTGGAAAAGATTGTTACAGATAAAAAGGATAAATGCAGTATTTCACATTCATTTTTAACAGCAGAGCACATAATCTCACAAAGAATAAAAATAACAGCAGCAGGAAGTGTTTCACATACATGTGTACCTAACAACTGGAATGATGTCTTGACTCAGAGGATCAAAACAAGTTCTTAAAATAAAAGGTACAGCATATTTTTTCTGAAGGTCCTTAAGTGAGGGGAAAATATCATGCTCATTTCTGTTTCCTCTGCATTTTATTCTTCTTGGTAGTATAGATGTCTCTTTTACTTCTTCCAGTTTCAAGGTTTTTTATGAGATCCCTCCTATTTTTACCTGTGCTTACTCTTATCCGTCACAAGACAGTGAATCTTACAATACCAGTCAATTTAAAATGCATTTTATTGGACACAAGAATGAATACAAAAATGATGTGGTTCTGAAACAGTTTTCTTCTTCCATTTTACTGCTAAGAGGGCAGAAGTCTGAGGAGTAAGAGAAGGGTAGTATAAATGAACAGAAATGTCTTAAAGGATCTAATTAAATACGTTGCTAAACTTCCCTCACAAAGCAAACACCAGCTAGCTGTCAAGCGGATCAACTAATGCTGCTTATGTAATAACCTTTAAAGTTAAGTCTTAGGCCAGGAAAAGAACTGTTTAAACAAAATGTTTGCTAGTAATCCTTGCCTGCAGATCCATGCAGACATAGTCCAATGTACAGAAGTTTCTTGTCCCTCAGCTGAGACAATATGCAAACACTCTGAATTTTACTGTCTTTCAAATTGAGCATGAAAAGAAAGAAAGAAGCTGAGTAGAGCCCAAGACTGAGTGCTGTACTGCCTGATTTCACACCCTGCTTTGTCACACAGATCTTGTGAGACTGTGAGCCTCTCTCATGGGTTGAACAGTGCTTCAGCACTTAAACTGGCAGAAGTTTATTAAAGCCCTGGAAAACTATCTCAACAGTGCTGAGTATACTTCACAACTCAGCACTACCAAAACCAAAACCAAAACAAAAACAAAACAAAAAAAAAAAGCAAACCACCACATTTATTTTTCTGAAGTTTATGTCAGAGCCTACTAGGCATTTTCAAGAGGACCCCTAGTCTTCTCTGTTATAGCAGCATTGACTGTCTCCCTTCCTCCCTTCCTTCCTTCTGCTTGCACCCTCTCTCACTCTCTTTCTCTCTTCATGTGACTACTCTAACAATCCATAAGCTACTCTAAAATCTCACTTCTTGGTAAAGCCTTTTCTTTTTGCCCTCATGACCTAAAGATGCAGTGTACTACAGACTGGAAACAGGTTTATGTAAGCTACCTGTTACAGAACTCAATGAAGGGAGACATCTTTAGTCCCACCACTGGACTCTATTCTATCCCATTCCATGCAGCATGTGTATTCATTCACTCCCTTGAAAAAGCACTACCAAGTTAGTGCCTAACCATGAAGTTATAAAGCAACTCTCACTTCTCAGAGTAAAGCAGGTTTGCCCTTACAGAGGTGAGAATGCTGAGACGATATTGTAGGGACTATCATAAGAGCTGTAGGCTTAAATCTCTTCCTTATAAGGAAGAGAAATTCGTACTCAGATCTGCTACATTTGTGGTGAGTACTCTGATCAGAAAGAATGAAGACATGAAACACAATCTTCTCTGCCATCCAGCTTTAGAATGTTTTCTCTGCTCATATCTGAAAGAAAGGCTTTAGATGGTGACCACCTGTATCATGTAAATTCAAGCGACTTCTCAACTTTAATACTAAGTAAGGCAGGTATGTCTCAATGAGTATAGCATTTCATATTCCTATCGATTCTCAGAATTTCTTAATATTAGGTACATAACTCTTTTGCATTGGGGATAGTCAATATTTTAAAAACATAAGCAAGATGACTGGGTAATTCTAGGCATGTCAGCATCACACTGTTCTGTGACCAAAAATCAGAATAGTTGATATAAGACTGTAATAAAGAGAAAAATAGAGCATGGTATAATTAATAGCAGTTAATATAGGTTTGTGTAAAACAGACATTGTCAAATTAATCTAGTGTTTTGGTCCTTGCTCCCAGAAATATCTCATCTTTAACCGATGACTGTGAAATATAAGATGTGCAGTGTGGCCATCATCAGAAGCTCGGATTGGAGATCCTTCTTTCTACTGGATTTCCATAATTCCTAAGCTACAAAATAATGCTTCTTCTTGCCTACTCTGCTTCTTGCATTTTAATTGTATTATGCCCCATATCTTGAAATAAATTGTATTCATAGTGATCACTTTTCAGTAGAGTTTAGGACCAGACAACTCCCCTTAAAAGTGAGAAATGTATATTTAAATGTCCTTGGACCAAGGAGAATATTGAATACATTTCCTGGGTAAGTGCTTTAGCTAATGAGATATTAAGTGGCCACTAAACTACATCTGAACTAGTCATCTTGAGCTTCTTTTATAGGGAAAAATTCATTTCTGTGATGAGTTCATAATACTGGAAGTGTCCACTTAGGAAGAGATAAATAATACATCAAAAATATCTATCCTGTTCATTGATTCTGAAAGCAGCTAGATCAGAGGTAAGAATCCCAGTTTTGATATCAAGCTTTGAGTCCTTAAAATCCCCTAAGTTCCTTAAAATCCCCCTAAGTTCAGAAAAGAGTAAGAATTCATACCTCTTTTTTCTCTATTTCCTGCTGTTAGGCACTATTGAAGCTTTTGCTTTGCCATGAGGGTGTATATGCTGCAATTACTTATCTCATGTATTTCTGACATTACCTACAATTGTAAAAGTCCCAGTTGCTAACAAAAATATGTTGGAGTGAAATTAGAGATGTCTAGCTAACCTTGTGGGGTCTCAGATTACCATCTAAATATGAACTCTGACTTTCACATTGCAATGGGGAGATGGAAGAGAAACAAAAAGAGAGACTTTAAAGAAAGACAGAGGGTTATATCACCTGTTTTGAAGATTTACATTACAAAAAGGAATTGGAAATATGCAACAATCTTAAAAAATAGCCATAAGAACAGTTAAGTGACTTGAAAAAAAAGCATATTGAAAGACCTAAGAAACTCATTCTACTTATTAATTTTGAAAGACTGTTGAAAACTTATTTAATCATAATCTGCTGCTGTGCATTTGAGGAACAGTAATTTCATTTCCATCAAACAGAGGAAGTTATAAAGGATCTCATGTCTTGAATTGAAGCTGGATTTAAGGGTTATATTTATACCAGTAGTTAAAATATCTTCAAGGAATGTTCACTGGGGCTGGAACTCTATATCTAATTTGTTCAGTCGTTTGAATGTCTCTGGCATGGTTTTAGCCTGGCCCAGCTAACATTCTCCCAAACAAGACTGAATTTGGAGGAGGACCATTCACATCTGGTAATCTGAATAAAGTCACACACTTCTAAAAGGTTTACAGAGGTTTTACAGCATTGGTACTGCCAAGCCATGAGGTTCAGCAAGAAAATCGATCCTTGTCCTGATTTTTTTATTAAAATAGACATAGCTTCTTGCACTAAGAAAAAGGTGTGCATTTTTAACAGTGAGAATTATTGATCATTAAGACCATAAAAATAGGGATAAATGCTGAATGCAGTAGCAGTTTTAAAATCAGGATTGGATTGTTTCTAAAGATGCTCTTATCCAAAGATACAGTGTTGAATATCTTCTTTTCAGTGTATCGTTCACTTACGTCAAACCTTTCCAAGAAGAATTTTTCTTTTCTTTTTTTATTTTATTCTGCCATGGTTATACTGTTACCTCTAGCATAGCTAGCTGGTCTAACTTACAGAGTTTTGACAGCAGTATTCACAGATCCTAAAATTATCAGAAAATTTGGAATTAGAAAACATTCAGCTTTTCTGTGCAGGTAGCAAAAATGACCATTGTTCCAGACAGCTGCAGCACAGAAGGGAATGATGTGACTGCATGACCCAGCGATATGTGCTTGCAACCCAGAAAGCCAACCATATCTGCAACCTGCATCAAAAGAAGTGTGGCCAGCAGGTCAAGAGAGGCGATTCTCCCTCTCTACTCTGCTCTTGTGAGACTCCACCTGGAGTACTGCATTCAGCTCTGGGGCCCCAGCACAAGAAGGACATGGACCTATTAGAAGGAGTCCAGAGGAAGGCCACAAGGATGATCAGAGGGCTGCAGCACCTCTCCTATGAAGACAAGCTGAGGGAGTTGGGGTTGTTCAGCTTGGAGAAGAGAAAGCTCCGGGGAGACCTTATATAGCAGCCTTCCAGTACCTAAAGGAGGCCTACAAGAAAGCTGGGGAGGGACTCTTTGTCAGGGAGTGTAGCAATAGGGCAAGGAGTAATGGTTTTAAACTAAGAAAGTGTAGATTTAGATTAGATATTAGGAAGAAATTCTTTCCTATGAGGGTGGTGAGGCACCGGAACAGGTTGCCCAGAGAAGCTGTGGATGCCCCATCCCTGGAAGTGTTCAAGTCCAGGCTGGATGGGGCCCTGGCCAACCTGGTCTAGTGGGTGACATCCCTGCCTACAGCAGGGGGCTTGGAATTAGATGACCTTTACAATGATCCCTTAGATGATCCCTTCCAACCTAAACCATTCTATGATTCTATAATTCTATGATTCTATGACTATGATCTTTTTTCCTAATGATTTCTAACTTAATAATTTCATGCATCCTTTTTGTTATGAAAATAAATAAATAAATAAAAATGTAAAAAGAAAAAGAAAAGCCTATTAAGTCCAGAACTCATGTTTCAGGAGGAAAGAAACAAACAAACAAAAAACAAAAAACAACAAAAAAACAAACAAAAAAAAAAAAAACACATATAAACTTTTTTTTTCCTGATAAAACTGGAAAAGGTTTTTGAATACTTGAAAGCTTGACAATTAAATTTATTTTGTAATTGAAGCTGAAGTTTGCAAGGTGATAAAATTTCAAAGGTTAGAACTATTCTTTGATCCAAGAACTCTTCAATGACTTTGATCTCAAAATTATGGCACTAAAATTAAATATAGTTTGCTTCCCTACGCTAATTGTGCTAAATGCAGTGAAGAGTTAAAAACCATGTCAGGAATTCTGCTGAACATCTTGATTTTGTAGTTAGAAGTTATTTTAAATCTTGCAGTTCATCTGTCAAAATTTTTAGCCATTGCAAAGAATTTTTAATTATTTTGTTCAGAAGTTATTCTCAGGCTTTATGTATTCTAACCTTCATCCCATGGAAAACGGTGCTGAGGATTTCATTGAAAACAGTGAGAAATTACATTGGTAATACAGCAGCTAATTGCAATAAATCACTTCATATAGTGAAGACATGGACATCCACAGTTTAATCAGATATGATTATGTTGAATGAAATAATTGAATGAACACTGGCAGAGGCTTCTTAATCTCTTAGATCACTGGGTTTCAACTTCTACTGATTTGAAGGCACCTGCAGATTTCCTGTAAAGCTGCAGATCTCTGTATAATGAATTGACAATGTTTGCTTTTGTTCATAGTTAACTTTTATAGGTACCTCAGAAACAGTCCATGAACCTCCAGACATTCATAGACCAGAGACCAAATCCCACATTTTTAGAATAGATGCATCATAAAATATGTCTCTTTTCATACCTGAGTTATGTTGCCAAGTGTCTGAGACAATTTGGTGTGCTTTGGTGTTTCCAGTGACCCCATTCACTAGGAACTATTAGAATAACAAAGCTGAACTGAATCACTGATAGCAGTATTGCAAAACATTCCTTATCTATTAAGGATGACATGGATCTGAGCATTTTGTGTTGTAGTGTCAATATCAACTTCAGAACTGGCTGTTTGTTCCATTCTTGCAGGTAAGAAGAATGCTCTGCAACACCCTGCCCCTTTGAATATGGCCACTAACAAAAATAGAACAAAAAAGTACCAAAAATGTAGGGGAAAAGAGAGAAAGTATTCTTCACAGAAACAATGCATGTGCACAGCTCTACTTTCCTTTGGAAAAGGAAACAAATATAACGTCCTGGATTTTTTTTTTTTAAAAAAAAGGATTATGTCACTCCTTTTTTAAATGTCAAGCCTCTAATTGTAGCTTATTCACAGAAGCTAATAAGTCTTAACTGATGTTGCTATGCAAGTATACCGAAGTAGGGCACCCTTTCTTCTATTTGAGCCAGCTTCTGGATCTGTTGTGGTTAAACAATTTGTTTTTAACACATCCTTTTAAATACCTCCTGATCTGGTGTAACAAATATTTTCTCAACAACATCCATCTAAATATCTATTTTATCAACATCCATCCATCAACATGTATCTAAATATAAATATTCATTTTCTTATTAGTTTATTGAAAATAAACTTGGAAAATATAATCATTCTCAAGAAAAGGAATTGATCCTTGACTTCTGTGTAATATTCTGTGAAATGACAAGATAACTTTCAGGAAACTAGATCATGTATAGTTTCCATCTATTTTATATACATGCAAACTAAAATTCAGCTGAAATTTTGCATAGATCCAATCACAATTAGTAGAGGGAACTTTTAAATAGGCACTGATTTTTTCAATTTCATTGATACCTGAAAGTCCAAATCTTAAAAATCTTCCTTCTTGTATAAACCTAATTCATGCAAAAGATAAGGTATGCACTATAAGACTTAATATATGATCTAGGTTCTGCTAATTAGTCAAACTAAACATAATTCTACCCACGTTGGGAGAGCAGGAAAAAAGAGCCACTACTACATCCACCTCAGGATTCTAGCCAATACTAACTGGACTAACTTTCTAGTTTGGCTACTTGTTTTTACAATGAATTGCTGCTATTCCTGTAACGATAACAAATTTACAAACGCAAGTCTCATAATGCCAAAGAGAGAAACTTTTCTTAAAGGAGATTTCATATATCATAACTTAATCCTTAATGGCTGCAAGTGTGAAAATGACTTTAACCCTCCATTTTACACTGCTTTGCGCTGCTTATCTGCACAGAACTGTGCGAACAGTCCCTAAAGTGAGTACAGGATTGCACTTTAGGTGAGTACAGGATCGCACTTTAGGTTTCTGACCCTCACTGTCAGTTCCCATGTCAGCATTAAGCTCTCCCTTGTTCATTCTCTCTTTGGTCAATTGATTTGAATTCTTAGCTCCACAGTGCAGCAGCATCAAGAGGCAGGATTTTCTACAGTTTTCCCTATTAATGAAAAGTAACTCGGGTTCAAAATTAGGTACCCTAATTACATGGCCAAAGTTGTGTGTCAGAATTTTGTCTTCAGGCATTTAATTCCCAAAACCAAGGTAAAAGAGACTACATGTTCCCCAGCCACAAAGGGAACTTTATGTTCCAGAATGACAGACCTGAGAGATCAGACAGTAATTGTTGACAACATATTTTAATCAATCTGTAGAATTAAAGTTCCTAAACTTGGTGCTAGTAGAATGTACCATCAAAATTTTCCCTAGAATTTAGGCTGGTTGACAACCAGAAATTCTATTTCATCATAAACGCGTATGAACCCTCTTCCTTGCCTCCAATAAGAAGCCTAGGAAAGGTTTAATAGTCCACTGCACAGATCACTGCTTGATCAACAGGTATTGAACCATCCTTTCCCACCATCTTTAACTTTAAAAATTCCTCTCTGTGTGAATAGGGAATACATCTTTAAATCTCAGATTTTATGCACATAATTTTAAAAGACAGGAGGATAGTTTGGCTTGAAAGAATATATTCCAAATATGAATCAAGATTTATGTCTGGCATGGAGCAGCCCCTGGCCTCTTCTCACAGAGGCCACCACTGCAGCCCCCTGCTGCCAAAATCTTGTTATGTAAACACAATACAAATACTTTCAAAGATATTGCAATATCTGTGTTCAAAGACTGCCAACACTACTAAATGCCATTTTGTAAGGCATGCCTTTGGGTGTCTGACAAAAATATATACTGCTTTTTAATCTATATATTAGCATAGGGAGTTTTTGTTTGCTTTTCTTTTTCTTTTTTAATTCACAAACACAAGTTCTGTCTTTTACTTTCTATTGCTGTGTAGACTGTTTCAATTCTATTCTCTCAGCCATGTTATTTATCTCTGCAGACACCATTTAAATCTTATCTTTTGCAGAGGTCACTGGCAGTGGCACCTTATCATTTCTGGCATGAACTCATTTGCACATGTGTCTAATAGAGTGCTTGTCTTCTGCAAATTTCAGTGGAGGGTCTTCTGTACACTGAGATCTCAGAAATTACAATTCTGGTTGGAATGTGTTGGTTTGGTTTGAAAGCACTAGTTTTCTTCAGTTTTGATTGATATTTCAGCATGGTTCAGTCTGAATACACTATCAATGAACCAGCAAATTGTATTTTTGCAGCACACAAAGTAGACTAAGCACTGTGCAGGACAGATAGAAAGATAGTCTTCATGATGGACAGGTTTGATTTTTTTT
>VXAA01004027.1:0-11867 GCA_013399115.1 Anseranas semipalmata | reverse complement strand
TTTTTTTTTTTTTTTGTGCAGGATAAACTAATAGTAGGGTGTGCTCAAGTGAGAAAAAAATAAATTCTAACAATAAGACCACAAACTCCTCCTAATTCAGATCTCTACATCTTAATGTTTGGTATGTTGGGGAAGTTGTTTATGTGTGCCTTCAGTGCTACTTCGCATATGCATATGCAAACATACACGTGCACACACATACACACTAACACTTCTTACCTGTTTCCTGTGCACATGCACATATGTGTATATGTATGCACACCCATATGCAGTGTATTTCATAAATATTACTTGTGTTGATTTAAAAGAAAAAGCTGTGTATCATTCTGACTATAAGGGGAACTAGAAGCTGTTGTCCAACACAGAGGCAGTACGTCCATCAGCTGTTTGATGACATGTCTCTGTGGAAGGCACCTCCAGTGGAGGGCTACGAAGATGATTAGGGGACTGGAGCATCTCTCATATGAGGAGAGGCTGAGAGAGCTGGGCCTGTTCAGCCTGGAGAAGAGAAGACTGAGAGGGGATCTTATCAATGCATACAAATATCTGAAGGGAGGGTGCCAAGAGGATGGGGCTGGACTCTTTTCAGCAGTGCCCAGCAACAGGACAAGAGGCAACAGGCACAAACTGAAACACAGGAAGTTCCAGCTGAACATGAGAAAATATTTCTTTACTGTAAGGGTGACAGAGCACTGGAACAGGTTGCCCGGAGAGGCTGTGGAGTCTCCTTCTTTGGAGATATTCAAAACCCGCCTGGATGTGATCCTGTACAACGTTCTGTAGGTGACCCTGCTTAGCAGGGGGTTTGGGCCAGATGATCTCCAGAGGTCCGTTCCACCCTCAACCATTCTGTGATTCTGTGATTCTGTGACAACAGTGAAGAAGGTTTTCCCCTGTAGCCCACGGAGGACCATGTCAGAGCAGATATCCACACTGACCCCATGGAGGACTCCATGCCGGGGCAGGTGGATATACCCTGCATAAGGGTATGTAGAAGGAGAGTATCTGCTCCTTTAAGGGTATCTGGTCAAGGGCCTTTTTCCAAGGCAACAAGGGATAATAAGAAAGGGAGGCAGTGACGGGAACCAAGTCTGGTCAGTCATGCTAATTTATGACAGCATGTGAGAATGTAGGAATGTGTATTCCATGGTGTTATCTGATTGAGGACTTCTAAGGTGGGAGACGATCACAAGGAACAGACCTCCCAGTCACACTAATTGGTGGGCTAACAAGTTACAGGCGCCATTTCTAGGAAGGATGAATCTTGCAACTGATAAGATTGTGAACCAAGGGAGTCCAAACTGGGAGAGTGCAAGAACCTCTGAGCTCTGCAAACCCATGCGGGAAGTGCAGGGGGAAGGGAGGGCAGAAGGAACAAAGAGGGGGGGTTGGTAGAAAAGGGTATAAAAGGGCCAGTCATATGTAAAACGGGGCCTGTTGGTATAACTTGTCTGGCCAAGCCCTGTGCCTGTTCACCACCATCTGTCCTGTCTTGTATATCTTTCTCTCATTAAATCCTTTTCCTAACTATTTCTCTGTGTATTTGCATTCTTTCTCCCATGTGTACACGAGCTGCAAGGATTAAGTTCCAGCTACTGGTGAGACCTGGATGTGGGTGAGTGTACTCCTGTACCTCAGGAAGGGCATCCCGGCCCATGGTGCCAGCTTCTGGAGTGACAGCAGGGGTTGCAGCACCGGTTGCTGGTGCGACCTGTGTGTGTGTGAACGGAACTGGTGCCAGCTACTGGAGTCAGGTTGGGGTTGTAGGCACCTGCAGACTGTGGTGCCAGCTTCTGGAGTGAGTGACGGTCCTAGCATCAGTAGTTGGAGGGGCCATAGCTCTCTGGATGTGAAAGAGTCCTACAGACATTGAGCCTGCAGTGCCAGCTGCTGGGGGGGTCAGTGTGATTGAACCAGGTGCCAGCTACTGGAGTCAGACTGGCAGGTGTGGGCACCCCTGGCCTGTGGTGTCAGCTACTGGAGCAGGTGAGGGTTCTAGCATCAGTAGTTGGAGGGCACTGTCTAGACCTAGGGAGGGTCCCATGGAGTCTGAGCCCCAAGCACCAGCTACTGGGGGTATCGGTGTGAGTGGACTGAGTTCCAGCTACTGGAGTCAGGCCAGGGGTGTAAGAAATCCCAGCCTGTGGTGCCAGCTACTGGAGTGAGTGGGGGTCTTCTACTGCCAGCCATGGGGCAGGAGCAGTGTGTGTTCTTAAACCAACTACTGGAGGGGAGGACCAGAGTGAGATGAGTGTGGGGCTACGCATTGGCAGCTGGAGATGGGCTGTGGGTCAGCCTGCATGCCTGGTGCTGACTGCTGGGTGGGAGGCGAGTGTCTGCATCTTCCCCAAACCTGGTGTGTGTGGGGGGGTGTATCTGTATTCACTAGCAAACTTTAATCTGGACTACCTGGCAAGTAGTGGGGGCCTTGGGTCTGGGCCAAGGCAGGCAGTGGGTCAGTGCTGGTACGCCAAGGACGACTTGTGAATGTGGTGTGCATGAGGTATGAGTGTGTATGTGCATTTCCAGCAAACTTCAGGGTGGACTAGCTGGTGAGTAGGCGACCATGAAGTAGGTAAGAGGGCCCAGGATCTGGGCACGGGTTGCCAGGTGGCAGAGGGGCCTTGCTGTCACTCAGGGATCTGGGCTGGGGGTGGGGAGCTGTGCAAGTACTTGTGGGATCCAAGGGGCTGCTGGATGGACAGAGGGGGCCGTGCCAGGTCCTGGTCCATGAATATGTATGTGCTTGTGAACCTAGTGAGCACTGTGTGTATGCTTAGTGAACTTCCATCTCTACCAGCTGGAGAACAGGAAGGGGCCTCAGCTGTCCGTGTCTGTTTTACGTGAGTCCTGTATGTAAGTGCTGATGAAGGCAGCCTTTGGCTGGGGCACCCTTTGTGACCAGTCGTATCAGTGTCCTGTCTCTGTCTGCATGTCTGTGTGTCTGTGGGGTACATTCCAAGCTTTGCTACCAGCTGAGCCTGCAAAGGGGAAAGTGCCAGCCACATCCCCCAGCCTGGGCAGAGACCTCAGGTCCCCAGGCACGAGGCTGGGCCCCAGTAGCTGGACAGGAGTGGTCCTGGGCCAGAGCGACTGGAGAAGGTGGCCACGCTCTCTCTGATCACTCTTCTTTACCTCACTTAACACCCTGAAGGAAGATGCAGCCTATGGAGAGTCTATGCTGGACCAAGATCCTGGCAGAAACTGTGGCCAGCAGAAAGGAGCCCAGGCTGGACCAGGTTTTCTGGCAGGAGCTGCAGCCCGTGGGGGAGCCATGCTGGAGCAGTCATTTCCTGAAGAATTGCACCCCATGGTACAGACCCATGTTGAAGCGGTTCTTGAACAACTGCAGCCTGTGGGAAGGCCCCACATTGGAGCAGTTCATGAAAGACTGCATCCTGTGGGAGGGACCCCACAGTGAGAAGGAAGGAGCAGCAGAGACGAAATGTTATGGACAGACCATAACCCCCATTCCCCATTCCGCTGTGCCACTCAGTGAGGAAGAAGGCAGAGGATTTAGGAATGAAGGAATGAAGTTGAGCCTTGGAAGAAAGGAGGGGTGGGGGAAGATATTTTTAGTGTTGTTTCTGTTTCTCACTATACTATTTTTAATTAGCAGTAAATTAGATTAATCTTCCCCAAGTCAAGTCTGTTTTGCCCATGATGGTAATTGGTGAGTGATCTCCCTGTCTTGATCTTCAAACCTTTTCATTTTCTTCCCCGGTCCTGTTGAGGAGAGACAGTGAGAGAGGAGGGGGACTCAGAGAGTGGTTTGGTGGGCCCCTAGCAGTCAGCCAAGGTTAACCCACTATAATATCTAATCCCTGGATTAATAAATGAAACTAGAAAATCAATGACAATTGATAAGAATTTGTACAACAGAAATATTCTTGTACAGTGAGAGAGAGAAGCCAATATACGGAATGAGGCATCCCAAAGAAGACTCAATAATGCTAGCTAGCCCTGCAGTACAGTATATAAAAATGAGTCCATTCATCAATGTCATCCCCTGCATTTATGTCATATGTTGGATTTCTGCAGTACTATATTTCATCTCACTAAATGTTCATTCTGGCCAAGGGAAGGAGGAATGAACATGAAACTAGCCATTGGGACAAACATAACCGAAGATCAGAAATGTGACTTTAAGATTTTTTTCTAAGGTATCTGGTAGAATTAAATGTCCAGATTATTTGAATATGAACCAATTTGAAAATCTAGGTTTAAATCCAAGAAAAAAGACAACCATTTTGTTTAAGCATATATATTTCATAGTTTTGACTCTGTGCATAAGGACGGACTAATAAAAGAATGCAGCACAGTTCCAGCTGCTCCTCGATGTATTTGGTTTTATGTATATAAAATGTTGATAGCTAGAATGTGAAAAATATTTATTATAAAGATATTTTCTGATTAGCTATTGAGAAGTCATGAAAATCTTTTATGAAGACATTATTTCTGCTTCAGGAAATGTCATTGATTTAGTATAACATTGTTATGTATTAATATTTCTGTCCTATGACATGATGTCAAAGAAGAACAGTGGGCCAAAATCTCTCATCTTACAGAATACTCTGTTGTAAGGAAAATGAAACTGAAATCCATATGAAGTTCTCCTAATGCTGTTCCCTTAATATTCTCATAATTTTATTGTGTCAACACATGGAAAAGCCATCAAAGATGATGTTCTCATACATAATATCTAGCCCATTCTGATGCTGTGATGTGATATATGTCTTCTCCACAGAACTCAAATATAGTACCTGATGCAAAGAACATAGAGCTGAAGTAAAAAAGACAAGAAAGAGGGAGAGACAGGGAGACAAGATGATTCATGCAACGAGACAGTGCAGGTTAGCTTGATAACCAAATGTGTCCCCCAAATCCCCCAAAATGTGTTCGTCTACCACATGCAGATAGCTCGGGATAGCCGCTTAAACTAGCTTAAAGTTCTTTAAGAAAGAAAATTAACCTCTGGAAATATCAGTAGATAACATAACATTATGTTTAAATGGATAGGTTTACATGGCAAGGGTGGGGCTGCCAGGGTGGCCTCTGTGAGCAGAGCGCAGCAGCTGCCCAATGTCAGATCAGAGCCAGCTCCAGCCGGCTCCAAAAGGGACCCGCCGCTGGCCAGAGCCGAGCCAGGGAGCGACGCTGGTTGTGCCTCTGGGAGAGCAGAGCTAAGGAAGGGAACAAACTGCTGTGCCACAGCAGCTGGGAGAGAGGAGTGAGAAACAGCCCTGCAGGCACCCAGGGCAGTGCAGAAGGAGGGCAGGAGGGGCTCCAGGCGCCGCAGCACAAGTTCCCCTGCGGCCCGTGGAGAGGCCCATGGTGGAGCAGGCCGTCCCCCTGCAGCCCATGGGCACCACACGGAGCAGATCTCCACGCTGCAGCCATGGAGGAGCCCCCATGGAGCAGGTGGATGTGGCCTGGAGGAGGCTGCGGCCCATGGGAGCCCCCGCAGGAGCAGGCCCCGGGCCGGAGCTGCAGCCCGTGGAGAGGAGCCCACGCAGGAGCAGGAGGCCTGGCGGGAGCTGCCGCCCGTGGGGGAGCCATGTGGGAGCAGTTTGGTCCTGAGGGATGGGCCCCGTGGTACAGACCCATATGGGAGCAGTTCTGGAAGAGCTGCAGCCTGTGGGCAGCCCACGCAGGATCAGTTTGGGAAGGACGGCATCCCGTGGGAGGGACCCCACGTGGAGCAGGGGCAGAGAGTGACTGAGAAGGAGCGGCGGAGACGCAGCGTTAGGGACTGACTGCAGCCCCCATTCCCCATTCCCCTGCGCAGGTCAGGGGGAGGAGGTAGAAGAGGGTGGATGGGGGAAAATGTTTGTAGTTTGCTTTTAGTTTCTCACTGTTCTTGTCTGCCAGTGATAGGTAATAAATTATATTAATCTCCCTACGTTGAGTTTGTTTTGCCCATGATAATTGGTGAGTGATCTCCCTGTCCTTATCTCAACCCCTGAGCCCTTTTCATCATATTTTCTCCCTTTTTTTTCTTTGAGGAGGGGGAGTGAGAGAGCGGTTGTGGTGGAGTTGCTGTCCAGCAAGGTAAAACCACCATACCTTAACACATCACTAGTTTTACATTTTATACAAATGGAACTTGCCTACATAGATCCAGCTCACATTATTTTTGACTTCCTTTGCCTCACTAGGATTTGCATGTCCTCAGCTCTAGCTCTTAACCCCACCCATGAGTCATAAGAATATTAATTCTCCATTAAGTATTAGGAAACTCCCGCCTACATACAAAGGCCTTTTATTTGTAGCTGAGATGTTTTATAAGGAAAATGCAAAGCATGCCATGAGTCTGTATTTTTTAAAATGTTAGGGTGTTCTGTTTACCCAGCCTCTGCTTTCCACTGGGTATGGAAAAGCAGAAATTTTGTCACCTCCTTTTTCGACATGTTTTATTAAGTTTATAACTACTCTCTGCACAATTCTTGTTCATATGTGTACAAGGTATATGTACACAGAATATGAACAAGACTTTCATTTCACTGGTGGCAGTCTCACCCTTTATCTTCAAAGTGATAGTTTTCACTGTACAAAGACTCTGACACATCCACTACATATTCAGAAGTTTTGCTTAATAAATGAACTAGATGATAATACAAATATACATTTATTTAGTCATTGTACTCCTATCAACAAAATCCATCACTTCTTTTTTAGCATGAGATGCTTTAATTTACATATAATAACCATTTTGAAATAGCATTAATAAACATAAATATCATTCAGGCATAAAGTCAATGCCCTGATTAACTTTCACAAGCAGAATGAGTTGTTTTGACTGAAGAACTTTCCAAGTAGCTGCAGGAAGGGAAAGATTGCTATTAGGTCTCCTTATCTTTCCTCTTCTGTTCTCCCTTCCATGGGACTTCATGGTAGCTCCTTAAAGTATCAGGCAAAGTGGGAATCTAAAATGGTCAGGTTTCCTCACTGACATTAAAGGTGAGATTTTCAGAAGCACTCAAGTTCGATTCATCTCTGCTGTCATGGATGTTGATGGTAAAATTGGGTCAGTGGTGTAATTATGTCACAGCTGAGTGATTTTGAAAATCAGTCCCTAATACTTGTACTAGATGAGAGTCGGGTTTTGTTATTGTTGTTGTTGTTTTAATTTCAGGCGCTCTAGAATTCCTAGAGTTTAAAATATGTCCATCTTTTATGTCTTTGAACCATACAGCCACAGAGAGACAGTTATCTGTAAAATGTGCAAGGTCATCCACATGGAGATTCTTCTCCTTTCTGCTTTTTTTTTTCTTCTTTTTTTTTCCTTTTTTCTCTTTATTTTCTTTTTTTTTTCCAGTGTCTCTGAGAAAAAATATGATACAAGGCTGTGTAATTCACAGTGTTGTTCACAGAGCAACACTGAAAGTGAAAGGAGAAGCCAAAAAATTGTAACTTTGAAACTACATTTCTCATTTTGAGAAAGAAATGTTCCTTTTGTTTTTTTTTGTGGGTAAAATGTTAACAGATTCAGAGAAAAACAAACAAACATTTTTCACCCAAATGCACATATTTGACAAAAGAAAAATTAAACATGTGCAGTGCATCATGGCAGAAAGGAAAGCTAAAGGTCAAAGGCCAGTTGACTTGAACAGTAACTTTGCTTACTGAATTTCCCTTTTCAGGCCAACAGATGCATCATGCACCATGATCAAGGAAATCAAAATGATCAAACAAATCAAAATGAACAACCTCAGAAAATGAATGATCTAAGAGTAAAGTAGCTTGCATGGCATGAACTACAGGACTGACCCACTTGAAATGTTTAACCTTCTCAAGATCTAACACCCTTTCTGCTGCCATAAAGTCCAATCATTTTCATTAACATATAATAAACCAGTAATGCTTGTCACCACAGTAACCACAGAAGTATTTAAGGACTAAAAAATGAACTGCAATATGCTGGTTTTTTTTTTCATTTCTTGTTCTTACTGCTTTTAATATTTTATACTGGAAGGAGTAATTGGAGAAAATTTCCTCCACAGAATTGTTCAAGGCAGGTAGGGTTTTATGTGAGTCACTGCATTAGGACCCAAGAGTTCTTTTCCCATTGAGCTCTCTTTTTATGACTTCATGCAAGTTATTTGAGTTTATTTGTTCCTTTTTTTCTCTATAAAATTAGGACAATAATAGCCACATATAAAAAGAATGGACTCCACTGCTTATAGTGGATACCTACTACAGAGAGGTGTAGTTTCACAAAATGGATAAATAGCAGAAAGCTATACTGTGTATAGCCTCCTATTCTGCAGTGATGATTATGTAGTTCTAAGGCTTTTGGTGTATTAATTCTCTAATTATTAGCTTCAAAAAAAAAAAATCAGTGCATCAATTGATCAACTTTCTTTTTCCAGAGGTTATGTGCCTCCCTTGTGAAGAACAGGACCATGTTAGTGAGATGAGATGTTAAACTGTCAGACTGATGAGTATTTTTCATTGTATTTTTTTAAACACATAAGGATGCATTTACATATTGGAACACTCCTACTTTGTGCAAGGATTCCAGTCTTCATACCTATCTTTTACCTATCTTCATACCTATCAACCTGTGTTCCTTTCTGAATGAACTCTATAATTTCCTTTGGCAGCTTTATCTAGGCACTGACAGAAGAATACATGCTAGTGTCCATTCTGCCATGAACAAAAAGAAAGCCACTCCAGATTTCGTTCTGTTGGGCAGTTCTCTGAGATTATCCCAATAGGCTCTGAGACCATGCATGTCTTCATGTCTTTGCTCCAAGTCTCATCAATCACCATTTCAAACACTCTTTGGCAAATATGTACCTATGGCAAGCATCAAGCAACCTTCTCATTTACATTTTTTAACTGGGAACAAATAGAATAGGCACAAAGGGATGCAACTCAAATCTGAGAAGGGACATGAGCTGAATGGACAGTCGGTACATCACAATCATATACTCATCGCTGGTTTTGTTTTTCACCACCAGGATGCATTCCTCCCCTCCTGAAAGACCTAACAGAGAAATATTAGTCCATCCCACAGAAAGGTCAGGGCAGCTCTCTTTCTTGCCAGCTTCTGCTAAACCTTTCTTCTCTTGCAGTCCAGGCTACCAGGTGCAGATAAAGGGCATTCATTGCAAGTCATATCATGTTTTCCTAGGTCCTTGGGTGCTTACCAACAGTTGATATGTTCCTATCTATTCATATCTCTCCACCAGTAAATGTTTATGGAACGCAATCTACACAGAAACAAGTCAGATCTAGGCATCTATAAATATAGCTGTATAATATAAACTTAGAATGCAGGTATGCCCAGAGTCTGGGACCATACTGCAATGTTTTATTTCAGACTCTAGCAATGATGGCTAAATTACACCTTACCTTTATGGAAACCTTGAAAGAGAGAGCTCTGTTCTCAAGCTGTGTTGTGAATTAACCCCGGCAGGCAGCCAAGTACCACACAGATGCTCACTCGCTCTCCCCAGGTGGGCTGGGGGAAAGAATCAGAAAGGTAAAAGTGCAAGAAATCGTGCATTGAGATGAAGACAGTTTACTAGGGAAAGCAAAAGCCATGCGCACAAGCAAAGCAAAACAAGGAATTCACCTGCTACTTCCCGTCACAGGCAGGTGTTCAGCCACTTACAGGAAAGCAGAAAAGTCCTTGGCTCTGTGTAAGCACTGTTCTGCAACAACTAAAACATCAGTGTGTTATCACCACTATTTTCATCAAAAATACCAAACATGACATCATACAAGCCTCTAAAAAGAAAATTAACTCTATCCCAGCCAAAACCATGGCAAGCTGTTCCAGGCTAAGTCCCAGAACCTTGCAAGCTCCAGGAGAAGGATGAGTGATGATATAAACTGCCTGAGAGACACCTGGGAAGATTTTCTGATTAAGATTCAGCCTGACTGAAAATACAGAACAGAAGAATAGTATTTCCTGGTCCGGGTAAAGGGGCTTCTATAAGCAAAGCCCCTAATACTCCAAAATTTGTTCCTGCAATCTCTCTATCACCCTGAAGGCTTTCCTCTCCCCAGTTCCCAGTCTAAGACTTTGTGGAAACTAATCTCATTGGAATTCCACTAAATCGTTATTGTATGTAGGAACATAAGGTAAAAAGGACATTGTGTGTGTAGGTCTGCATATGTTATGGGTGTCTGTTGTAGATTTTTGTAAGAAATGTAACTTAGTTTAGGCATCTTGAGAGCTTTCATTTAAAAAATGAAAGACATATATATGCTTAAGGTGATCTAGAATCATAGAATCATTAATGTTGGAAAAGACCTCCAAGATCATCTAGTCCAACCATCCCCCTACTACCAATATTACCCACTAAACCTAAACTAAATTCTGTAGATTCTTGAAACTTTTAGCATTTCTTGTCTATAGGAGCTTTTCCAGCTCCAGGAAGGACAGTGTACAGATAATGTAGATAGCATCAAGAGAGCAGGAATTGGATCTGATGATCCTTGTGGGTCCCTTCCAACTCAGAGTGTTCAATGATTCTACAACCTCTAGAAATATAAGGTCATGTGAGAGATCTTCAAGTTAGAATTGTTTTCTTGAAAGGGTAGATTTGTGAGAGGTCTTTTTCTAAGCATGTCTGACCCCAATGCTTGGGACATACTACTTCCTTGCTGGAATCTACCTCATAGGAGCAGATCTGTGGAAAAGGGAATAATTAAATATTGTGTAATGGGAATGGAAGGTGGTTATGTTCACTGGTGAATGAAGAAGCAGTTCTGGTTGTGTTAGCATAGGTGTTAAAAGTGTATGCAAGGAGATGATTTTCTTAACCTCTCTCCCATCCTGTGAGCCAGTGACACTGCCTGAAGCTGCAGAAATGGCCACCCACATCTATAGATAGCCATCACATATGAAAAAGCTCCTCCCAGGCATCCCTCTAGCTTATGGGACAGTAATGCTGAATCAGATCCAGGATGCATTCCATTTTGCAATGAGACAAGAAGAAGAATATTTGATCATGTCATGGTAGGAAAACACAAGAAGGCTGAAATTCCAGGAATCCCACATATCCATGGATAAGGAGGGACGGGTAGTATAGGTAAAATCAGCCACAGTGCAAACGGACACTTTATCACTCTATTTTTGTCTGGGAGAAAGAGGTGGCTGTTTTGCGTAGAAGACAGTATGGTCAAAAATATGGCCATCTTGGTATTAGTTGCTATCTGTCTTAGAAGTTAAATAAGTATAGACTCTGTCTCTTACCTGGATCTTAAATTGGCACTTAAGAATCCAAACTGTATGATTGTTTCTAAACTTCAGAAATAACAGTAAGAATGTAGGTGATCTCTATAATGAGGCTGAATGTCTGACTGCAACCCGAGCTTATTCCCCCTGGACCAGTTCCTATTTTACTGTCTAGGAGTGGCAGCCATCCATAGCACAATCACACCTGTCTTGTCTACAAGCATTAGGATCCTGAAGGTGTTATTCTGGCATTGTGGGACTGGGCCTTTTCCCAGGTCTGGAGAATAATATGAACAAGTTAGTGTTTCAGCAGAGCCTGCTGGCATGTTTTCAAAGGAAGACAGAGCTGAAGAAGTGTAATGTGGTGGCTCTCATCTGATTACTACAATCCTCCTGATATAAAACATTGACAAATTGTGTCTGACCCCAAATAGTTAATGGATGGGCATGAGCAGATTCAAACCACTTAGTTCAATAACCATTAGGCATTATCCAACATGACCACTTGTTTTTTTTTTTCACATCCTGAATGGAAAAATAAAATAATTTAAAATCTCAAAGGACAAACTATTATTGTAGTATACAAAATAAATAGAGAAGATTTAAACAGCAGTTCATTCTATGTATTCTATGTCTGAAACAGGTATGTGCCACGAAAAGAAAAGAAAAGAAA
>VXAA01004026.1:771046-792593 GCA_013399115.1 Anseranas semipalmata | reverse complement strand
AAGGGGAGGGTAGTTAGAGAAACCATGGTAGTCATTAGCACCTTGTAATAAGTACGCAGGAGCTGGGTGTGTGTGCGCGATTAAGAGGCAAAAGAAGGAAGTAGGACGGCCCCGGGTCATCTGGTAGTTTCACAGACGGTCCAGTCAAAGCGCAGGCCAAAGCGTAACGCGTTAAAGCACGGTGGCAGATTTGTCACGTGTAGGGAGGGGGTGAAATTACTTAGGCCTCCTTTGCCTGCTTTTTACGTCGTGAGCTGTGTCCTGGCCCGTTTGTCTTGTCAGTGCACTCTGACATCTTGTTTACGAAGTTGTTTTTTCTATTAAACTTGTTTTACGCGTAATGCTCCTGTTTCTCTAAAGTTATATCCGCAAACAAACTTTCCGGATAGTTCCTATCAAGTCTCTGCGAAGTTCGGCAAACTAGCTTGCTCATTTGGAAGGTATTTCTAAAAAGGAACCGAATCTCACCCATTTTAAGTTTTGTGGAGTCCAATTAAAAGAGAGAATAATTTGGCCAGCTAGAACATACTTGATTTCAAGTACAGCTAAGTAAACAGCTTTCCATTATAATGGTTTTATTTTCAAGCGTATGAAAGAGATTTGAATTACAAACTTTTCAAGTAATTAGATTAACTGGCTTTCAGAATTGGCTTTAGTATGTAGCCATTATCAGATCAGACTTCTGGTATGCTGATGGTATCTGTATGTAAAAGTTACTGTCTCATCTTTTTAAGAAGGTATTTCACTTGTTATCAGCTCTCTCACTTCAGAGAGCTTTTAATTTGTTCGGCCAGTGTTTAGGATGAGAGAATTTAAATGCTTGCTTTAACACCCCTTGCTTTCAGTCAATAAAAAACTACAGTGCGGTTTAGTCTCGAAAAGAAAAATAAGGGGTCAGCACAGTTCAGCACTGTGATATGATAATGTGAAGGCAGAAGCTGAAGGCAATTCAAATGCTTTTCCTCCTTAGTAATGACAGAATTCTGTAAGGGTCAACCTTACCTTTGCGGTTAGCAAAACAACCTATTCAACCCTACACTTCGACTTAGCTTTGTAGTTTGTCCGATGTGGGAATAAACAGAGCTTTTTCAGCTGAGCACTGCTTGCATTCAGAGTTTGAGAATGTGCCTCTTATGAAAATGCTATTACTCCAAATTTCTAACTATTTTTCTGACTTTGGGGTTGGAGGTGTCCATATTTTACACCTAGTCTGGTTCAGCTACGAGTATTTCTCATCTGTATCAAACTTACATCTGGCACCTAACTGGAAGCACTAGTTTAAAATGCACTTCAATGATACTGTGTGATTATACTTCTGCAACATTTTTCGAATTTGGTGTTCTTGGCTAATACCTAGAAGGTGTTCACTTATCTTTTTTATTGACAGATCACAGAACCCATTTTCTGAAACCTTGAAATAGCAGCTCTGACGATAAATGGTTATTCCTGTAGTCATATTGGTTTCATTTTTAATTCCAGGCTAGCTTCCTTTTCTTGGTTTAGCCGAATTCTTAACTACATCTCAGACTATGCTCATTAAACAGCTAGTAACAACTAGCTGGGGTTCTGAAAAGGTCTTTGAAGGTGTGTTTGACGTTACCAGCTGTCTGTAAACCAGGGATCTCAAAGCTCTTCCAGAAACTAATTAGGCCTGATGACACACTTGTGAGGTATGCACACATTTCGTAGTTGTGACTTCTCTGAATTTGAGTCATTGTCCAGAGTAAAACCCGGGCAATCTTGTTTAATCACTAAACTAGACGTATCCTTGAGTAATCGGAAACTGCAGTTTTCCCTTCAGATTTTTTTCAGTGGTTATGCTTCCAGAGGTTTATTAGTTTGTAGCTGTCCCTATGTAGCTTTAGCACAGTTTAGCATTAAGTGTGTATTCTGTGCGATTTTGAGGTTGCTGCTAAAGTTGACTGGCCAGTTGCTCGCGACTAAAATGGGAACCGGTGACTCATTCAATAAAAGCTCCAGCAGAATCAGCAAAAGTATGGCCTGGGTAGGTGTGTCCACTTGGTAACAAGTTAACTACTGAATGGAATTGTCCCCTGCCAACTAGTGCACCACTTCTGTGGCAAACAGCTGAAATGTGCTGAAAGTAAGCCAATTTCACTGCTTATAAATTTTAACGAGAGTAGGTTATACCTAGTAAAGTATGTAAAATATTCTAGTAATGTTTTAAAGTATATTGTGTGGTATGACAATGTGGTGTTGGTTAAGCTGAAATCTTTATATTTCTTGTACTTCCAGTGCACAGAAAAGATGAGCAGAGTTTCCCTGCTGTCCTTGTTATTACGGAGAAATTGTATCGGCCTAAGATACATGCTTGCTATTAGTTCAGAGTGGTAATGTTTGTAAAGGCTGGTGTGGGATCGGCCATCAGCAATTGCTTTGAATCAGATGTTTGGGAAGTACGTCCATGAACACACATTCTTGAGGAGTTTCAGGATTATTCTAGAAGCAATTAGCATGAATTAGAAAAGCCTCTTTTCTAGTAAAAGCAGGCCCTGTTACTACTTCTGGAAATAATGAACTGTTTATTACTGGCACTTTTGCTGGTGCTGGCAGTAATAATTTTAATGACTTCCAGGGCAATACCGAAGTGTTAGATGTTTGTACCACAGCAAGCCTGATATCCACAATTCATTTTGTTTGTCCATCAGGTTTTTTTGGTCATTTAAAGTGTTCTAGTGCTTTTTATTTCTCATTATCAGTAACCCAGGCTGGCTCCTTCTCTCCTGCTTGATTTATACTAAAGTTTGTGAAATCTTTATTAACTTAGATAAAAGATTGACAATACTTACATTTTCGTGGCTTCAGCTCTAAATCAGTTACTGACCGTCACATGACTAACAATAGTATCAATAAATGATTTTTAACAGGAAGATGACTTTTAGATGTCTATCTAGTTAAGCTGTACAGATGTCTTTCAATCTTCAAATTTGCTTGTAATCTAAAAACGTGGCAGTAAAGGAGATAACATGGTGTACCAGCTGAACAGAGGCCAATTGCAAATTTTCTTTGGCCGTAATATCCAGCAACATAGCCAAATACATAAGCAGCACTTAAAGGAGAATCAAAAAAAAAAAAAAAAAAAGATTTTGGTTGGGTTTGGCAGTGTTGTTGGCCTTTGGTCCTTTTCCTAAGAAAAACAAATCACTGACATGATTACTGTTTTTAAACTAGTACTGAATGATTTCAATCTTGGTAACATCACATTGCCCTGCTATATGCAAATGGCAGTGAAATGAATTGGTACCAATGGCAGTGACTTCAAGTATTTATTGGGACTTTTTTTAATGTTCTTCCAGACAGACTGGAAAGGAGCTAGTGTAGGAGATTGTCTGCCATAATTTAGAACTGTCTCTCTTTCTTGCTTAAATACATTGTTGACTTAAAACATCACAGACATGTCTTGTTGCTTTGAAGAGACATGAAAACCGAGGACATCTTGACACTTCCCTGTCTAAATATACTGAGGCCTTAAATTCAGGCTTTGAAAAGTTAGTTATGGAGTTCTGCTGGAAAAACTGCTCCACTGGAGTAACAAAACCTGGTTTACGTTAGTTCATTTCGCTGTTTTAATGCTTGCTCCTTCTTTGACCTTGCATGTATTTCATTTCAGCTTTTAATATATATATTTGAGATTTTTAAAGTGAAGTACTAGTTTTATGTCTCTTTGAACTGTTCCCGGCCTGGAAGTCCATCACAGATCTTTTCTTGTCACTAAAGTGTTGTGTGGAACAGCTGCTTGAACTGCACCTAGCAAAGCGATTTTGTCAGTTTAGGGATATCGATGTCTTAGGAGTTGGTGTGTCAGTGTTTGTGAAAAGCCTAGCGTGGGCACGAGTTGTACCCCAAAAGCATTTTTATTGATACAATATGGTCAGCTGATTTTTACAAATGTTAAAACCTTTCCTCCTGTGGAATAGATCGTAATTGCCACCAGTTGATATGTTTTCTCCTGTCTGGGTACCATTTTTTCATAGTGGGGTACAATCGCTTGGGCTACTGGGATTTTTACTGCTTATTCAGCTAATCTGTGCTCCTTTCTTCTGTGCAGCTTTTGCTAAGGAGTTTTTGCTAGTTTTTACTTGCATAAAAGAGGGTTTTATTTGCATTGGAAGTTTGGATTTGCATCTTGGTGGTTGTGGTACTGGACTTAAAATAGCTAAAATTTCGTGAAGAATTGTACTCAAAAGGCTGGATTTGTGCTTATTAAAGCAACATTAGTGTTTCCTACTAATTCCATGATGTTTTTCCAGCTGAACGAGCTTTGGATACCATGAACTTTGATGTCATTAAAGGCAAACCAGTGCGCATCATGTGGTCTCAGCGCGATCCATCCCTACGCAAAAGCGGTGTAGGAAACATCTTCATCAAAAACTTGGACAAATCAATTGATAACAAAGCTTTGTATGACACATTTTCTGCTTTTGGAAACATCCTTTCTTGTAAGGTTAGTGGAAAATTATGGGTGCATTTAATGGTTTGACATTTGGGGGGAAAAAAGTATATGCTGGAAACATTCCGTGGCTATTAAAACAAGGTTTTTCTTTTAATAGGTGGTATGTGATGAAAATGGATCCAAGGGTTATGGATTTGTACATTTTGAGACACAAGAAGCTGCAGAAAGAGCTATTGAAAAAATGAATGGTATGCTGCTTAATGACCGCAAAGTGTAAGTACATAAATATGTAGTTGGGGATCAACAGACTGAAATTCAATTTACAGTAGACACATTCTTAAAGCTTACCTAGAAAAGACAGTTTGTTCCAAACATTTCTAATTTAAAGATTATTTAGAATTTTAGTGCTAGGAATACTACAAACTGTACTACCTGCCTATTCTAAAGGCAGAGTAAGTTCAGAAAACTCTGCTAATGCACTTCAGGAAAGAAAAGTTGTCTTAAAAGTCAGTGCTGTAATGAGGGTTTGGGAACTTCCCTTTTCTGATTTTACTGGTCTGAAAGTACAACACTTCTCTTATAAAGCACAGAACTTTTAGAAAAGTTGTGTGATGGGTACGTTACTATTTTTTGAGTGAAACTTAGAGTGCTCAAGCTACTCAGTCTTGAGTAGTGGTCTGATTATACTAAATGTTCTTATGAATGTCTGTTAATAGACATATCTGGGGAATAGGAGTAGAAAAGAAAACTTGTGGAATCAGTGGCTTAAAATCTGTAACTGTTGTATACTGTAGGGAAAAAAGATTATTTGGCTACTGGTTGGTGATATCTAGGCCGGGCTGAGGGGGGTGAGTGTGCCTCACAGCTATGCTTAAGGGATCATTATGGTATTTGGTATAGTTGCAAAAGAATAGCTCTGTAAGTACTTCAGTGGGTTTGGAAAAAAGGATAACAGAAATCAGCATCAGCTTACCATCGCCGATTATTTTTACGTGTAGAGATGGATGGATCAGGCCACGTACAGGGAGAACATATCTTTTGAAACTTTAGTTTTCCCTCTTGTTCTGTGCTTGACTGGCATACTGCAGATGATTTTATTCAGCTTCCTCTTTATATAACCTTTTTAAATAAGTAAAAAAAAAAGTCAGCATGTAGTCATAAAACACATTATTTATGTAAACTTTGTTTAATAAAATACATTATAAGTTAATTTTGCTTTGAATTTCTATTCAAAGCTAGGTTTTTAAAAGTGAATTAAAATATTCTGCTCACTGTCAAAATCTGCTGAACACATTGCACTATCGTTCTTATCCTTGGTTACTACGAATCCGGTGAAGTTGTCAAAATTGAAGAAGTTGAGCTACTGCATGCTGCATTATTGCATTTGTTAGATTTGGAACTACGAAGTTCAGACCATCATCGGAGATTAGAGAATAGAAGTCTATAACCAGAAACCCGTGCATCTTGTAATCATGGAGCTTCTGTACGAGAGGAGCTCCTTGGATCGCAGGGTGTTGTGTTCAGCCTGTGTTCCTTCTCTGATGGTATGAGCTGACCTTTAGTGTTCCTGGCCAACTTGCAATGATATTTGACTACAGAGCAAGTTGCACTATTTATTTCTCCATGCCTATTGAGAGAGGGGAAGAAAAAGGTTTTGCTTTGATATAGACTGGAAAGGTGTATAAGGGCATGCAGAAGGTTGGTTATATATCCCTTGCTTAAAAGCTAGGTTGGAGAACAATAACTGTTTTAAGGCTGCCAAGTTTTTAGTATGGCAGAGAGATTATGCTGTTATCTAGAATTTCAGTTTACCTAGTAGTCTTTCCCATTGTGTGTCTTCTGATGTCAAAGGCTGTAAGAGAGCGAACAATATTGCCAATGGCTTGAAAGCATTTTTATGCTAGTAATTGATAAGCACACTGATATAAAAAAGGATAGTAAAATTGTTTTTCTGATAGTTTTATCTTTAATATTTTACTTAAATAATTTCATGCCTATAAGGAATAATGAGACTGATTAAGAATAAAATATACCAGAGGATTAAAGCAAGTCTGTCAAGATTTTAAAATTTACTTTAATCTACCCTATTCTGTTTTCCTGAAACTAGATTTGTTGGAAGGTTTAAATCCCGTAAGGAACGCGAGGCAGAGCTTGGAGCCAGAGCAAAGGAGTTCACCAATGTTTACATCAAGAATTTTGGAGAAGACATGGATGATGAGAGACTTAAGGAACTCTTTGGCAAGTTTGGTAATGTCTTATGCTTTGAGTTTATATAAACACCAGTGAACTTCAGCTTCTTACAGCTGTACAGTGCTTTCTAATAAGAGGAATCAGGTGGCTGTCTGAAGTTTTTATTTAAAAAGTATTGAAAAGTTAGTACTTTATTACACTTTGAATTTGCAATTGTAATTATATCCACTAAAGAATTTTAAATAGCCATAATAGAATATGTAATCCTCCTATCGGAATTGTTTGATAATTTGAAAAAAATAGTCTAGTCTTTTTAATGGATTTTGCAAATTTTTTTGAAGTTGCAAATAGAAACATTTTCTGTTTTAGTACAGATTGATGTTATGAGTTTGCTACAGGATACATGACAAATGACATTCCTGTTGCTTTCTCGCTCATTTGCAGACTTATCTTTATTTGGGGTATTTCTGCTTGCATTATTTGGTTTCATTGTGGTGGTTGACTTATTATGAAATTATAAGGAACTTTGCCATTGGCAAGCTGTTTGGTTCTGTCTTGACCCTCAGTTATGCACAGGGCGGAATTATGGTAGGCATATGATCTAGTAATGTATATGATGTGTCGCTATCGAATTAGGAAGTCACAAAGTTTCTTTATCCACTTAGATTCTTATACTGGTTTATAGGCCATATCTGTTGTGTCTTCAGCCTCATGGCTTTTTATATTATATTTTTTTCTGTGCTTTGCTGTTCTCCAGTGGATATCATGTAAACCAAGACAGAGCCTTATATGTGAGATGTCCTATAGCAACACTATAGCAGCATTCACAGGAAATTCCTTTCCACTACTTGAAGTATCTGTGCATGAAACGGTAGTGAATTTAGCTAATACCTCTCAATTGAGTCTGTGAACTGTAATTTTTCAAAGTTTTGAAACTGCTGAGGTGGGATTCTTTCACCAGGATAAGAGGTGTGAAGCACATAGCTAATAGTAGGGCCTCCTCTCCAGGTTTCAGTACCTGTTTCAAAGGACGCAAGCACCAACAGTTTTTAAATGTCATTGTTTTCCATTAAAATTACTTAATTTACGTTGAAGTTAAATTCCTATCTCATTTTGGTTGAAAATAGGAAAGAAATTCAGCATGGCAGACATCAGCCATAAAGGCTACAGTTCAGCATCAGGGCAAAACAGCAATTTTATATTAATGGATGGTGTTTACTAGATACTGCCATTGATGCAGGAGTTTTCTGTAGTAAAGGTGAAGAAATGAACATTGTTTAGAAGTTTTAATATTTAAAGACATGAAGAGAATATGCTGTGTATACATAGCATAAAGTATTTCATTCTTTTTTTTTAGGTCCTGCCTTAAGTGTGAAAGTTATGACTGATGAGAGTGGAAAATCCAAAGGCTTTGGCTTCGTTAGTTTTGAAAGACATGAAGATGCCCAAAAAGTAAGCTTTTCTGATTCATGTTAGGAATTGAATAACTGAGACCCAAATCATAAGTTTCATTGAGTGCTTTGGAATCTTGGGAATTCATTAAGGGTTTCTAATTGGTCAAGGACACTGCAAAAGCAGATATCTTCTTCCTAAATGACTGAACATAGTTTCTGTCACTTAAAATGCTTTCTTATGAGCAAATGTCAGTTGATTTGAGGAGCCTATTAAGATGAAAGCTTGAACTGGTGTAGAAATGAGGAATGTTGAATAATTTCAGAACCCATTGTAGTTAAGCTTGAAGGTTTTCATGAGATTTGGATTCCTTCATGCTGGGCAACATACAAGCATAGTAAATTATTACATCTCTGGAAAACTCAGATGAATCATTGGATGCAATTTGGTTGCACAAACCATTTGTGCAACTGCAAGGCAGAAAGGATGGTGTTTTTGAATTTCAGTACTGCAAAGTCAGCAGGAAAGCTATTAGTTTTATAGAGTACGTTTGGCACAGCTGTAAGAAAATAGTCAGCCCTGTGATTTTGCTTTTACCTTGAAGTAATGTTGGAACAAGGGTCCTATTAATTTTTTGTATATGTCTCTAACATGCCAGTATGCTGTATAATTCAATTCTTTGGCGGTTGTTGCTTTGACGTGGCAGTTTACTGTGGCAGGAAGGCCATAGCATCAGGAGAAAAATTCAGCACAGAGCAGATCAGGGGCAACAAGTGAAGTTTGCTTTTCAGAAGGCATTTCTGTAATTTGCCAGTAGTGCAGGTGTACAAGCAAGAAGCTGGAACAAATCCTGTCTGAAATGTACATTTTTTCAGTCTTGCACATTCATCGATGAATTGTTTCTCTTACAGTAGTCAGGATCACACATGGGATATTTTAAATAACATAGAATACCAGTATTTCAGTAAATGTTTTTTTTATATTTGAATTACGTTTTTATATGCCTGAAAAACACTGAAATATAAAGCACTACTAACCTCTTGTTTATTAATGAAGGCTGTAGATGAGATGAATGGGAAAGAGCTCAATGGGAAACAAATCTATGTTGGCCGGGCTCAGAAAAAAGTGGAAAGACAGACGGAGCTGAAGCGTAAATTTGAGCAAATGAAGCAGGACAGGATCACCAGATACCAGGTTAGCTTTTAATTCAAGAAGACTACCTTTATTTGTAGGTTTATGCAGGTCATTTGCTTTTAAAAATAACTTCACTTTTTTTTAGGGTGTAAACCTTTACGTGAAAAATCTTGATGACGGAATTGATGATGAACGTCTTCGAAAAGAATTTTCCCCATTTGGTACAATCACTAGTGCAAAGGTAAAGTTTACAGATTGCACTTGTCCTTTTGTTGATGAATGGCGATCCTTCACTAAGGAAGAGCAATTCATTTCCTTAACTGACAGAAATGTGACCCGATCACCTATCATTGCTACTATTGTTATATATACGTGGACATCTGCTTTCTTGATTTTTATACACCTCAGGTTAAATACATCATGTCATCCTCCTTTCTTGACATAAACTGCATACAGACATTACTGTGAGAAAAGTTGCATCTTTTCAGTGCAATGGTGTGCTCAGTATTACTTCACTGAGATTTTCATCTTTATTCAGTAAATAATTAGTTTGTCGTTAAGTGATGATCATAGAGTCATAGAATATCCCGAGTTGTATATTTGTTTTTATAAAGCTATTCAGTAAATCAAATCTGTGGTGTCGCTTGTATAGTAAGCTGAAAAAAGAAACTCATGCAAGTTGAATAGGGATAGATGTAATATTCTCCTGTTTAAAAACTACATTTTGTACTGGCAGGTCATGATGGAAGGTGGGCGCAGCAAAGGATTTGGGTTTGTATGCTTTTCATCACCAGAAGAAGCCACCAAAGCTGTCACAGAGATGAATGGTAGAATTGTGGCTACTAAACCATTATATGTAGCTCTAGCACAGCGTAAAGAAGAGCGCCAAGCTCATCTCACCAACCAGTATATGCAGAGAATGGCAAGTGTAAGAGCAGTACCTAATCCTGTAATCAACCCCTACCAACCAGCACCTCCTTCAGGTTACTTCATGGCAGCTATCCCACAGGTATGTATAGAGATGAGTAACAATGTTTTGTACCATGTATAAAATCTGTTTAGATTTAGGAGTAAATAAAACACTTAGAATATATCCATAATTTCAGCATTGTAATTTCATAGCAGAAAGGTGATTCACTGTTCAGTATGCCCTCTGAAGATAACGAAGCTACATAATGTTTTTACATTTGACAGACTCAGAACCGTGCTGCATACTATCCTACTAATCAACTTGCTCAACTTGCTAGACCTAGTCCTCGCTGGACTGCTCAGGGTGCCAGACCTCATCGTAAGTCACATCTTTGCTTTTCCAGTAATTGTGGTAAACTCAGTAGCCTTCACCTTTGAAATTTTACATACATTTTCGTGGAATTACAGTATCAGTCTTTACCATGTTATATGGTACTACTTCTAAACTCTTCTCACCACACAGTGTTTCAGTGTGTAATGTAACATATCTTTCCTGAAACACAGCATTCCAAAACATGCCTGGTGCTATCCGCCCAGCAGCGCCCAGACCACCATTTAGTACCATGAGACCGGCTTCTTCACAAGTTCCACGAGTCATGTCAACACAACGTGTTGGTGAGTTTCACTTATAAAAACTTAAAATATAAAACCTCTGTTTTTAATTTTGCTGGTTCAGAATCTCTCCAAAACATAAGTTCAGTATCATATGTGGTACCACTTCTCTCCTTTTCTGGCTCTTACTAGATCAGTAAGATAGTATCACCTTTTACTAGTTTCTTAAAATATTGTCCCAGCAAAGAATGAAAATCAGGGTCCTGCTGTGGTCCCATCTCTATCACACAACATTTCTTCTTTCAGCGTCCATTTTAATAGTATTGTATGACAGCTTCTGCCATTTCTAAACATCAGGGTGGCAATTGTAATAATGAGTTGCATGTAAAAATACGGAGATGATCCAATTTTAACTCCTAACTATTTTGTAGTAGAGTATTGTGAGCCACTGTCATGTGTGCAGAATCTGCACATCACCGAATGAACCAGAATTGATTGTAATGGAGTCTTAACTCTCTGAGAACATATTAGGCAGCANCCTCTGTTTTTAATTTTGCTGGTTCAGAATCTCTCCAAAACATAAGTTCAGTATCATATGTGGTACCACTTCTCTCCTTTTCTGGCTCTTACTAGATCAGTAAGATAGTATCACCTTTTACTAGTTTCTTAAAATATTGTCCCAGCAAAGAATGAAAATCAGGGTCCTGCTGTGGTCCCATCTCTATCACACAACATTTCTTCTTTCAGCGTCCATTTTAATAGTATTGTATGACAGCTTCTGCCATTTCTAAACATCAGGGTGGCAATTGTAATAATGAGTTGCATGTAAAAATACGGAGATGATCCAATTTTAACTCCTAACTATTTTGTAGTAGAGTATTGTGAGCCACTGTCATGTGTGCAGAATCTGCACATCACCGAATGAACCAGAATTGATTGTAATGGAGTCTTAACTCTCTGAGAACAT
Organism: Anseranas semipalmata; assembly: GCA_013399115.1. Taxonomy (NCBI): domain Eukaryota; kingdom Metazoa; phylum Chordata; class Aves; order Anseriformes; family Anseranatidae; genus Anseranas; species Anseranas semipalmata. The sequence continues at coordinate 780,975 of VXAA01004026.1, read as the reverse complement.
ATTAGGCAGCATTTTTTTTTTAGTTATCTACTTCATGAAAGTTATCTTTTTTAGGATGACTATTGACAGTGTGTGCTCAGGAAATCATGTCCTTTTGAGGTTAGGATGAAATTACATGAATACTCGGCCAAAAGCAAATTGTTTTCTCACATCTTTCAATAGCATGTTAAAAAAAAAAAATTCACTAGTGATGTGACTGGAAAGTAACAACCATTGGACCTTCAGATGGGACCAGTGATGTGACAATTGACAATACTACTGAGATGAATCTGTAATACAAAACCTAAATTAGGTACTCAGTTTTGGTTGGTTGGTTTAACTTTTGTCCAGTGCATGCTAAATCAAAAATGGAATTGTTCACAAACAATTGTTATTTTTTCAGCTAATACATCAACACAAACAATGGGTCCACGTCCTGCAGCAGCAGCTACTGCAGCTACTCCTGCTGTACGCACAGTACCACAATACAAATATGCTGCAGGTGTTCGTAATCCTCAGCAGCATCTTAATACACAGCCACAGGTTGCTATGCAGCAGGTATGTAATTTTAGGAACTGGTCATGCTTTTGCTGGGTTTTCTGCAGATGAAAGGCAGGGTGCTTATGACGGAGTTTCCTTTGTTATTCTAGAATTCAGGCTCTGCCTTATGGCACCAGTTTACAGCCTTGGGGCTTTAAGTGTATTTCAAGTTCACCTGGGATGGGATGGGATCCTATGTTACTTCATATTTTCTAGCTGCTTGATGGCTCAGCCTGAATTTTCCTTGTGTGTGCTCCACAATGGAGTGGCTGATGCTAATCTCCAGCATCACTCAGCCCTAACCAGTGCTATTTGATTAAATTGACTTGATTGTAATTTATTCCAGGTTTCTGACAGTGTAGGCATTGTTTATGCTGAGTTGTGTGTAACATTGGATATTTGAAGCTGCACCTAATTATAAAATAGAATTCAATTTTGAAATGGTGTAATATTGATTTGCAGCCTGCTGTCCATGTGCAAGGTCAGGAACCCTTGACTGCTTCCATGTTGGCTTCTGCCCCTCCACAAGAACAAAAGCAGATGTTAGGTATGTACGTGGTATCTTTCTTTATGCCTTGTAGTGGAAGAACACTCAAAATTCTCTAAAACGCAGAATGAGTGATTTTAGGAGTAGAACAAGGAGGATTTTGCCCTTTTCCCTTGAAAAGGCTGTGTTCATCAGATGAGATTTGTCACTCCCGATAACTGTTTTCTCTAGGTGAACGTCTATTTCCCCTTATTCAAAGCATGCACCCTACTCTGGCGGGTAAGATCACTGGTATGCTGTTGGAGATTGACAACTCTGAACTCCTCCACATGCTCGAGTCTCCTGAGTCTCTTCGTTCGAAGGTAGGTGGGCTTTTGCCTGACACTAATTTCATAAGCAATTAAATCTACACTGGCTGAACAGGTGATGATGTTGGCATGCCGGAGTAGTGGCAATGCAACATTGGCCTGGGGGGTGACAAGTTAGAGTATTCTCTTTTGGTGGCTGACAGTGACTTATGTTAACATGAACTGGGGCTGTAATGTTATCATTTTCTTTTCAATGATGCAGGTATTATTTGTATGTATAATTTAAACCACTTCGTTAACTTAAATATACAGAAATAATTAAACTTCCCTTTGTTAATTTTTTTTACTTACCAGGTTGATGAAGCTGTAGCCGTACTACAAGCCCACCAAGCTAAAGAGGCTGCTCAAAAGGCAGTTAATAACCCCACTGGGGTTCCAAGTGTTTAATAAGTAAGTTTTCTGAGGAATGTAGCTTTATAGGTTGAGTAGGGTGATAGTCCCTAGCATGCTACCATGCCACAGAAAAGCAGCAGCTGTGGTCGTGGTTGTAGGCTAGTTTTGTGCTCTATACTGTTGTCCAGTTCAACTCTTGGTTAGCAAATGCTACTGACGCTTCATCTTGCATATTTAGCTGGAATTAGAGCGTTGTTTCTAACAGCATATTTAGCTGGAATTAGTTCTGGGCATGCCTGCAAAAAATGAGCAGTTCTGTCAAACACTACCATTCGTACTGTTCAAGAGGAACTTCAGCAAATTGTGAAAGAAGTAAGCTTAAATGATACTGAGCCCTATTGTTCCTTACATATGGAATAGCATATTTACACCAGAATTTGTGTATATATGCCAAAATCTAAAATTACACAGTAATTAAAAACTAAATTACACATGGTCTTGACTTTATGGTTTGCTGAATTTAACGTCAGTTGAAATATTATCTTAATTATCTTCTGAGAGGTTAGTATCTTAATTTTGCATGACAGGAAGAGGCAAAAGGTGTTATCTTCACAATTTCAAAAGGGAGAAAATGTGGAGTTGAGGATAACATAGGCGTCTATTCCCCATTCAGTCCAGTTAGGTTTTGCCTGTATGTGAACTTTTCACATTTATAGCTATCTGTTGAAGAGGCCTGCTTTTAAATTTGATCACTTAAAATCTTTGTTTTTTTGGTCTCCTTCCTGCAGGCATGAAATGGTCTTTTGGAGGCAGAATGAATCATTCTTTTTCCATGCTTCTTTCTTTGTTCTTTTTTTTTTTTTTGGTAGTTCACACTGGAGATATGTGCTGAATACTTGTCTGTCCTAAACTAAGCTGTCCAGACTTTGAGAACATCGCTCCTTGTGCTCCATGATGTTTTAGTAATTGGAATTTGAAAATACTGTCACTGTAATTGTTTGAGCCTTGGTATGCTGACCTTAGAGAAGAGGTCCCTGCTCTGCAATCAAGTTAGTTACAGTGTGCCTAGCCCTTTCCCAAGGCCTGGCTGTGCCGAGTACTGTTTAGTTCTAGACTTGGTTCTGTCTTGCCAAGTATTACAGACTTTTGAGATATTTTACTTAAATATCTCTAAAAAGTGGGATATCTATGATGCACTGCTTGTAAAGAACTTTGGTATGATTGATACTGTGAAAGTCCAAAGTATTGTCAGGCTTACAGTTGCAGAAAGCATGGCAGAAAGCAAGGTGCTGCTTTGATTTTAAAACCTAACAACATTGTTTTTGTTTACAGAAAGATCCGGGAACTACAATCTAGAACTTCGCTTCACCGAAGAAAAAAAAAATCTAAACATGGAAAAACTATTAAATATTGAGAAAAACATTGCAAAATATAAAATAAATAAAAAAAGGAAAGGAAACTTTGAAGCTTATGTACAGAGCAATGCCGGGGCTAGCAAAACAAATGCTAGTCCTAGATTACTTATTGATTTAAAATTAAAAAAAAATAGTAAAATAAAAAATACAAATTAATGTTTTATAAACCCGGGGGAAAAGAATTTTCAGCACAGTACAAAAATTTAAAGCATTCCTTTCTTTAATTTTGTAATTCTTTACTGTGGAAAAGCTCAGAATATCACCACTGTTTTAGTTGACAGTGAGAATTGATAGCTGAGCAAAGAAACGTAATTTGGATTATAAAATTCTTGGTTTAATAAAAATTCCTTAAACACTGATTTACTTGTCATAGTTTTTTGTACGGTGTACTTCTGATAAGGTGGTCTTTTCAGAATACCAAGTTAGAATCCAATTTAATATTATGTTTTAGCAGTTTGGCAGATTAGCCTACATTTAACCACCTGTGACTGATAATATAAACTTAGGCATTAAACAAAAAGAGCAGCTAGGTCCACATCTGGGTTTTAAATCCTTAATAGCATGATGTCTGGGCTCTTGTCAGTGTCTGATTAGAAGTAGACCTTTAAATACCGTACCTTGAGATGATCGGTAAGAAATGTTACTATAAAAGGCCTGTGTTGGAACTGCATAGCACACCAACACATTTGGCACTTGCATGCTGCTCGTTCTCACGCGTTTTGGTGGAAGGAACAACCTCCATGGAGGTCACCTGCTGTTTCTTTGGAATTAACCCTGAACATGAAAATAACTTCACTGTAGCTGAGATGGAGGCAGAGCAGTATGGGTACAGGTGAATGAGCAAGGATTGTCTGCAGTAGTGTTGTAAGATTATACTGCTGTGAAGATATGAACAGAAGGCTTCCTAGAACAAAAAGGTTTGGGTGGCAACGTATTAAAATGCGTATTAACCAAAAGATTATACAGTAAAAGTCCTGTGGACAGGACTGCTTAATCCTGCCTTGAATATTGCTAATGCTGTGTTCTCTAACACAGCTGAATGGCTACTGTTTAATTTTAACTTTGCTACATTTTGCTTTTTCTTAATATAGTGAACAAATCCTTTGTCAAAGGCAACTTTGAAACAGCTAGCAAAAGGAATTTTCATTATCTTTCAGTACAGTGAGCTTACACAAAATTTGCTATTTTTAATGAATTTGTGAATGGTGAAATAATACTAGCAGTTAAACTGGCTCAAGGAATCTGCTTCTTGTAAAATGTTACTTTCTTGGTTCATCCTTATATTTGTCATTTTAAAAATAGAATTGAAGGGGTGGGCTTTATATTGATGCTTGATCTCAATCTGATCTGTTGTATAATAACAAAGAAATAATTGTGTCTTCAGACAGGCCTCATAAGACCTGCGGGTCAGCCTGTGTGTTGTGCACCAAAAAACGGCCAAGTAAATGACCAAAGATGGCAAAACTGAAGGGAAAAAAAAAATACTAGTTTATACTGCCTTTAACTTGTTACAGGACCTTACTGAGGTCAAGAGTTTTGCAGGAAGTTAAATGTATAATCAGCCACCTAGAGTAACAAGAGCCTTTGATGCAATATAAACTTCTTTCACTGTGTAAGTTAACAGATATGCTGAAGTTGTCCATCTACAGATGGGTTATCCTACAGCTGCTGCCTTGCTTTCTTTCCCCTACCTTTAAGGCTGTACTTTCTGCAGACTTGCAGAATGAGAGGCATTATCTGCCCAGTTTTGCTCACAGTTAGCTCTGTAATCTGCTTAAGCAGAAGTGATAAAGTAGGGGGAGAAAGGAAGTAGCAAAGTCGGCATCTTTGTTTTAAAAAGATCTACTCAGGGAGGAGAGCATGACCCTTAAACACTGCAACCCATTGGGCTCCAGGGGTTGTCTTTAAAGGGATACGATTGCTGCAGAATCGCAGAAGGGGCTAGTGAGTTCTTTGTAGAAGGCTATCTGAAATCTGTTTTATGGAGGAGGAGGCCAGTGTTTTCTGGATCTATTGCTGTAATCTTAAAGCCCTACAATATGCTTTCTGTCGTGTGCATCCTGTCCCCACACTCAGGCTTTATTTTTTCCCCTAGTTCAGAGATCCTGAGAATGGTTTTTTTTTTTTTTTTTTTTTTAAGTGGATTTGAGAAATAAGCATAGCATAGAGAGTTGGTCTGGCATAAATGAATCCTCTATCCCCCACTTAACTAAAGAGATGTTAGGGTAAGCTTGTACATTTCTTATGTTCAGTCCTGTCCTGATGGAGGCAGATTGGGTTAGCCTTTAGTTTCCAGTCTTGCTGAAGTGTGTGACTGCAATTAAGAATTTTTGAAATTGGATGGTAAATCCTGCAAAGTAGGCAGTTCAAACAAAATGTGTATGATAAGATGTTGAATGCATGATTTTATGTAATGTCAACTATAAAAATATTATAGCTTTGGAGGCAGTTTTAAAAACTAAAAATCCTTAGCACATGATAAAAATGTTGAAGAATTGGATGATGTTAAAGGTATGGACCTAGAGACCAAACTATATGCAGGAGTTTCAGGGCCCTAGCAGGAAACTTAGGAGCCCACTTCAGTTCTTCTTTCCCCAGATAAGAGGTAATGTGACTTCAGTGAGTCTGCAGGAGTTAACCAAACTATTTTTTTTGTGTGTGTTTTGTAAGAATATGAAAGTTATTTAACCTCTTGTGTATGGGGAAACAGCAAAAGGAGGGAAAGAGTTCTTCTAGCTTTGTACAAGGATTTTGTGGGTGTGTCAAGCACTAGTATTTGTACCAGCCTGAAATACTAGGTAGTTTCTGCGGTAGAAGGAAATAGAGTGAGGCAATTCTTCTGAGGTTATGAAGACTTAAGGAAATGAAACTCTGTGTCTGTTGGTTTTTTTCATCCCACTCTTGATTACATGGCAATTCCTCACTGTATATCACAGACATTTAATCAGTATCTTCTATTTGATCTTTTTTTTTTTTCTTAGAGAAAGTGAACTATGTTTTGTTAGAGCCTCTATCAGTGTATCATTAGAGTACAACTGTTAAATTTAAACAATTCACCACACAGAAGAGTTGATTTACTCGATAGAGGTAGAGCACTGTTGTTCCCTTGGGTTAACTGCAGCCTAATTGGCAGTCACTTCCTTTTGCCACACATTCCCTCATAGCATGTGTCAGAGGCTTATGCTGATCCTCTATACAGTCCTACAACTGCTCAGTGCTAAGCTGATTTTGCTGAATTCTCTGGTATTTCATTCTTTCATTCCTTCTCCATCTTCCATCCTCTAACCATAGCAAACACTTCAGAATTTAGCAGTGGCCAAAAGCCTGCTCTAGAAATGAATGGTGATTTGATTAAATGATACTATATTCACCATCAGCTTTCCCAAGCAGAATGTGTCTTTATGTGCAACTAAATCAAAGGTTTGGTACAGAGGTAATTTGGATTGCACACATTGCCTTTGCTGCTCTACAGAAGTGCAGGAAATTGGGATTTCACTGCATGTTGGGGGAGGAGAGGACAAGGCGGTACAAATCAAGATGTTCCTGCGTCAGGCAGTGTTGTTAGTTGCCTGTTTACATTGGTTATGTACCTGCTCTTGAATAAACAAATGAGATCTTCAGTCCTTCTACTTAAATGCACTTCCTTCTCAGGAGCATTGTTAATAATTGCTGCGGACAACAGGATGTTGAAAGATGGTCACTTAATGTTTTAGATTAGGATTCCTAGCAACAGGGCTTCCTGAATTCTACATCTAATAGATATGTTTCTGCTTGGAATAATGGGGGGGGGGATTTATGCATTCTCAATGGGTTGAAGAGTTGTCCAAACTGATGTGTTAGAGAACCACAGTCCTGTCCTTAGGACCACAATTCACTGAGCTTTTGTAGGTATGTCTTGCAGGTATGGGGCAAGGCTCTCCATCACCAGCAGTTCTGACCATGCTACTTGGGATTAAGTGGGAAGCTCCATTTCTGTGATTGATCTTTCCATTGGAGTTGCTCCCCTAATGCTAGCAATGTTCTCACTCCCCGCTGCAGTAGTTTAAACTTGTTACTGCATGAGTGAACCCTGGCAGCTCCCCATGTACATGAGTTGTCCAGAATGGGCCTTTAGGAGGCAATTCAAGGTTAGAAATGCCACCTCAGTTCACAGCGCTGGCCTGTATTGGCTGAAATCAAAGGCTACTCTCAAAAAGGTCTCAGTTCTCTCAGATTACTTTTTATGATGTAAGTGGACACTTTGAATTAAACTGACCTGTTTGTCTTGTTTCCTTCCCATTTTCTTTTTGATCAACTTGTCATTTCCTTACAAAGAGGAATGCCACATCTTAAGTTCCATTACATCAATTAGTCAGCTGCCTCATCAGCATCATGGCAAGAGCACCATCATACTTAGAGCATCGTCACACCTTTGCAGTGAAAAGTCAGAGGAAGGCTACAAAGTCTTTTTTGGAAATGCTTCAGGTCTTTGATGGAGTCTCAAAGGCAGCATGCTGACTTAAAAAGGATGTGCAACTCCAATACTAGCAAAGGGAATCAGTCTAGATACAAGACCTCTCTATTTTCATGTCAAGACTTGAAGCCTGGGGAAATCCTTCTACACATTACTCCCACTGGCTGGCAATTTGCATTTGGGATCCTGTCTCTTCTGAGCCATGCCTCTGTATCTCACTCACTGCCTCCCTTCTTCATAGTTTTTTTTTCAATCAACATGACAGAAGGAGGAGCATACACAAAAAAAAAAAAGAAAGAAAGAAAAAGAAATCAAGATACGATTCCTCAACAAGGCAGGCAGAGACTTCAGCACCCCAGCAGCAAAACTGCCATCACTTAGACAACTGCTGGTCCATGCACTACAACTACCTCTGTGAAGGAAAGCTTTTAGTCCATCTTACCTTCTATAGGATGTGGTTAATAATGACAGATATTAGTGGTATCCAAATGAAAATGCAGCTGGCAGGGTTACAAATCCTTAGGATGCAGCAGTTGAATACAATTTTGAAACAAATGTTTTCGGCTAAGACCGCAAGGTACACGTGTAGTTGAAGCACCCTTTCAAGAAGTTGGGCAACAAGAACAAAGGAAAGAATATTTTTCAAAAATAAAATAATTTGAAACATTTCTTAGATTTCTCACTTGTTGAATTGGGATTGAATGTAATCGTTAAGAAAAAAAGGAAATGATAAGCTTGGCCAACATAATGGGCCTGTTGTGCATTATGTGCTAAGAGCAGTATATCTATGCCAAATAGTCTCCTACTCCCCACATAACCTGCTAAAGAAATATCCCTAATCAAATCACATTCCAGCTGGCTCTAGCTGCCCAGAGATACGTAGTTTTTTGATAGCTCTGAGCACACTTTGAAGTGTTCCATGTGATATCTGAGCACTCTGAAAATAAAAATGATGCCCTGGGCAGGTTAACTGGTTGTATCACATTGCATTGACAAGGACCGTGGGTTACACGTGTTCTAGGTTAAACCTGAAGTCAGTAGATGACATAAAACAGAGATTACAGCATCAAAAGTGGGCCCTAAACATATTGCGTTGTCACACCTGTAAGTAGAAACTTGCTTAACCCTGTCTTTTGCCACTGTTAGAGAGATTTGCCACCAAAGGTATCTTGGTTTCCCCTCCTGTGGTTTTCCAGAGAGGAACCAGATTCATGCAGATGGGCAGAGACCATTGACCTAGAATGACAGCAGAAGTGGAAAATTCCAGCCCATGGCCTGGAATATAAATCTTTCCTCTGTCTGCCTATGCCTTACATTTTTCCATCAAACTCGTTACACAGCTACCTTGCCTCCCAGGTGGAGATGTGGATTTCCAAAGTGGCTTGGGATATGAATGAGGATGCACACAGGGGTCTTGCCCAAGAGGGGAAGGAGAACTCTTCCAGAGCTCCCCAAGTTGTGGGTGCCTCATCTCCAGGTACAACGGGGCAGCTGTGACACCGGCATCTGCAAAGCTGGCTTTGTAAGAGGGCGGTTGCGTGGGTGCTCCAGAAGTTGTCAGACTGGTTATATTTGGCTGCACAGATGAAGGAGAAAAACAAATCAAGTTATCAAACATGTTACACAATGTTATTTGCCTTACTCTTCTCCATTTTCTCTAGAATTTCCACAGTTCATTCTACTTTGTGAAAAATACGTATAAACCTTGTTCCGCTGGGAAGGGGTTTTCCTCAGGTCATTGAATGAATCATAGCCTTTCCAAAATAATTTTTTTCCTCTTACAAACAGCTTCTTGGTGAAACCAAAGTACTGTGTTTATATCAGGCACCAATTAGCAGGAGCAGGGTTTCAGCTGCATTACTGCCATGTTGATTAACTCGTTTTGTGTCTCCAGAAGCACTGCTTGCGTAAGGCTACGAACACTTCCATGGTGATTCACACAAAAAGGGCCTTTTCCTCAGTAGTACCAGAAATACACTGAAGACAGAGTTAGGATATAGGGCGAGTGAAACTGCCTTTACCCTTAATGTCTGGTAATTAGCGACAGATAAAAGTCCCAGGACAGAGATGAACCTGCTTTTCACCCCGTTATGCATTTGGCCCCAGGTTTCCAGGCCCCGTGGCGGGCATGGGCGAAGCTTTCCCCGCGAGCACCGCCTGACGCTCATTAACCTTTAATTTCCCCCCCACTTCACCCCTGGCCGTAACGAGGCCCTCCTGCCCGCCCCCGGGCCGGCGCCAGCCCTGCCCCTCAGCCGGGCTCCCTCACGGCTCCTCGAAGCGACGCCGGGGCCCGTGCCCGCCCCACAGCCCGCCGAGCCCCGCGCTCCCCGGCGGCGCCCCCTGGTGCCGCC